>JAQMCW010000035.1:14093166-14103305 GCA_030068335.1 Chrysichthys cranchii | reverse complement strand
ATATTAAAATAAATGTGTCAGAGCTATTTTGTGGATTTCACTTTTTGCGAGGGGCGGGGGCGCCGGAACGTAACCCCCGCGATAGGTGGGGTTCACTGTAATACTTATTTTAAGATGAAATGATGAAAGATGAAAAGTAATAAAAATACTTCTACTACTACTGATTGCTGCCAAGCTACCACTGTTGGGCCCTTAACCTCAACTGCTCAGTTGTATAAAAGAGGTTTAAAAAATGTAAGTCGCTCTGGATAAGGGCGTCTGCCAAATGACAGTAATGGAATGATGATAATAATAATAATAATAATAATAATAAATAGGCTGCCTTAATGTTTCATTTATAAAAAGTTGTTCCAAACAGTACACATACACATTACAAAGAAAGCAAATTTTGTAAGTAAAGTATTTGATTAAATTATCTTTTACAAAATTATCTTTTAAAAAAAGAACAATTTCCTATTTACACTGGTTCTATGTCTCAGGACAAAGTTATTCCATCCAACCTGTAGCCTGTACTGTAATTTTTACACTATCATGAATAAATTCATACAAATGTGGTGACAGAAAAAATAGATTACAACTTGGTGCTCTTGTCACTACCCTTCAGTTTCAGTTCGTTGTCAGTGAATTGAGGATTGTCCAAGCCATACAGATGCTCTGGCCCTGCCTTCTCAATCAAGTCTGATGCAAAGTTCTGTTAAGAAATTCACACAAGTAGAAATCGTAAGTTTCACTTGTCCAAATACCCAAAGGATGTATATTAACTGTGAATACAACAATAAGAAGAAGAGGTGTTAAAGCAGGTGGTGCGGTTGGCCTAAGGTGGCTTTCAAATGGTAACAAAATGTATTGGCTCTTCCCTTATCATGCAAAAAAACAAAAGTCTGTTCACAACCTGTGATAAAGAAATGTATGACAAGCTTAAGTTTATAAGTAGATTCCATAAGTTTATCCTGAAGCAACCGTATTAATATGCTGTGATATGTAATTATACTATGATATAGTGGAGTTCATATAAGGACAATAAAGTTGTATTTCATACACTGCATTAGACCCAAAAAAAAAAAAGAGAGAGAGAGAAAAGCTTTACCTCATTGCGTTTTCTAATACATCCAAAGCAAATGAGGTCTTCCTTCCTAACAAACAAGTCTGGGTTTACCTTTTCTTGTTTACAGCCACCTGAAATAAGAAAACTCACAGTGTTTACAATCCACCTCATTATTGACTGTTCAGATTTCATCTCACTGTTAATGTTAGAACTAGGAGCCTCTCACCTGTGATGGCACTGAAGATTAGGCCAGTGCTCATCGTCACCAGTATGGCCACAGGGCAGAAGTACAGGTACGATAAAGAGTACCAGGTATCTGCAAGAACTGGTCTCACAATGCTGAATGATAAATAAAAGGTACAGTGAATGTTACTGCAAAAGAAGTGATATAAGGATGTAGCTGTTTCCCATTTATTACATAAAAAATATCAAATTGATGTGTATCAGGCAGAAAGCAGGTGATGATTTTCCCAGTGGTGCCTTCTAGGTGATGTATAACGTGGAGAAGATTTCTTGCCTTGGCTCTGTGGTTGGAAGGGCTGTACTTGTCCATGCTGACATTGTAGTGGTCATGTTTGTGTCTCCAGCATCACATCCTGCCACACTGAGGGCAAGTGGTCTAGTCTTTTCCGGTAAAGCAGGGTACACCTGAGCGCCGATGCCCACCCACAGGGTTATAATCAGGCCGGCTATTAACCCAATTAGACTACCCTGAATACAGAGAGATATAATAAACTACACTCACTTCAAAAGGATTAAAAATTCCTGATCATGATTCATGATACAAACTAGACTACCATGAGATGCCACTTATCAATATGTTTCCTCTGCTCTAGACATTACAAAATGCACTTTGGCAGTATTTTTTTTACAAAGCAGTTTAAATTAAGTAATTCAGTGCTGGATTAAAATATCTTAAAAAAAAACAATGTCAGATATATGTTGTGTAAATCCCAGTATGGAGTACTACACAATGCGACTTACAATGGAGTTAGCCCAACGGAAGAACATGCCCAGCATGAAAAGCCCCAGCAGAGGTCCACTGATCATACCAAATACAGACAAGGCAGCCTGCGGGAGGAATTCAGCCAAATCAAACAGCATGTCATGACAAATATCATACAGCAAGGGGTGCTGTACTCTGTAGTGAACACTATGTGCTACACTCAGAACACGGACCATGCCTGGGGTTCTCAGCTCCCGTCTTACAGCTCACTGCTCTGCTTCTCAACAAAAGCTTTATCAAGTGTGTCAGGAACTGGGGAAAAAATACAGGCCAGTGGGGCTCTAGGGTTGGAGTTGAAAACCCCTGGATTGAGACTGTAGCTTATAGTAAAAAATCAAAATGCCATCTTGTATTACACACACTTGATAATGTGTTAAAATGTAGAATAGTTTCCAGTATGTCTTACCTGCAATATGCTTCCCATCAAAGAGGCCACTGCTGCCATAGCAATGCACAAAGCCCCAAAGAAAACGCCTAGACAGTAAAAGGGGAAAAGTAAATCATTTACGAATATAAAAACAGATATTATAATCTGGATCACACATTAGCGAAGCAAACAGCACCATGACTTGTACACGTGCATGACTTTTGGCAAGTAACAAGTGTTTGAAAACACTGATAAAATATGAGGAAAATTTTAATAATAGTTCAAAGAATAATCAAATGAAGACACCAGATAGGGTTTTTCTCAACCTACTTTCAGATTTTCCTGCTGAGTAGAAGTATATTTTGAGAACTCGAAAAGAATAGTATGGATGTTAGTGGTGGTTCTAGTTAACGCTTGTTCATATGGGGCAGGTCAAATCCTTAATAAATATTTAAATTTTCTTGAAAAATTTGGAAATCTGTAACATTCCTCATGGCTAAATATGCATGAAACACTATAAAGGTTAGGCAAGACAAGGGTAAGATCAATGTTCATATTTTTTAGAGCATTTTAAATCAAACAAAATCCAACCACACCGTCCTCGTTCATGTGTTACACTTATAGCAAGTTAGTTTAATAGACATGGTTTCTGGGACAAATGTTCTGCGGTCATATTTGTTTAGTATTCCTGTGCTCTCTGTTATGTTAAGGTGAGTGTTAAATTAAAGAAGACTGTTTGCTAACTACTATCTATTTACATACGGACAACTGCCTAGTGAAAAGTTATGATGTTCTCTTTTGTATGCACTCTTCCTTTCTGACACAGTTATCTGTACAGTTTATCAGGAGAATTCATTTAAACTTTGTTTTTCAGCAGTAGGCTTACTTGTTTGCCTTTAATCAAACAGTATTCTTTGCAATTCACATTTTTCATTTGTTTCAGATAATAGTCACATTTTCTATGGTAGTAAGAACAGCCTTATACTTTACATTACACATTACACTTGCATCATTTATTTGGCTGCTTCTCTATCGCAAATCCATTTAATACCAAATATTTTTTCTACCTCAAGAGAAGAAAAGTTCTTTTGAGGTTTGGTCCATTGATTCCTCATTTGATGCAATGACCCATTTAAGCCATAAATCTATTAAAACTTACTCATGCTCCTGTTAATCCACGACAACTTCTTTTCACTCAGATTGGGCCACATAGGTTTCACAAAGTCTTCCACTGTGACGGCAACCAGAGCGTTAATGCTGGATGATACCGTACTGAGATAGAAAAGCAAACTAGTTAGTCAGTGGCCAGAACAATCTGAACTATTATGCATGAAGTCATAAATGTCGCTTACATCGAATGTCTTATTTTTTTTAAATTGGAGATGTTTTCCCCCTCACCTTAAAGTTCCACTGTATGCAGCTGCTACAAACAAGCCAGGAAGGCCTGGAAATTCTGATAGAATGTCCATCACTAGATATGGAAGAAGCTATACACACACACACACACACACACACACACACACAAATATACATTTATAAACAGGTTCACTTTATTGCAAGCCAATTAATCCTTTATATCCATCACTATAGTTTAGTGAGCTTCACCTGGTCTGCTGAACCAACATCTTTGTTAGTAAGAGGATCGCAGTGTTTATAGATAGAGTACATGGTGAGGCCAGAAAACATTGCCAGACTCACAGTAACCCACAACCCCACCATATTTACATACAGAGACCTACATATAGGGAACAGAACAAAAAAGAGTGCTGATATAATTCCGAGAATTCCACTCCGTAAAGAAAAGAATTAATTCCACTCCGTAAATAAATAAATGAAATAAATTTCACCATATTTATTATAGGTATTTGTGAGGGAAAAGTGGACGAATGCATACTCACATTTTGGCGTGGGTCATAGTTTTACAGGAGATATAGCGCTGGACCTGTGACTGGTTAATGGCATACATTGACACCCACATAAAACTACCCCCGACAACTATGGTCCAAAAAGTGTGCCGTCTCAGAGGATCTGGATCAAAACTGGAGAGAGGGTTGAATAGCTTAAATTTGGGTAACCATGAAAATAACCATGAATTGTGACACGTCAGTACTGCAGCCGAGCAAGATTTGAACAAAAGCATGTATACAATGAATCCCTCCTCATCGTGAGACATTCTAATCATTTCTTCAGTTAATTTATAACACTTCTCAGTACAATGACTTACCTGAACGTGTCTAAGCGTCCACCCTTGTAGTTATCGTCCCAGATTTTTCCCAAGCCTCCCTGAAGCACGGCCCCACGAGCGATGACTGCTATAAACCCGGCCAGCATAATGACCATCTGGAACACATCTGTCCATATCACTGCCTTCAGGCCTCCCTGTTAGGAAGAGCAGAGTGCTGCATGGTACTCTGTGCTGCCCTCAATTCACTCGCCAGGCAGTGCACTTTTGAAATTTGGGTTGTTTCAGCAAATACAAATAAATTAAAGTTGTTCCATACGAACATGTTGTTGCACACAAACATGTGAATACATGCATGCCTGTATTGACTTTCAGTCAACTAACATTAGAAAGAGACTTCATACTGAAATAATCTTGACTAAGGATGCATAGAGCAGATGTATTTTTCAGAGTCTGAAAATTTGTAACGCGTTTTCATCCTAGCATTAGTCCTATGTCACACAGGGTCCACTGTCTTCACAAGCCACCTCAGCATTATCTAATTATCTAATGCAACCATGAGGTACCCCAACCGATGTTTCATTCCATCTGCCGTCAGCTCACACACACCCTCACACCTACGGACAATTTAGAGTAGCCAGGCCGCTTAATGTTCATGTCCAAAGACATGCAGATTAGGCGGATTGGCTACTCTAAATTGTCTGTTGATTGTCAGAGGAAACCGGAGCACCCGGAGGAAACCTCCGCAGGCACAGGGAGAGCATGCAAACTGCACACAGAAAGGCGCCCAGGTCGACCCCGGGGGATCGAACCCAGGTGCTTCTTGCTGTGAGGCGACTGTGCTAACCACTACCGTCTCATCGATAACAATACTAATAGAGAAATAAGTAACCTGCTTGGCATAGCTTTTACATAAATGGGGGGGGATTGTACAAAATGCACCCTTGCACAATGAACCATGAGTGAGGAGGAAGAAATCTGAGCGTGTCTCAGGGCTCCCCAAACTGACGTGTTCTCAGACATGTCAAGTTCTCTGCTCACTTCACTGGACCGTGCTCATGAATTCCTTTGTGTCCGTGCAAATCACTGTACCTTGTGCTTATTTCTAACTTCTTTCCTCTCTAATAATTCCATGAACCCTCAGATCTGCCGCCCCTTCACACCGTCAATTGAAGTTACTGTTTAAATGCCATAAGAAGTTTTATCAGGTTACTTATATTATAGGAAAATGCTGTAGTAGCTCCTTTTGATTTCTTCACTGAGCACAGTTTAAAGTCTGCTTTGCTTTGATTGCTGTAATTGATTATGAAATACATCCAGACATGGCTTTACGTAACACATGGTATCACGTTTTGAATACGTGATGCATGTTGATATATGTAAAAGATTTTCCTGAGTATAAATGTGAATAAAGGAGCATGGTGTCAGATGGATACCTAATATGATTATCAGTATCAGTGCATCCATAGTCCTGACACCAAGTAACATTTTGAAACTGACCAGGGTGCAGTAGATGATGCAGACGACGCCTGTGGCCGCCAGCACTCCCCAAAGGTCCAGGCCAGTAACTATAATACAATCCAAGAGCACTTTAGGAAACATATTCTATATCATAACCTCAAGACCCATTTAGAATGGATTCATTAGCCTTACTATTTTCATATAGATATATTTCTATTTTTATATAACAAGAGTAATTTGTTATATGTCACTATGTGCTTCAAAACTTGAGTGATGAAAATATTTGCTAGATGTGGCACACTGTATTTCTTTCTGTAAGCAATTGAATCTTAATCTTTTTGGCACAGGAAGCATTACAGTTGTGAGGGTGTAGTCAATATATACATTGTATGTGATGTACAATTATTCATGAAGTGCTATTCCTTTTTTTCAGTAGAAAATTATCATATTATATTATATTATATTATATTATATTATATTATATTATATTATATTATATTATATGTTGTTATGTATTCTAGCACCATTTGTCATTTGAAACAGGACTTACTCTGATTGAGGGCAAGCGCCGGGGCATAGATGACCATGCCGGTGTACAAAGCCTTGTAGACAGAAGAACAGACATTAGATAATTACCTACTGGCCTGTTGGTTTTTCATTTAAGACCATTTTTCATTTATGACTCTATTCATTACTTTGGACAACAGTGCATCACGTAATTACATGATGGAAAAACAATGTGCGCACATGACGTTTTTCCACTGCAATACAACACAATTAGGTTATTAAAAATGTATGAAAGTGTCGGCCATAAATAAATGAAAACTCTACTCACTGTCTGGACTATGTACATGGTCGTTCCGATCACTCGTATAACCTTATTGAAGCGTAGCTCCAGGTACTGAAAAAGAAAAAGGTTTTAAAATCATTTATGAAGACGAACACATTTTGTGCCTTTTTTTTGTTTTGTTTTTTAATATTGCTACCCCTCCCTGATTTTTAAGTCATAAATCGCATGAGATATTATTTTTATTTACACTATGAAAACACTAGGACATTGAACAGTTTATTAAAAAAAAAAAACAACAACAGGACACTATGTGATTTATAAAGGACTTTGATCGAGATAAGCACCGTTTTATCATACTGTAGAATCATACTTTTTTAAAACGTTTTTTCGTTTCCCTCCATTTCTTCCTTTTTTTTAAATTTATTTATTTATTTATTTATTTATTTATTTATTTTTACCTATAAGTAGGGTGACCATTTTCCCAGACATGTCCTCTTTTTGGGACGTAAAAGGTGAGATTTCTAAAATGTCCAGGATTTTGGCTTGTACTTTCTACAGTTGCCATTAGTTTTGCAGGTGTCCATTCGCCCCATGCCTCCATCCTCTCCCAGGTGTCTTCATTTTGAAAAGCCAAAATATGATCACCCTACCTGTGGTGCCTGTGATGTAATTACTTTTTTCCACTTCTACATACATCGTCCCTGGTTTTTCCAGCACTATTACCTCGTATGTACTGGTGATGCCGAGGCGATAGAACAGAGGCACAAAGATCTCTGCAGTGATGGTGGACATGATGGCGTAGGAGAAGGCAAAGAGCCAGAAAGCCGTGCCATATCTGTAGGCCTCCGCAGGAGTCCCAATCACCGTGATCCCAGACATGAAACTGGCGGTGAGGGACATGGCGACAGGCACTGCTGTCATCTGACGTCCACCCAGCAAGAACTCAGCACTGCTGTTATTCTTACGGCTTCGGAAAGCTTGAAAGAGCCCAATGCCAGCAGCTAACAAGATCATCCCAGCAAACACCACATAGTCCCAGACTGAGAATGTAGCTGTTGGACCTCCACCACCAGCCATGGTTCGTAATGACACAGCAAAGGCACGCGTTCACTCCTCTGTAGAAAATTTAAACCACCCTTTTTAGCGTTCTGTTCACAATCTCAGTGTCAAAGGTTACAGATTTGCCAGGAGCTTTTTGTTGGTCTGCTGTAAAGTTAGCGTTTAATAGACATTTTCAGTTTACACAAAATCCATGTGATAAAGACTTCTGTAAAGCCACGTAATCCTTGTTCAGTGAATGCAGGTGGTGTTCCTCTCTGGCTTACTAACGCGCTCTGTTTGAGTAAATGATTCTGAAGCTGTTCCCCACACTCACAAAGAGGAAAGAATCAGGTAGCAGCTCCCCTGGCAATAACTAATAGGAGGTACCATGCTGCCCTTCCAAAGAAACTGCAGAGAAATGTGAGTTAATGATCACTTAAAACAGAAGATATCCTCGTCACACACCTCACCGTTCAATAGAGCTTTTATAACCAGGTTCATAAAGTGGGTTGGGCTGACGTAGAGGACAGTGAGTATGTACCAAGTGTAGCACGATGTTCAAAAGATAATATGTTTTTTGTGTGAGAACAGGCTTGATACTTAACCAGAGTGTTCGTTCTGTGACTCATAAACCACGAAAAGGCTTCCAAATCACTCTCTTTTATTTTAAGATAAGGATTAAGAGGCAGGTCGACGTAACCATTAAATACCACACATTTAATCTTTATTATATCGTTTACTTCAACTGCGCAGAATTTCATGTAATGTAATGGTAACAATAGTAATTACTATTCTAACAGATTTTTTTTTTAATCAAACTTATTTGAGAATTTTAAAAGTTGTTTCAGAAGCAGATTTAATAAGAAGGATTCATGGCCTTGAAAGGTAAGCCACTGGAAAGAGACTAAAACATTAATTTAAAAAAAACTTTTTAATTTGTCGTTTACAGTGTTGGATCCGCATGACCTTTCTTCGAATTATTCGTAAAAATGTACTCAGTGTATAGCTCTGGATACACTTTAAAGTTTTTAAAGTAGCTGTTGATTACTGTTTCCATTATTAGCCAATGAAAACATGCTACATCAAGACATATAACTAAGAAAAAATACAGCCAGTAAGCACTTGCTCAGCCATATTTACCTTCTTTGTCATATTTGTCATTCCTACACAAGTACAAGAGATGTCCTAGTATTGTTATGCAATAAATATACCACACACGCCAAGCATTAGCTATAATGCTTATCTTTCAGGGTCGCGGGGAAGCTGGAGCCAATCTCCGCTGGGTTCAGGTGAGTGAGGCAGGGTACACCTTGGGCTGGTCGCCAATCTATCACAGGGCTAAAAGAGAACTAAACAACAATTCACACTCCCTTTCACACCTATGGGCAATTTAAAGGAGCCAGTTGACCTAACCTGACTATAGAAGGAAACTGACAAACCCACAGGAAACCCATTGCAGGCACTGGGAGAACATGCAAACTCTGCACAGACAAGCTCCAATTGGCTAGCAGGTTTGAACCCAGAATCTTCTTGCTGTGCAGCAACAATGCTAACCACTACACCAGCATGCCACCCCCACACACATGCCACTGCTTTAAGAATAACTCATTTTGGAAACATATTAAACTTCTTTATGCTGCTTAGAAATGTGGTTAAGCTCCAATTTAATAACTCACTAGGTGTGTATTGTAAATTTCCTAGAAGTGAAACTTTTACGTTGCTTTTTCTAACCTTTAACCCTTTATAGGGCACTAATTGAAATACTCAGAAATTCAAAATGTTAAACCTACAGTGTTGTTGGAGTATATTATAAGACTTTATATTACAAGATTGATTGATTGATTGATTGATTGATTGATTGATTTTTCATTTTTATGTTGCAAATCAAAATCAATACTGTTACCATATATGGCCAGTTTAGGGTAAAATTTTCCCAACGATTATAAAATACAGTACAAGAAAAACACATTTTGATGGGGGTGATTTTGATGTCAAACCATGGTGGAAACCATGGATTTTTAGTGACCCATGACATTATCTCTCTCTTTTGCTCCTCCTTAGATCCCCTTTATCTTTCATCTAAGTGAAAATGTCCAAATTGTGCCCAATTAGCCATTTTCCCTCCCCGGGGTCATGTGACTTGTTAGTGTTACAAGGTCTCAGGTGTAAGTGGGGAGCAGGTGTGTTAAACTTGGTGTTATCACTCTCACACTCTCTCATACTGGTCACTGGAAGTTCAACATGGCA
>JAQMCW010000035.1:14069410-14093066 GCA_030068335.1 Chrysichthys cranchii | reverse complement strand
GTGTGTGAGTGTGTGTGTGTGTGTGTGTGTGTGTGTGTGTGTGTGTGTGTGTGTGTGTGTGTGTGTGTGTGAGTGTGCGTGAGTGTGTGTGTGTGTGGTGAGTGCAGCTGATTTGAAGATGAGGCAATGGTTTTATGAATGCTGCTCTGGGGTGATCTACAGATAAGGAGACAGTGGGATTAGGATGGAAAACGGGGATTAATATAAAAGCTGAATCGTCACAGAATGAACAGGACTGTCCTCACAGGCTGCCAGGGTAATCGGGTAAGAAAGAATTATGGGCTTCTGGTTTTCTCTATTATGAGTTTATTGGACTTTATAAATAATGAAATGGATTGCTAATTTAAAACATTTGGATTCAAATGAAAAAGTGAAGAAACGTTATCTGATGTGTTAATTTGCAGTAACAATTGTATTAGATTATTATAATTAATTATATTATATACATCATTCCCTGCCCCGCTTTTTCAACCTTAACCTAAACAGTAACCATTATTTTACTTCTGGTGTGCGCATTCTTCTGATTGTAGCTTGTCCCGAGACGTGATGTTTACTCCTTTGTTAGCGGCTGGTATTCTAGGCCTTCTTGTTGGAACGGCTGTGCCCATGTGTGTCCCGACAGAATACACTCTCTATGTTGAGAAGCAAGAGTGTGACTATTGTGTGGCCATCAACACTACAATATGCATGGGCTTCTGTTTTTCAAGGGTAAGACACCTGTTGTTTAATGTCTAAATCCGTGTGTTTGTGTGTGAGTGAACTAGTTAGCGAGCACAGTAAAATAAACTAAAAGAACTTATCACTCAATGCCAGGTCTTGTGTTAGTCAAGTATGGGCTCGTAGAGTTCCACAGAAAAGTATGATATTACAAAACAGCTGAACAAGATAAGCAGAATATAAATTTTCAGCTGCTGCAAGAAACTGAAACAGTTGAACTGAAAAAAATCAAGAACGAACAGTTTTTTTTTTAAATAGTTCTGATTCTACAATTGCATTTTCATTTCTTACAAAGCAGCCTAATAATAGTAAATGTATAAATAACAAATCCACCTGATTTGAAGTGGGCAGAATATGATGTTTAAAAAGAAAGATTTAACATGTTTAATGTGAAAACATCGAATTAAATTGGTGTAATAAACAGTGCTGTTGTATTCGTTTATTTTTGAGCTGTTGGTACAGAACACACTTTTTCTAATTTCTCTTTTTGTAGTTTACCTGTTGAAATCAACATTTTTGCACATTACATTTCTTATTTGAATGTTAATTACAGTTTCCACTCAAAACATGTAAACCCAGAGAGCATAAGGAAGTAGTAGGAGCAAGTAATCATTTCCTTAGTCACACCAAGGAATTCTTTCTCCGGTTTCTTGTAACAACTGCAATGGAGAGAGAGAGAGAGAGAGAGAGAGAGAGAGAGAGAGAGAGAGAGAGAGAGAGAGAGAGAGAGAGAGACTTCAGAGGAAAAATAGCTTATCAGTGAGAAATATGCATACTTTACACAAGTACAAGCTTGCAGAGTTTTCTAGAAAAAAAAAAGCATGAGGATGATGGTCACAAGATGAAACAGATATTCTTATTACTTGAAACGTCTGTATGAAACTGATACTGTTGAACCCAGGCCATGCACAATGTATAAGTGTTTATGTGGCACTGCTTAACAAGAAGCCATTTCTATTCTTTAATTCTTCTGTGTTGCACTTTTTGTTTCTGTCTCTGTCTTATATTTTTTGCATCTCACAGGACAGTAACATGAAAGAATTGGTGGGACCTCGCTTTCTAATCCAGAGGAGCTGTACCTATCAGGATGTGGAGTATCGTACAGCAATTTTGCCTGGCTGTGCCCATCATACCGATCCTCATTTCACCTACCCAATTGCTCTCAGCTGCCATTGCAGCATGTGTAACACACTCAGTGATGAGTGTGCTCACAAAACCAGATTCAGTGCTGCCAAGTGCTCCAAACCAGTCCAACATTTGTATCCCTATCCCGGGCAGAGTGACTACATCTAACCCTGCTTCGGTGATACTTTTCATGACAGTTATATTTCCGAGTCAGATTGGATACTTAAAGACTTTGTTTTGACCTGATCTGTACATATAATAAAAACTACCCAATGTAATAAAAACATCTCTGCAGCCAACAGTGGAACAGCTGCTTTGTTTGCTCAGCTGCTGAAATTTTATGAGCAGTTGTATTCCATGATAGGCTTTGTTATGGCCACCAATCTGATCATCCTGAAAACCGTAATGAATGTTTGCTTTCTAGCATTAAGGCCAGGAAGCTACTGTAAAACATGTGTCATTGCCTTCCTCATTCTTTCTTGTATACAAGTTATTGTTTTCAAAGAGCAGAAAGATAAGAAAACGACTAATCAGTTAAAAGAAACCAGGTCAAGGCTGAAAATGGTGCCTGCTTCTCTAAATCTAAATCATCCTGGTAGCACTGGAAGATGAATATAAGTAACCAGAAACAAGTTACAAGCTGGCACAGTATGAACTGTTAGGCAGAAATGTGACTGTTAGAGCTGTGACCTCAACCCCTCGGAACACCTTCAGGATGAACTGGAACGTCAACTACATACCAGGCCACCAGGTCTTATCCAGCATGCGTGCCTGACCTCACTAATGCTCTTGTGGATGAATGGGGAGGTGTACAATGGGGTTGAGGCAGGGCTCTGTGCATGCCACTCAACTTCTTCCACACCAACCTTGGCAAGCCATGTCTTCATAGAGCTTGCTTTGTGAACAGGGGCTGGAACAGGTTTGGACCCCTTGGTCACAGTGAAGGGAAAGATTAATGCTACAACATGCAAAGGCAACATAGACAACTATCTGCTTCAAAATAGTTTGGGGACATTTGGGTGTCTTAATCAAGGGTCTACAAACTATTGGCCATATAATGCAGTATATCCAGGGCTACATACCTAACTTAATTTTTTGTACTGAACTAAAGGGTTTTTTTTTTCATTCTTTATTGTAGTTACACGGGGGGGGGATCTTCTTTTAAACAAATGGTACAATACACTTGACACGTAAATATTAGATTTAAAAAAAGAAAGTTCAAGTCAAACATAGTACATAGTAAATAATAATATATTCATTTAATTAATTTAATAATAGGTAAATTAAGCCTCCTGTTATGTTAATTTCTCAGGAACAGCAATGATGTTCCTGGGACACTTAGACCGGGGGGATTGTTTAATTATCCAAAAGTGCAAGAAACAAAAAAAAATGCTAAACATTGTTTATATCTCATTATTAAATCCATTATTAACTATTAATACCCATTAATAACTCTCTCTCTCTCTCTCTCTCTCTCTGTGTGTGTGTGTGTGTGTGTGTGTGTGTGTGTGTGTGATTGGGGTCAAATATATCTCACAGTTGTAAAGAAACTTGTACAGTATTTGTCACTTCTGAACCCTTTTAGCCTCCACTTTGACTGCCAGGCCAAACTGACTGGAACAGTGTCAATATAATATAAACATGAAATTAACCATTTTCATTTTATTTGTTGATTACACTTAATAAGCCAAGAAGAAGTTTCAGAACAAAAAATACTTTCAACTTTTTTTTTTTTTAGATTTTATAACTTTAAGACGGGTCAACATGACAGGAGGGTTAATAAAACAGTATAAAACAATGTCCCAGGAAATAAGTCACAGTAAACCCAGATTACAGACTTGTCAGTAAGTGTGTGAGACATTCAGGTGTCTGTCCAACAGCCGTTGTTGTCTCCCTCTGTGGAGGAGCCCTCGGGGTAAACATGGCACACTCATGGCCGCGTTAGAATGGAGCGCAGACTAATAACGACGAGAAAATAATCATAATGGGGTTTAGGCTGCCATTTCATCTGCCCCAAGTGAGCGGTATGAAGCCTGAGCAAAGACAGGTCTTGCCTTAACTTCTCCCAGAATTACGTAAAAGTGGCATAAGAAAAACTCCCGTGACCTAATTACAGATCACATGCTACAGGTCACATGCAGCTAGAACTGCTTTGAGAAGTGGGGTGGGTGGGCATGGAACAGAATTCCATCATTCTCTGTTACTGTTTGGTGTGATTGTCACCATGGGAACAGAGCCCGTCCCTGTCATTTTAATATGCTCTCTTACACATTGCGGTTTTCTTTCTTTTAAAAGTGCATTATCCATCATATTTGCCCTTCTACTGTTTCCCCCTAAAGTTTATGTCTATTTATTTTATTTGGACCCTGAATGTAACACTTAGTTACAGCACCAGGCAAACGTTTGGATTCACCTAATTAAATTTTTTTTACTTACATTACATTGCTGTCATTTGGCAGACGCCCTTATCCAGAGCGACTTACAGTACATTTTTATCTCATTTATACAACTGAGCAGTTGAGGCTAAGGGCCTTGCTCAAGGGCCCAACAGTGGCAGCTTGGCAGTGCTTGGATTTGAACTCCAGGCCAGCTGATCAGTACCCCAGTGTCTTAACCTCCTGAGCTACCCTCTGCTACTTCATTTTTATTGGTTACAGATAGTTCATGTCTTAACCCTGTAGCACCCTTGGGGTTATATTTGACCCTAACTTTTATTTCACTCTTATATTCAACCCACTCATTGGTTGATGGACATCCCAGGGGTTCTCATAAGGACCATTTCATAACATGTAGTAATAAAGGGTTAATAATAATAAAAACAACAACAACAAACAAACAAAAAACCTGTTTTGTGTTCACTGAGTCTGTATCATCATTTTAGCCAATGGAGATAGTTTTCCTATTATAAGATGGTTATAGTGATGGATTGTGGTATGTCTATTTATTTCAGGGGTTCTTGGCATAAAGTTATTTACTGTATTTGTATTATTAACATTTACTGTTTGATGATTTCAAACACATTAATAAGGCAATAAATTCCACTGATGAACTTTTTTTTTACAAGGCACACCTGTGAACTGAAATGCACACCAGGTGACAAGCTCATGAAGCTGCAGGATGGATAACATTATGTCAGTCAAGGCACAACCTGAATTCCAGAAAAGTGGGGACGTTCTTTAAAGTTGAATAAAATCAATGATAAAAGACATTCAAATCATATTAGCCAATATTTTATTCCCTACAGAACATAGATAACATAACAAATGTTCAAACTGGGAAATTGTACACCTTTATTCACATTTCAAATTTGATGCCTGTTACAGGTCCCAAAAAAGTTGGCACAGGGCAACAAATGGCTGAAAAAGCAAGAAAGTGTAAAAAGATTCAGCTGGGAGAACATCTAGCGACTAATCAAGTTAATTGATATCAGGTGTGTAACATGATTAGCTATAAAGGGATGTCTTAGAGAGGCAGAGTCTCTCTCAGAAGTCAAGATGGGCAGAGGCTCTCCAATCAGTTGTGGAATACTTTAAAAACAATGTTCCTCAATATCAAATCCAAAACGTCAGACTTTCACAAAGCTCCAAAGAGCCGATACAATCTTTTATGCCACCACTTTAAGCCTGTAGCATGGGAAGATTTGGCCACTTTTAATTCACTGCAAAACCAATATTTCTGGTTGCTCTTGCAATCATTACGGAAGCCGAGAGCAGCCACGCTTGCAGTAATGTTCATACCGTTTTCAACACAAGGAAATAGTTAAGAACTTAATTACTGTAAGCGTGGCTGCTCTCAGCTTCCGTGTTTGTTGCTAAAAATGGTTTTGCAGCGGATCGGAGAACAAGACTTGTGATTCAGAGAATACTTCTGGTATTTGAAACATTTAAAGATTTGCCCAAACAGGGAAATACACCAGGAAGGGTGCTTGAACCAGACATAACTGTTGCATAATTATTGTTAATCCCATTGTAACAATTAATATTCTTACTTTTATTTAGATTTTACTTCTCTTTGTTTCTGTTTTTACTGTTTTCCTGAAGCCTTAACAATATGGCATAATATACAGCCATGCCAATATCAAACTGAGTTTATCAGCTGAATCGATCTAATCTTTAATCTCTTTCTGCTAATATGTGGATAATGTAGGCTTTATTGCTCACTCTCTCTGTCCTATGAACTGTAGTCATATGCTCCATTTTATCAGAATGCTGTGATTAGTCTCTCAACAATAACACAAGCCTACGTTTTTATTTTATTTTATTTCCTTTGGGGGGGGGTAACGTTGATAAAGATGCTGGAATGTGATTAGTCAGCATGCAGGTCCCTGGGTAAACATGCCTAGCCTTGTGACACCCGACTTCATTCTCAACTGAAATGACTCTCATGTGGTGGCTGAAGGCTAAGCTGACAGATTCCGTTGTTTAGTGTTTATTCCATTAAACAAAAGTCCGGCTTAGACCTGTAGGGTTGAATTTGACCTCCAAAATGTCCTTGAGTGTGTGCTTTATGTGTCACCTGCATCACACAGATCACTTACAGCAGGAAGTTTTTGGTGATTTATTTTACAAGTTTGCGTCAAGAAATAAAAAGGAATAAGTAACACTGCACATTAGCTGTAGTTTCAACACACATACTCTTATCAAATGTCTGTCTCACGGTAAGATAAAACATTTAAACACTCTGGCATGGCATTAGAGGTCATAAAGCCTTTGGTTGGTGTGCTGTACTTCCCTAAGCCCTGTGATCATGATGACTGGGCTATTTCAGGAGGTATAATTATGCGCTTTACGGTTAGAAGTTCCTAGGTATTAGATAAGGCTGTTTCCTCAAGCTGCCTTTAAGCTCCACCCTTTGTGCAACCATATGAACGGTTCTGATTGGCTGAGACGTGTTGACGCGCCCCATAGACTCCACCTTCTTCTTTAAAGACAATGGAATTTTCCAGATTGTCATTCATTCAAATTCTCTCCGCGTGTAACAGACGGAAGTGAAGAATTTCAGCGCCTTTTTATATTCAAGCGCTCAGTGGTTTACAGACTGTTAAAAGGGTAAGTTCTCATGTTTTTATATATATATAAAAATTATAAGTACACGATTTTCCTTAACAAATTGCAAATGGTGCTTGTTAGTTTAAAGGTGGTTAGCTACTTAGCTAATGTATTAGCTTAACCGTTAGCTGTTTATATACTCGTCGTTTTAGTGAAGCCGGGTGATCTTATTCAGCACTGTGGACTTCACTCCCTGTTACCACAGGCACCTAGCCAGCTAAAATGGCTCTTGGGTATCTCTGGGGTATTATAAGAGACTCAACGAGGCGAGCTAGGTAACGACTTCATCTCAGCAGTATGCGGTTTACTGGCAGTGAACTGACGGCTGTTGGACTGTGAGGTCAGCTGGTGGAGACAGGAGGGTGTTGTCCAGCCAAGAGAGGTTTTGTTAAACAAATATCGTGCGAGTTGTTTTCAGGCTTTTCGTGTCGCTTTCTTGGTTGGGTTCGCCTTTAGTCACTTAGCCTGGTTTTAGCGGGCTTTCATTCATCTCCTTCCGCCGACATCCATGACAAGGTGGATTTGATCTACTGGGTATTTTATTATCATTTTTAATAAATGAAGCCAAAGATGGCCGACTGACCTATTGTATATTTATGTTCCGTTTGTTGGTTTAGACATTCCAATAATAAAGGACGTATATGCTAAATGGCCAGACTATATTTCTGAATCTAAATTTAATTTGTGTTGTAAGCTGGGTAACGGAAGTGACTCTGTCAGTCAGGTGACTAATGTACAGCTCATGAAAATGAGCAAGGCTGTATCCATTTGTAGTGGGGCTGTGTGACAGATCCCTGTGCCCGCCTGACTGTAGGTCATCACGCGCTAACTTTAGCTGTCTCTGTCTGTGTTGACACACAGGTATTGGTAAATTGTCCTTACTCTGTCTATTTCAGGTTCACCAACGTTCCCGTTGCATAATCCAGTATTTCATTCGTGTTTCTCTGCTAATTATCTACATTTCCGACATTACAATGGCTCAGCAGCAGATCAGGTATGTATATTGGAGGCCTTGACTGGCTTGTGTTTGTTTTCAGCTTGCCAGGGCTTGCCTTCAAGCTGCCGCTGTGTCTGGGGTGTGCATGCCATTTATGAATTTGTTTAACTTTGCATTTATGCCCTTTTTGTTTTTTGCTTTTTTTCCCTCAGCCTCCCAGCCAAGCTTGTCAATGGTGGTATTGCAGGAATTGTTGGGGTCACTTGTGTGTTCCCCATTGACCTTGCTAAGACTCGACTTCAGATTCAGAGACAAGGTCAGCAGGTCTACAAGAGCATGTAAGCAAACCTTTCTGTTCTTCTTTCCTGTTATTCCGTGATATGTCCCTGATTTAGTCTATGGCCCTTTTTCTCCCGTTGAGATCATGCCATGTGTGCACATTGTCTGATATTTAGGGCCCATTGTAGCCACTCCCTGATTGGCAATGACAGTCTTTGTGTATTTAGCCCCTGGTGGTCAATTCAGTCCAACATCAATGGGTAATCTCACGGGAATGTAGAAGAGACAAGTGTTCCCTTTCAGCTTTAGCTGTACATAGCTTGTGAAGAGATGTGTAGAATTCTCATAGGATTAAAATGCTGGGGCCAATTTGCCATTTTTGTAGGTGAAAGCATAAACGTATGGACATGGTCCTGAAATACCGAATGCAGTTGTTTTAAACCTGTTTTTTTTGTTTGTTTTTTTTAAAGGATGGATTGTCTAGTCAAAACAGTGCGATCAGAGGGGTACTTTGGCATGTACAGAGGTAAGAGTCATCCTATATTGAGTGTTTCACCAAGTAACTCATGCTAACAACAAATTATACTGGAATTTGAACTGTAGTAGCCCATGGCTTCTTCCAATTTGACAATAAAGCTGTGCTTAAAGACACGTGCATGTGGTTCGTAACAACAGAACTGGTTTTATACCTCTACATTAAAAAAAAAACAACATTCTGTTCTTGTTAAGATGGTGTTATGTAGGGAATATGTATGTATCTATGTAGATGTACGGACTACAATGTCCACAATTGTGCAGTAGCTACCAAGTTTATGTGCTGTACTTAATTACCAGTTAAACTGTAGAAATTTTTTTATTTTTTTTTTTAAATCTGCAAGACACATGAGGCCTATGGGAGCATGTTGTTTTTTACATGGTAGTTCTCGAATGAACTGAATTTGAGGTAGCAGAACTTTGAGCATAACAGCCCCTGTTCGTATCGGGTTGCCGCTTGATGTGAGGAATGCTGTTTGTTTGCATCTGTGTTTTTTCATGTTACAGACATGGGTCCCCCCTGGGATAGTGAAGGCTAGCCGATTAGGGCGCAGCCACGCTGGAGGCAAATCATTTATTATGGTTCTTTCCACTCTGCTCTATTAAAATTAGGCACAATATGTTTTTGTTTTTATTATTTTTATAATTTTTTTTAAAAAATTTTATATTATTTTTTTGCTCCGTTTTCTTCATAGCCTCTGAATTTCTGTTGACTTAATTTTTTTTCTACTGTCACTAACTCCTTTGGCCATGTACTGTAGAACTACATGCCTCTCTAACCATCCTGAGATTTCTGTTTATTTAATTCTGTTTTCCACATGCTCCCCCCTTTCTTTAAGTTCATGGCTATATATTATCTGCTACTGTCCCTTGCTCTTTAAGGCAGAGGGATCTTGAACTAAAAACTCTTTTCTTTCTCTTCCTTCATTTATGCCTGCTTTCCCAGTTTCTGATCTCATCATATTTAATTCTTTTCTTTTTTGGTGTAATAATTTAAGTTTTGTTCATTGGTTCTCAGTTCTGTTATGCAAAAATCCCCCACCACAATCATTCCATAGTCATGTGAGCTTTGCTCGTAATTTGTTGGTCTTTTGCTTATATATGATTATTTAAATGGTTTTTTTTTTTTTTGTAATTCGTACAAGGCATGGTTCTTTCCTTTCTTTTTCTTTGTTCTTATTATTTTTTTTTTTTTTTGTTTGATTGTGGTGGGGAATGGGTGCTCTATGAGATGTGTAAGTAAATCTGTTGCTACTCGGCTAATCTACTGAGCTTTTGTGTTCTAGGTGCTGCAGTGAATCTTGCTCTTGTCACACCTGAAAAGGCCATCAAGCTGGCAGCCAATGACCTCTTTTGTCACCACCTTTCCAGGGATGGGTAAGCAGTGCTTTGTAGGAAATTCTGGGGACAGAGATTTTATTCAAACAGCATCCCTTGACTGTTATATTTACAAGATGTTTGCTGTTACAGGAAGGGGTTGTCAGTCTTTAAAGAAATGTTAGCAGGTTGTGGTGCGGGCATGTGCCAAGTCATCGTTACTACTCCTATGGAGATGCTGAAAATTCAGCTGCAAGCTGCTGGAAGACTAGGTACTCTTGTACTCCTCCCTTTGCTGTTGTCATTTAAGGCCACTAGTGGTTTTTCAGTTTGATAGTAACCCATTTATGCTATCCTGTATCCTATAGCATATAGAAAATGTGGTGGTTTTTATTTTTTGTTTTTTTTCTCCCCCCCTTGTGAAAATAAATAAACAAAATGAATAATTGTATATTTAACATTCTTGTTCTCCTTGTAGCTGCTCAGCAGCGAATGCCTGGTATCCTGGCTCCCAATATATTGGTTCAGACAAACACCATGCTGAGCCACACCTACAATGTAGTGCCGAGCTCTGCTGCACAAACTGTCTCTGCCACGCAGATTGCCAAACAGCTGCTATACACCGAGGGCATCCAGGGTTTATATAAAGGGTTAGGAGCAACACTCATGAGGTAAGCACGTGTGTGCTAGACACACACCCCCCCCCCCCCCCCCGACTGTCTAATTCTCAACCCTTTGTGATGCATTGGTGTGCGGTAGATAGTTGTTTGTTTATTTATTTATTTATTTCCTCTTTTTTTTTCCTCCAGAGATGTGCCCTTCTCCATTGTGTACTTTCCTCTTTTTGCTAACATTAATCGCTTGGGTAAGCGTTCTGAAGATGATGTGGCGCCATTCTATTGGTCGTTCATGGCTGGCTGTGTAGCTGGTTCGACTGCTGCAGTGACAGTTAGCCCATGTGATGGTGCGTAAAGTCTGTCTCTCTTTTCTAACCACTATTTCCTGTTTCTGCACAAGCTCATTTCCTGTTCTTTTGTTTTAGTTGTAAAAACCAGACTTCAGTCTTTGAGCAAAGGCGCTAATGAGGAGACCTACAGTGGAATCCTTGACTGTGTGAGGTAATTATTCAAACCACTAACAGGTGAAAATTCTCTAAATGAAATGGTATTGGTTTGAAATTGGGCCAGCATCAACAGATAATTTGGGGAAAAGTCAGAAATCGGGGCGGGGGTGCCGTTTTTCTTATCAGTTATAAAGACTTGTGTATTGTACAGGGATGACTTTTAAATAACTTTTAAATCAGTTTTTTTTTTTTTTTGAATAATGGTAAATGGTAGCAGTGTTTGACCAGTTTGTTTAATGTAATTTTTATGTGACTTAAATTTTCAGTATTTGGAAAATATCAGCTTGGTCTTAGTTTTGTGGGTTTGGTAACAGAAAAGGAAATGGTGTTTTTGTGACACTTCTATTTAATGCTTGTATTTGTAGTCTGGTGGTAGCCATTTAATGGTTTTGTGAGCTATGGCTGATTCTTATTTTGCTCTTTCATTTTTATAGCAAGATCATGAAGAAAGAAGGACCATCTGCTTTCCTGAAGGGGGCAGGCTGCAGGGCGCTCGTCATTGCACCTCTCTTCGGCATTGCTCAAGTTATGTATTTTGTTGGAGTTGGGGAATTCATTCTAGGTCAAAGAGCATTTAACCTCCTGTCTCCTCAAACGAGGCTCCAGAACTGCCTTGAATGAACCTGTGCTGAGATGCATACAATCATAATCAAATAGAAAAACTAGTTAGAGTGACAGATTTGATGTCATTTTGTTTCTTGAGCCAGTTTCCAGCCTTACTGCACTTCCTGTCTGGTTTACTCACTTACTTGTGTGGCTGACATTTAGCACTTCAACATTTTTGTGGTAAGGGCTTCAGCAGCAGGAGGTGTGTGTGAGGGAGAGAGAGACATGGTGTTCTGCATCCTTCCAGAAGGATCTGTAAACCTTTCCCCTCAATGAGGGAGGCTGTTACTATGGAGGCACGATCAGTGTGTCTGTGTGTAGGGTGTTTGTTTTTGTTAGTCATTTTATCTTTGTGTTTACTGAATTACTTAAATGTCCTATGTTTAATTATTATTATTCCACATGGTAGCTACAAAAATTTTGGTGGGTTTTCCCCCATTCCATTGAAATGTTTCTGAACTACTTGAGATTGTGGGCAAAGGGGAAGGCATTTTGAACTGTAAAAAGGTGTTTTCCCTTACTTTTTTTGGTACTGACCATTTTGGACCAGTTAAATCCAAACATTTATTGATTTTAGATGGTAGGTGTAACATTGATACAGTGGTGTCAATTGCTCCTGTTTCAGTTAACTATACCTAAAGCAAACAATCACTTCCTATTTCCGTTATCCCCCACACACATTATGCACCAGCCAATTTCCATGGGTAATGTTAACCTACAACAATGTTAAATGTTTCTCATATTTGGAGTAAAAGAGCAAAAACTGCTCAGGTCTTGGTTTAATGTAAGTAACATTGAAATGCAGCAGCTATCTTTAAATCACATTTACATGAGTATTTTATGTAGTGTAGTTGTACGATGTCATGCGTCAAATGGTCAAAGTTCCTGTAGTTTAGACCTACAAGATATTTTAGATTAGACTGCATCTAACTTGTAAAAAGTAACTGTGTGACATTAAGAACCCTAATTTTTTTTTTTTTTTTTTGGGTCAAATGTTTAAGCCTACGATCATTGTTGGTTCATTTTGTACTGTGATGTTTGCAAAACACTTTAAAATAAACTTGAACACGTAGCTACAAAAAGTGTTTTGTGTTTTTTTTTTTTAATTGCCTTTATTTTTGTCAAAGCAGTTCATATTTAGAAATTGCTACAAAAACACATGCTATGAAAACACTTGTTTATTTGTTGTGCTTTAGACAACAGACTAAATTCCTACCACTCTGTTGGAAGTATGAAGCATTACCCAAGCAAGTGTAAGAATGTTCTAGGGGAACTGAACTCATGGTTGGAGCTACATATTTTTATCATTACATTTTACAGTCACAGCATGCTTGTGTAGGAAAGGCATGTACCATGCAGAATGTGTGATCAAAAACAGCAACATTTCAGTTAACCAAGTTGTGTTTGTATGAATAAAGAACTATGATCATTAACCTGCACAAAGCTGTGCTTAATGTCTCACTGATATTGATCGTTTGACTATCAATATAGAGGCAGTGCTGATGCATTCATGGAAGATTGCAAGGCTACTGTAGTTGTACTTTAATAACTGCAGTTAACAAAGGACTGATAGTTGGCCAAGGCAGGGCTTTTCACACTGCACAAGTAACCTGGTGGTTTTGTGCTAGTATGTGTGGTATAGGTTCATGCCACACCACTCAATACTGTGCTGTTGCGATCATCTTCGTATCATGATTTTGCGAAACGACGGTGTGAAAGTCAGGATAACCATGAAATCACTACAAATTTCATCTAAACATTTACAGAGCATTTCTCAGAACTTAAAAACTCAACACATTACTACAGCAGACATTGACTATATTTGCACACTAAACAACATTCGAAGGCATCAACCGAAAGCAAGCAGTACCTGTCTTTACATATAATATTTACACGACTGTTCCTCTTGTTGTTTAATGCATAGTAAGAGGAGAAAAGCAGAACATTGCCCAGGTTTCTCTGCTCAGTAATGTCTAAACATCATAAAATTCAGGTTGTAAATCAGAAATGGACTACTAAATAAGTAAGTTCATGTTAATTCAGTTACACTCAATCCATGCAGTGGTGACTCGGCACAAACAAAAAAACAAAGAATTAGAAAGCTGCAATGATATCTTGCACTACTCTGTGCAAGCCTTTCAAATATGTTGGCTCAGTGAGGTCAGGACAGAGGGATTCAGGACAGTTCAACCTGAAATAGGATGTGTGTGAGCATCTATATGACTTCCCTGTTGCTCCGAATACCACAGCATAGAACCATACTGAAGATCATACCGATTATCTGTGCACAAAACCAGTAATATGTTAGAGAGTGATAACACACATGGCATGCCAAACACAATTACATCACTATATGAAAATGCTTCCATGTACATACCATGATTCCTGCAATGCCAATACCCACATATCCAATAATGATGAGTTTCTCATTGAAAAAGTCCTCGATGGCTTTAAGGCAGCCCTGGCAAAAATAAAAATGATTGAGTTATTTGTGAGTCTCTTTCTTGATTAAATATGTTCCTCTGACTTTCTCAGGCCCTAATATGGTGCTCCAACACTGTCCATTATAAGCCAGTGACATGCAGACTGCGGAGTTAAAAAGAGCAGCCGATTGATGGCTTTGTCCAGCTGATACAAATAAAACTCTGGAGCTTTTAAGGGATCAAGTGACACATGAAACATCTCACCATCTGTTCCTTATAACCTCCCTACATGCTACTCCTGTCCTTGGTGCTGTCAGTTCTGCTGAACTTTCCTCCCATTCATACCTCAACACTCATTGCCTGGATCTAAACATGGCCATCACTGCCATCTGCTGGTTATCATCAAAACTTACTGATAGCTCATAAAATGAAAGGAAATCTTTACCTAAATCACTTTTTGTGTACACCATTGTGAGTGGTCACAGTGGATCCTAAGAGAATATCTGTGTCCAGCTAATATTGTTTAAGGTACTTTGTGTTACAAAGCATAACAAATAAGAATAAAAACAAAAAAAGAACACAGATTACCACACTTTATTAGACCACAGTATAAAAATAAAATAGAAGAAGGTAGAGAAAAACAAGTAAAATGTAATGGTGCTGATGAACATGCCTCCACCACCAAGTCTAGTCCTTTTTGTTAAAAATGTAAATTAATTCTCACATTAGACTGAATTTGTGCCGATTCAGTGTAGAAGTTGCCGGGATGTTTTGTTCCCATATGGTCTAGTTCCTGCTCTTCGGGGAGACATGATTGTTTCTGGCTGTTAGTTTCTACAGTCATTTGGTCAGTGTTGACTGAGTCTGTACTTCATCAGTGTAGTTCTGTGTGCTATCATTAACCAAGCTCAGGCAGTCTGCCACAGTGTACTGTCTGTTTAAAGCCAAATGACATTTAGCTTTGTGATTTTGTCCGTTTCCCAACCGCTGATGTATTGTTATTGCAGCTGTGCTGTAATTTGGTTGATTCTGTTTTAAATCTAGTTTAGAGTCTATGGGGAATTTTGCCTTTTATGCCTTTTTTTATTTGGACGAGGCATGGATATCTGGGTAATTCTGTCTTGGATGCTGAGTTGGCGGAGTTCCTGTGTACCTTTAGGAGGTGATTACAGAACTCTGTTCATTGTTGGTCCCTTTTATAAAAATCTTGAAATGTTTCCCACACTTCACTGGAAAACACTCAGACTTTCAACAACCGCTTTATGGTGCCTGTCTCCAGAACACCAGGCCCGAGGTGGGAACACACCCTGAATGGGATTCCAGTCCATCATACATGTGCGCGCACACACACACACACTCTCTCTCATTCACAAAGAGGGCCAATTCATCTTAGGCAACTGGACTATTCGCATGTTTGCAGGAGGTGGGAGGAAGCCTGGGGGGAACCTGAAGGAAACCCAAGCAGACGCAGGGAGAACATGTGAAACTCCACATCGACTGACACACAATGCTATGATCAAAGCTGGGGTCCTGGAGCTGTCGGGTGACTCAAAACTCAATTCAGTTGGGATGGTGGTGCAGTGGTTAGCAGTTACCTCACAGGAAGAAGGTTCTGCTGCTGCTGCTGCTGCTCAATTAGGGGGATGTCTGTGTGGAGCTTGCATGCTCTCCCCATGCCTGCACGAGTTTCCTGTAGGTGCGCCAGTTTCCTCCCACAGTCCAAAGACATGCGAATTAGGCTAACTGGCTACTCTAAATTGCCCATAGGTATGAATGAATGGCTATCTGTCTGTCTGTGTTAGTCCCACGATTGACTGGCAAAGGGTCCAGGGTGTTTTGTCCTTGCCCACATCAGAAGAAGAAGAAGAAGAAGAAGAAGAAGAAGAAGAAGAAGAAGAAGAAGGAGAAGGAGAAGGAGAAGGAGAAGGAGAAGGAGGACTTTTCTTGCTGGAGAAAATGGCCTTAAATATTTTTTAAAGCCTTTCAAGCATTATCTGAGGATAAACTGTCTACTTTTTTTTTTTTAATTAACTTTTATATAGTATTATATATTAAACTATACTAATGTCTGAGTACTTTAATTTATTTAAAATAATAGTTAAAATAGATGTAAAATTTAAAAAGTAATTTAGGAATAGTGTTCTCAACTATGTATGTTTTACATGTCACTTTTAGTTTGATAAATCTTTTTATTAATAAAAATAAATAAATAAATAAGTTAATATGGCAAATATATTTTGCATATGTATTTTTTTTCGTATATGTGTATTTTTCTTTATTGAGCTTAAATACCAGCATCTGATGTTTCAATTTAAGATGCATTTAAAGCATAACTAATGATCAATAAAATCACTGCACATTTCAGTAATAAATCCTTGGTTACCTTGGTTTCATCATTAGGACACAGTGATTTATCAGGATTTTCCTCCGAGTCTCCACAGCAATCAAGCTAGAAAAGAGAAACATTGGGAACACAGTGAGGAATCCTGACGTACAGTAGCTACGATGGTAGTTTAGGAACTAAATGAGAGACGTACAATTTTATGGTAAATGTTGGCAATTGTGGTGCTGTTGCCATTTCCCCTGATGGAGCTACTGTAGAAGGTTTTAACCTCATTAATAATCTGAAAAAATTAAGACAGAACATCCATGTTTATTGTTAGACATCATGAGCAGGTAGACTGAACAGTACTGTTGATTTGCACAGCGAGTAACGTTACCTGTTCTTTGTTCAAGAAGCCAAAAATTCCTGCCGCCACTTCTGCTCCAAAAATGATCAGTAGACAGGAAAAGAACTAGAGATCACACAAGAGAGTCATGTTTACCTTAGGTTTTGTTAACAGTATTTTCTCCCAATTTGGTCATTTGCCATTTCCCACACACTAGCTAACTCTTCCCCTTCCCACAGCAGCTACCAACCAGTCAGGGTAGACTTCGTATTCTGCATATATGAGCTCACAGACAGCCATGATCATCTGTTGTCTCTTTGACTGACAGGGGCAATCTGACCCAGAGAAAACAGGCAATTTAGCTTCTTGTGCTCCAAGCTACATTTACCTTAATTAACAAAAACGGTCTGTGTAGCTCTAACTCTAGACTGGTTGAGGTTAGTGGAGCGGTGCACGACTCTTACCCACCAATCCCAGAAGACACTGCGACTCCCTCACGGCTCCGCAGCACCCGAAGAATCCCACGAGCATCATGATTCCTCCTGCTCCGATCAAAATGTACACAGCTGGAAACAGAAAAGAGAGACAAGGTAGCTGCAGACATTACAGAAGTACAGTCTCAGTTTCTCTAAACTCCCTTCCAATTAATACTTCTGTGCAATTCAAAATCTCACCAGAAGTCGGCAGCAATAGGACATTTATACATCTTTACGCAATAGTTCAGTGCGTCTCAGTTAGGGATGGGTGACCAGGCAAAAATATTATTTACTGATCCTTGACATGACACACAGTATTGTATGAAACTGAGTTCTATTCACAAAAACACCTGAACACCAAATTAAGCAGAATAAAATACAGGGGGGAAAACCCCTGATGATTATTATATTTATCATATACAAAAATATTTACGATAAAAAAAAAAAAAAAAAGCACAAAGTGAGATGTACTCAACAGTGGTATAGAGGTCATATCACCTAGCCCTGATTTTAGTTCATTCTGTGTATTGATATTTCCTGTCTTTGAACCTTTCATCCAAGAAATATTCATATTCAGACATTTCTCTAGTTTGGTCCCAAAGGTGAAAACCAAATTTTGACTTACAAGAAATTAAAAAGAGGAACAAACACCATCTGGCTACCTTTACCAATAACAAAATATATTTTTTCCATTATATTTAAAGCTGTAATTCTACCAGGTGTTTGCAGTGAAGTCAGTAAAAATGGAACAAAGCGGTTTTTTTTTTGTTGTTTTTTTTTTAACTTTTAGTGGGTAATGCTTGAACAGAAAGGCAGAATGAGTTTCAGTTTGAATGTTTTGTACTTCCCCGCCCCACATAAATAGATGTTTCCACCAGGGACCAAAAGTTTGGTAGCAACAGCGAGTCTGCTGGTTTAAACCACACTCCAGGATGCTGGTGTATGTAAAACAGGGCTCCTCTCATCACAGGCACACACACACAACAAAAAAAGTCAAAGCCCTCATCAACACAGAGCAGCGCAAACCAGCCTTTGTGTACACAACACACTCACCTAACACAGTTTCTCCCTGTACTGTGCTTAGAGATCAACCAATATACCCTAGAGACTTTCCTAACCTATTGGTCAGGGTCCACCTTTTCACGCTCTTCCAGCTCCCAAACATGTGTGAACCAAAATATCTGAACAAAATTAGGCTGGTTAAAACTGCTCACTCCAATGAGGTCAACTTTAGATTGATGACTGAATCTTGCTTAACTGAGGAATTTCCTCCCTCATCTTCTGTTTATTTGCCACTGGATTATGGCGTGTTAGCAAAATTTAATTCCGAATTACATTTAGTCATTGTTCACTTCTTGGTAAATAACCCCACCTGCTGAACCTAATGCCCTCTGCCATTGATGATCGCATCCTGCTCCATAGCAACAAATCTCTCGTCAGTGCAGGTCACAGAAAAGTCTGTGCTGCCAGTGGAAAGTCCTCTGTGGACACTTCAAGGACTCCTCTGAAGACACTGTTGCTAGGATGCATTCGTCTCTATAACTCCAACTCATTGCCGCCATCTTCCCAGAATTTCAACCAAAATACAACCTTAATTCAACAATGAAAATCACAAACTGATTACCTCAAAGGAGTAGGAAATACACACAGAAGGATACATCTTATGAAGTGCTCTCCCAATAAGTCAAATAAATCGAAATCTTGGATGATAAGGCCTCACTGGCAAGGCACCTTGTGTTCGGTTTTCCAAGAAACCAAACAAGAACAGTCCTCAAGTAAAACCAACCTTTTAGCTGGAGGTTTATAAAAAGGTACATGAAAACATCAGTCGGCTGCTGAGAAAGGCCTTCAGCCACTTCATTTCCTAGTCTAATTAAAACTCAGGGGAGGCACTGAGCTGTTGTTTGCCTTCAGACTAGATGAAGGAGAGAAAAATAACTCCACTGCGAGTATAACAGATGATCATCAGGAAACATCAGGCCTTAGCTCCTCTTTTTACTTCCTGACTGCCACAGGGACAGAAAGGTTGGCACCAGAAGCAGCCTTTTTAGCCCATATAAAAAGTGCTCACCGATTTCAGATAAACAACTTTGCACTGAACACAAGCAGAGCAATTTATAATGATTCTCGTTTTCTTTTTTTTCCTTCAAACTACCAAATGCTATGGGAATTACCTCTGAGACCTTTGAGAAAGTATGGAAATTAGCTGGGGTCAGTAAACACAGAAATGACACCTCTGTATGTTTTAATAATACAGCGAGCTCCATAGCAATCAGAGGTGACCAAATGGAAAAGCAACCACCCGAGAGGACTGTTGTGTCATCATGTAGAAGCTTTCTATTTGGTCTTGGCAGAGTCAGTTGTTCATTTGCTCACTTATACACCTTCTGATAATATTTATATAGTAGCCACAATTGGTATGCCAATGCAACATGTTCGAGCTACTAATTTCCCATATAGAATGAATGAAATTTCACAAACTCATTAGAGTACAGCAAACCTAAACATCTCAACCTAGTTATATTAAATTCATCTACTACATGTTAGCCATGCACTAGCACTTCTATGCTTGATGATAATGAGAGAACACTCAATTTTAGTTTGGGTTATGCGAAATAAATGTACTTTGCTAAATTTACATTCACCAAATTTTTGAGTAGACAAATGTTCTATTAGTTACTTTTAAATCAATAATAATCAATGATTCAAAACAGCCATCAAGTTGGAGCACTTTGAACACTTCATTTGTCTTCAGTAGCTGGTTATCCTGGATCTGGAGCTCATCATGGGAACACAAGGTTGTGAAGCAAAAACACACTCTTAATGGGATGTCAGACCATGGCAGGGCACCATTCACACAGACATTCCCATATTTGAGCAATGTAGAATAGTCAGTCCATCTATCGGTATGTTTGGATGGTGGCGGGAAAGCATGCAGTCACAGGAGAACATGAGAAACTCCACATAGAGAGTATCTTGAGCTCAGGATTGAACACAGGACAATAGGGGTGTGATGGGGCAATGCCAGTGTAGCACTTTAGATATAAATATTAAGCAAACAGAAGTTACAGGAGTTACTCTTGCTTACTTAGCAAAATGTTTTTTTTAGTTGTTGGCACCAATGTCTCATGCACTGCCGACTGACTACTCCGTCTTTTTATGTACAATGTCCCAGAATATTAACGCAAGAACCTTTAGAAAATAACTTTACTTGATATCCACACCCAAAAAAAAAAAAAAAAAAAAAAAAAAAAAAAAAAAGCAAAAAAAAAAAAAAAAAAAACCCCGCCTCTATGTTTTTCAGGTATCTGCCGTTCTCATTTTGATACGTTAGTCTGATTTGTACAGAATACATTAGTGCGTTTGCATCTAGTAGATAGTTAGGGCAATAAAGTCGCTTAAGTGCACGTCTACACCCGGTAACCTTTACAATTCAAAATGTAAACATAAAAAACAACTCTAGGACCACCTGACTGCAAAGAACAACTTCACAGACCACAGATTGAGGCTTATGAGGTTAGTAGACTGAGGTTCACAGCCTCATGGCTCTAGCTCAGCAGTCCTCCATTCCTCTCAGAGAGCCGTGAATAGAGTCAATAAGAAAACGATCCCATTGTAACTCACAGAGCACTGCTATGTGTAATGTCCTTTGAGAAATATTCTGTAGCCATTAGCCAGATTTATAAGTGTCTCATTCATCATGGCTGAGCCCAGTATTGACCCTCCATGCCTTACCACAGCATCACAGAGGCTCTGCCATACAGTAAAGCAGTTCATTAGTCCTGATGTTATACATTACTCATTTTTCAGACTAGATAGCCGGTCATCAGAGATATTACCAACATAAATAATACATATACAGTCGATCCTCTCATCTATGGGCACAAACACCAGACTTCTTAATGAGCTCTAAATTCTATCCAAGACTAAAATTGACACACTTCCTTTTACCCCTAGATTTATCTTTGGGTGGCATAATGATGGCACTGGGCAGAAAAACAGTGAAAAACACCAAAAATTGCCGAAAAAATCCCAGTATAGCTTCACAACAACCACAGCTCAACCGACACTTGTAAACAACTAGTAGCACGCATGCCACCTAGCGGCCAATTGCTGAACTACAGGACTCAGATCGCAACACCCGGGATTTTTAAAAGGGTCATACTGGACATTCTGGCTAACGGATTATATATTCAAACCAGCGGATGTTGTCCGTTGCATCCGATACCCGTTAATGCAGTGTCCGTAGATGAAGGTCCATAGCTATTTGAGGGTGACCTTACTGAAGCTAGTTTTGCATATTCTCTCCAGGTCTGTGTGGGTTTTCTCTGGTTTCCTCCCGCCGTATAAGAACACACCTGTAGATGGATTGGCTAACTAAAAGTGTCCCTTTTAACTAAGTGTGAACATTACATTTACCTTTATGCCCTTACATTTACAAAATACATATCTCTCATTTATACAACTGAGCAGTTGATTGTTAAGGGCCTTGCTCAAGGGCACAACAGTGGTAGCATGGCAGTACTGGGATTATGAACTTACGACCTTTTGAGCAATAGTACAATGTCTCAACCACTGAGCTACTTCCCCCTACAAGTATGAAATGTGAACAAGTATAGAAATGTGTGTGTGGTACCATGCAATGCACTGGCATCCCATCCAAGGCGTTTTCCTTCATTTATTAATTGGTGAACTATCTGGTAACATAATGGATACAGTACCCAGTAGCACAGATTCACCCAAAGCAAAGTTTAGATCACCTGCTCTTTTTCAAGTCTTTAACAGTTAGGATGAGTCTGTGCTGATGATAGCATCAGATTCTTGTTCTTGGCTGACAGGAGAGGAACCTGATGTCTTCTGCTGTTGAAGCTCTCCACTTTAAGGAATGACGGGCTGTGCTTTCTGAGATGCTTTTTTGTTCACGGCGGTTGTAAAGATTGCTTATTAGAGTTACTATAGACTTCGTCAGCTCAAACCAGTCTGGTCATTCTCCTCTGACATTTCAAGGTGTTTCCACCCACAGAACCATTGCTCACACAGGATTTTTTGTTATTCACACCATTATGTAAAATAGAACTGTTAGGCTGTTGTGTGTGAAATTCCCAGAGGATCAGCAGTTTTTGAAATTCTCAAACAAGCCCTCAGTTACCAACCTCCATGCCATGATCAAAGTCACAGAGATCACACTTTCTCCCATTCTGTTACTTGAGGTAAATATTAACTAAAGTTCTTGAGTTGTATCTGAATGATTTTTGCACTGTGCTACCGCCACATGATTGGCTGTCTAGACATCTGTATAAATGTACAGGTGAACAGGTGTTCCTAATAAAGTGGACAGTGAGCATAATTTTGCTCCAGCAGTCAATAATGGAAGATGCTCTGTCATTCAGACATTCTTCAGTGGATATCAGTGGCCCTAATGGGGATGCAGCTATAACACCGTTACCCACATGATGGCTGTTGTAGCACATTTAAGACAAACTATGAAAGGCAGTCTTGTGAGATGACCACGCCAAGATTGAATTTGGATACAATGGGACTGGACTTGGCCTGTCTGTTTCTAATCACATACAAAAGGTGTAACTAATAAATTGGTCTACCACTTAAAATCTCAATCTCCACTTAACCCCATACAATCACAGTAGAAGGTCTACAGAGGTACAGTATAAGTCTCTGTGTGACATAGCACAATCATAACATTCTTCTTTTTTGCTTTTTAGAGATCTTTCATGTAAAAGTTGTATGCTACTCACCAAAAAAGAAGGTTTCGGGAGCTCCATTTTCTTTCAGTAATGAGGTTGTATTTGGATCAAACCTCAGCCACAGTCCCACTGCTAACACCAATGAACCAGAGAGCTGGACACAAAATGAGAAATGTTTATGGCGACCAGTTTGTACACTGTATTATTAACTTCCTTCTGACACATACTACGTTATTTATAGGACATATTATGCAAAACTTGAAATGGTGAAGCAAAAAGATGATCATATCCACGTTCAACATGATACCTCTTTCAGAGAGGGACTAAAAAATCCTAAAATATTTTGATCTGGTGCCAGCATCAGGATCAGTTTTCTATAAAATCCCCCTTGTTTCCACTTGAGAAATGTGTACCACTGATGGCGGTGTCATGGCACACAACACAAATGTAGGCCTCCAATTTGCCAACAGCATGAGCTGACAAATGCTAGCTAGCTGCATGCAAGTCTATCTAGCTAACATAAATTTACCTATGCCATACATATTACTGTAACAACCCTTATGTGGAGATGTAGGAGTTTATTGAAGGATGGAGGACATTATACTTTGTACATAGATATTGCGGGCGGCACGGTGGCTGAGTGGTTAGCACTGTCGCCTCACAGCAAGAAGGTCCTGGGTTTGAGCCCCAGGTTCGGCAC
>JAQMCW010000035.1:14028702-14040919 GCA_030068335.1 Chrysichthys cranchii | reverse complement strand
CAAGAATGTCAAATTTGGACTCGTCTGACCATAGAACACTTTCCCACTTTGAAACAGTCCATTTCAAATTAGTCTTGTCCCACAGGACACGACAGCACTTCTGGAGCTGCTCAAATATGGCTTCCTTTTGGCATGATAGAGATTTAGTTGGCATCTGCAGATGGCACGGCGGACTGTGTTTACTGACAGTGGTTTCTGGAAGTATTCCTGGGCCCATTTAGTAATGTCGTTGACACAATCATGCCGATGAGTGTCGTCTGAGGACGACCACGGGCATCCAATAAAGGTCTTCAGCCTTGTTCCTTACGCACAGAGATATCTCCAGTTTCTCTAAATCTTTTGATGATGTCATGCACTGTAGATGATGAGATTTGCAAAACCTTTGCAATTTGACATGCAGGAACATTGTTTTTAAAGTATTCTGCAATCTTTTTACACAGTCTTTCACAGATTGGAGAGCCTCTGCCCATCTTTACTTAAAGACACCCCTTTTATAGCTAATAATGTTACACACCTGATATCAGTTAACTTAATTAGTTGCTAGATGTTCTCCCAGCTGAATCTTTTTAAACTTTCTTATTTTTTCGGCCATTTGTTGCCCCGTGCACAACTTTTTTGGGACCTGTAGCAGACGTCAAATTTAAAATTTGCTCATTTAGTGGATAAAGGTGAACAATTTCCCAGTTTGAACATTTATGTTATCTATATTCTGTTGTGAATAAAATATTGGCTCATGTAATTTGAAAGTCTTTTAGTTTTCATTGTATCGATGGGAAATTGAAACTTATTATATTAAGGTCATCAGGCTATCCATCCATTATCTATACCTTTTATCCATTAAGGGTTGCAGGGAAGCTGGAGTCAACCCGAGCTGTCTTCAGGTGAGAGATGGGGTACACCCTGCGCAGGTCACTAATCCATCACAGGGATAACACAGAGATGAACAACCATTCGCACTCACTTTCACACCTATGGACAATTTAGCGTAGCCAGTTGATCTAATCTCCATGTCTTTGAGCTGAGGGAAGAAACCAGAGTACCCAAAGGAAACTCACACAGGCACAGAGAGGACATACACACAAACTTCACACAGAAAGGCCCCAGTCAGCCAGCAGGTTTAAACCCAGAACCTCCTTGCTACGGTGCAGCCCTGCAAACCATTGCAGAACCGTGCCATCCACAAAACACAGTTAAATACAGCGAAATACAGAGATATACTTCCTGAAACAAACAAAGAAATGGTTAGTGGATGGCTGGCTATTGATATGATTTAAAATTCCCCAAAATCCTATATGTTTTGTAGTACAAGAGAAAAATCGACTACAATTTCCAACAGAATCAACAAAGGCCTTGCACGTTAAGACGCTCTAAGGGGGAAAGCCTGCGTGAAAAAAAAAACAGTGATGTCTCATCCTGCTTTATTTCAGCTCGACTATAAATCTGTTCCACTACAGGGTTGGTGTGTAGACCACGGAATGCACGTGCCCAGACAATGCACTAAGGGTGTAATCACTGAGAACATTTCGTACACTACTGTGGGGAGGACAAATGATCTCATTATAAAAAAATATATAAAAATATTTTAAAAAACAAAAAAAACAAAAAACGTGTTACTAGCACACCACGATGCTGTCGTTGTTGTTGTTTTCGAAATTTAAAACAGGAAAAAAAAAGATCCACTGTGATGTTTTTCCCCTCTTATCAATTGTACGCTGTTATGTTATATTACGCGTAGATCATTTTCTCATCAATTAGACGAGGTTTTCTGGTGACTTTGTTTTTCTTAGATGTTGCATTTCATCAAGTCTTCTAACAATGTCCCGTCATATTAGTAAGCTCTGTGTGTGCTCGGCTCTGAAGCACGACTCCGGTCTCCATGTTGAACAGACACACTGCGTTCTTCTCCTCGCGCGCTTTTCGCCTTTGGGAGTCGCGTCACCATGGAGAGCGCCATCCGGCTGCACAGACTCCCCGCGCGCGCGCTGCTCGGTGCCACCCGGTGGCTTGTCTACTGGGCAAACGCTTCAATCATCTCTGCGTCCTCAGAAAGCTTAATGGTTTTTCCTTGTTGTTTTGAAGGGAAAACCCCGAGCGCGCCATTTTCACCCTAAAGCCTTTCACGCGCGCTCGGGTTTGCAGGCTACCTCTTCTGGCTGCCTGTCCAGTGTTCCGCGCGCGACACGAATCAGTTGCCTGTCCTTTCAACACGTGCTGTTCTGTGTGGTTTTGTTGTTGTTGTTGTTGTTGTTGTTGTTGTACGGAAACGCTGTCACCATGGTCATTGAGAAAATGTCCAGTGGGTGATGGACGCGTTCCACAGACCGGGGTGATATAGCTTTTATATATATATATATTTCGACCCGCGTTATTCATTTCTTCCCTGTGGGTTTTAGGCACTTTGTATGAATGGGTGTATTTTCGTAGGGAAAAAAAGGTGCGACCGGGAATTGATGTTGATGCCAACTTAAATTCTGATTTGGTGAGGGTGCGTGAAAGCGCACGCGCGCTGTGGGCGGGAATAGGCGCGCGTTTATAAAGGGCGCTGCGCGCGCCGTGGGGCGGCGACACCGCGCGGAAACGGCTCTCAGGAGCGCAGGGGACTCGGTGAAGACCCGAGGAAGGTCTTGCTTTTTCAGTCATTCCAAGCTGGGTGGGAGAGGCGCGCCTCTCTCGGGCCCCTTGTCGCCTCTCCCCCCCTTCCCGGCATGGACGAGCACTTCAACCTCATAGACTCGCCGTCGACGCGCCACAGGGGAAACAACGCCGAGAATCCCGGCTACGCGGAGACCGAGAAAGGCAGCATGACGGTGATGGCGGCGGAGCTGCTGGAGGAATCGGCCGCGCTGCCCGGCCACCTGTCGCTGGAGCGGTACGAGGCGGAGCACGAGTGCTGCGAGAGAGTGGTCATCAACATCTCGGGCCTGCGCTTCGAGACGCAGCTCAAAACTTTCAACCAATTCCCGGACACCTTGCTCGGCGATCCGAAAAAGCGGATGCGCTACTTCGACCCGCTCCGGAACGAGTACTTTTTCGACAGGAATCGTCCGAGCTTCGACGCCATCCTCTACTATTACCAGTCGGGCGGACGCATCCGCAGACCCGTCAACGTGCCCATAGACATTTTCTCCGAGGAGATCCGCTTTTATCAGCTCGGCGAAGAGGCGATGGAGAAATTCCGTGAGGATGAGGGGTTTATCAAAGAGGAGGAGCGCCCCTTGCCTAGCCATGAGTTCCAGAGGCAGGTCTGGCTTTTGTTCGAGTACCCGGAGAGCTCGGGCCCGGCCAGGGGCATCGCCATCGTGTCCGTGCTGGTCATCCTGATCTCCATCGTCATTTTCTGTCTGGAAACTTTGCCTGAGTTCAGGGACGACAGGGATCCGGTCACTGTAGCGCCTGTGATCAACGGAACTGGCCCGTACGGGTCAGGCTCTTTCACGGACCCGTTTTTTGTGATCGAGACGCTTTGCATCATCTGGTTCTCCTTCGAGCTGCTCGTGCGCTTCTTCGCCTGCCCCAGCAAGCCCACCTTCTCCAAGAACATCATGAACATAATCGACATCGTGGCCATAATTCCCTACTTCATCACCCTGGGCACGGAGTTGGCCGAAAGGCAGGGGAACGGCCAGCAGGCCATGTCCCTCGCCATCCTGCGCGTGATCCGCCTGGTGCGCGTGTTCCGCATCTTCAAGCTGTCGCGCCACTCCAAGGGCCTCCAGATCCTCGGGCAGACGCTCAAAGCCAGCATGCGCGAACTTGGCTTGCTTATTTTCTTCCTTTTCATCGGGGTCATTTTATTCTCCAGCGCCGTCTACTTCGCCGAGGCGGACGACCCGGCCTCCAGCTTCAGCAGCATCCCGGACGCGTTCTGGTGGGCCGTGGTTACCATGACTACGGTGGGCTACGGGGACATGCACCCGGTGACCATCGGCGGGAAGATCGTCGGCTCGCTGTGTGCCATCGCTGGAGTGTTGACCATTGCGCTCCCAGTGCCCGTCATCGTCTCCAATTTCAACTATTTCTACCACCGGGAGACGGACGGCGAGGAGCACGCGCAGTACCTGCACGCGGGCAGCTGCGAGCATCTGGACTCCGCCGAGGAGCTGAAACGGACACGGAGCACCTCGTCACTCAGCAAGTCGGAATACATGGTGATCGAGGAGGGCATCAACAGCGGCTTTAAGCAGGCTAACTACACAAACCAAAACAACCAGAACTGCGTGAACATCAAGAAGATTTTCACCGACGTGTAAAAGCTCCCAGTCAGCTCACTTCACTCCACTCGAGGGCTTTCTCCATGCACAACCTGGACGCGGACTCAAACCTGTTGGCCTGCAGCTCCCCAGAGACCGCAGGGCGCCTCAGGGACGTGCACTAAGCTCAAAGACAACAACCAACCGTCTGTGATTGTCAGTCTGCGTTTGTTCTCAGTGTTCTATATAACCGTCATCATCCGTATCACTGGCAATATATCCCAGTCGCCTGTCCATGTGATGAACCGAGCTCTCTTCCGAGGTCACGTGTTAGTGTCACGTGCATTTTGGTAGTATTTATAAGTGCAGACTGCATCTGGACAAGCTAAACGTGCGTGCGTAAAACCATCAAACTGTCAAATCTATAGTATATATAGTATAAATATATAGATATATTTATCCTATTGTAGTATGTATTTATCAATCAACCCGCCTTTACCTATACCAAATTACAATGTGTTCTACGAAAGTAAAGAACGGATTGTTTATAGCTCCAAAATACTTTATTTTGTGTAGAAACAGTGAATCCTCCATTTGATGATAAAAAGCTGTAATCGGCCACGTGAGAGGAAGAAGAAGAAGAGAGGAAAAAAAAAAGCGTTTGCCCCAGATTCTGTTGATCATTTCCTGGTAGAAGAAGACACAGTGTGTTAGAAAGGCATAAAAAGAAAACACTGCCGTTTCATGCAGGAGAAATACAGGACTGAGCTGAGCACGCGCGGATTCTCCTCCCCGCCGAGACCCCTGGCTCCGCCCTATGATGCAGTCTCCATAGCGACCACAGTTTCCTGGGTAACCCCCGTTAACGTTACCGTTGCGCTCATCGCTGTTGCTCCAGCAACGCTCCAGATGGTTCACAAAGCTCTGTTGATAAAAAACAAAATTATAAAAAAAAATAAATAAAAACAGCTAGAGACAGACACATAGAGCTAACTTTATCTCACAGAGGAGGTCAAATTATACATTTGCATGGTTGGGTGGTTGTTTGAGGGTTATTTTATTTTTTTGGTCATTTTTATTTATTGTCTCAAATGAGTTCTGCAGCTGTAAACCTCAGATTCATTCTGCAAGTTTTATTCTCTGTGCATGTCTTGGTAGGTAAAATATAACTGCAGGATTGGTTATGGGAGACTAAATTTACTCAAGCAGATGTTTGATTAAATCAGGCATTTCTGGAGATGTGCATGAAGCCCAGCAAGCCTCATGCTTGGACGGTCTCTAGCATTGGCTCAGCGTTTTAGACGTCAGTTTGAGGAAGATGGGCGCTGCGTGACTGAGCAAGCTCATTATTGAGACTCGCGTGCTGCATCTCTTATTGATCAGAGTCAAAGGGCAGTCACTGGATCTCAGTAATGTTTAGCAAAACCCAAAGCATATAACAGAGATTTGTGAGCTATCATTGGATATGTCTGTATGTATTGGCATGTGTGCATGTGTTTTTTTGGGGTGGGGCAGTTGTTTGTTGGTTGGTTGGCCCTGTTTTTAAGATCATTTGAGAATCCAGGAATGTGGAGGAATTTTAATGTTGAGGAAACAAACCTGGAGTAATTTTATATATACAGCTAAGGGGTTATTAAACTCAGATCATGGCATCTACTATGTCATTTTATTCAATTATATTTAAATTGCATGAGAAGAAAAGCCCATTTTGCACAGTGCTGCCATCAAGTGATGTGTTTTGGCCCATGTGAGAAATCAACACACAAACAATCCTTTAAAAAAACCCAACAAACAAACAAACAAACAAAAAAACACTGTATACAGTACTTTCTAGTCATGCCAGAGTTTTCTAACTGATATTTTATGTACAGTATAATATAGCCTTGCATTTCTCACAGAAAATGAGAATTTTATTTTTAATGTGAGTTATGATATGCAAGCTGGTCTGTTACCTGTTATTTTCTGGTGATTTTACATATGCTCTTGGCTGTGCATGCATTTTTATTGTTGTTGTCCATTGCTCAGATTTCTGGATGAGCAGGAAAGAATTTGCATGCATAATCACAGTGCACAGCTGCTGCCGCATGATGTTTCATGGCAGAGAGCTGTGATATCAGAGGTGTGAATTGAGCTGTCTGACGTCTCTGGAAATTCAAGCTGTCAGCTGATAACGTGCGATATAAGCTGTCATTTCTATTCAGCCTCGGAATCACAAGTTACTTTTAACTCATAGTTGAGGAGGCTTTGGCTTTGCCTTATAGTTAATAAGGAGATCAAATTTTCACATTGCATTTTTTCTCTTTTTGTTTCAGTTTTCCAGGAGTTAAAGATCAGGACCTGTACTATTAAATATTTCTGCTGATGGGCATTCATATGACACAATCAAGCTGACCCATGGCACCATTTCACACTGAGAAAAGAAGCTTTAAAGGTAATATATCTTTATTATATAAGGCTTTTCATATGCTGTGGAAGTGTGTACAGGTAGCATGTGACAAGAACCAATCTCAATCATTGTTTTTTATACAGTCATACATTTATTTTCAGTAAGCACATTATCCTGACTAGGATCAAAGATGGGTACAAAGCCTATCCTGATAACTCTGGGCTCAAGCAAGAACAAGATGGGACACCGGTCCATCCCAGGGCACTGCAGACACTCATATTCACATACTCATTTTAACCTAGGGGCAACTAACTGTAGCCAGTCCACCTACTGGCATGTTTTTGGGAAGTGGGACAAAACCAGAAAAGCCAAAGGAAACTCGTGCAGACAAAGAAAGAATATGTGAAACTATGCAGACAGAAACTTGAGCTCAGGATCAAACCGGGGACCCTGCGGCTGTAAGGTGGCCAGCTGCCTGCTATGTTGCTCATCTTTTAATGTTTTAATTATTTTTTAATAAGCATACAAAAAATGAATAGACTATTCTTTTATCATGTATTTTTATATTTATGTATATATATCTACATCTAACGAATGAGTAGCTGTAGTTTACCATTAAAGACATTTGCAAAATCTTTCAAATGTCTTAAAGACAAATCAGTGCTATTTATTGTTGTCAGTTCCTGTTAGTTTCAAAGTTGCCTGCTTTTATTTTCTTGTTAATAGTACAATTATATCACAAGAAAAGCAACCATAGCTGACAGTTAGTCTAGTTGCATACGAATTAAAATTTATTATTGGAAGTTTGCACTGGAATTAATTGGTTTTGAGTTGGTATATCTTCATTTTCATCTTATGGGAGATTTCACAAGAGGTGATGACACTGAGAAGTGAAAAAAACCATTTTATTTTCTCACATGTACATAGCTATAAACATGCACATTATCAAATAATGTCAAGAAAAATTTATCAAGACAGAATTGCATGCGAATTAAAGGCATAAAATCCCATTTGTACAGCTCATGACTGGAGCACTAAAGTATTTGTGTTTACTCTGGAACAGAAGCACAGTGTATAGATTTAATTCAAACACATTTCAAAGCTGTAACACATTTCTGCAGTATCAGAATTATCCTGATAACCTGAAATGGCGTGTGAGTGCATGTTTACCTTTAGTATTGTTTGTTTGTTCGTCTGCACATGAGCCCCTCTTGTTTACGTGTGTGTTTTTGATTTGCATGTACCACCACTAGAGGTCTCGGTGTATTGCTAGACCACAGTATTCGTTTCACACTCGTTCTGGGTGTTATCACACTTCATCTCTGTCACTAAAGGCCCTCACATCATTAATTAAGCAGAGAGAATTGAGTGAATCTTTTAGCTCTGGCTGCTGTACTGGTAATCATATGACCGTGTGGAGCTGATGTTATTTTCACAGAGAAGAGACTTACAGTATGGTCCACTGCATGAAATATTACTGATGCACTCTGCCATAACAGTGTTATCATTGGTAACATCCTGTGCTGTAGGTGATTACATGTCGAATGTAGCATGACTGTAAAGTGATAGAATCTCTTTCTACACTGAGAGAAAGCCATTCCTCTCTTCTAAGCACAGGGCCGAGGTGAGAATATTTATAGCTATGATGAGCCTGAATGCTGAATGATTAAAAGACAGCAACAGCATCAAAGAATGCAGCATGGGCTTTTCTTTTTCCCAATAATATACAGTGATACATTGGAACAACCGGTGGATCATGTGCTCAATTTATAGAATGCATTTAACAACAAATGTGGTAGCAAAGCAGCTTTACAGAAATTAGATCCCCAAAGACCAAATAGATCCCTAAAGAGCAAGACAGAGATGACAGTGGTAAGCAAAGACTGCTTAAGGGAAACACGTTGGGACTCAAAATGGGAATCTCTACCACTGAGTAAAATTCAGTAGGAGCATAAGTAGGTAAATAAGGAATATCTGTACATTATTTCTTTATATATGAATAAATCTAGCATACTTGCACAATATTCAGTGTATCCGCTAGCCAAAAGTTTGTGGATACCGGACTATCACACCCATATGTCATTTTTAAAACATTTTCTTTACAGATCTATTCCCCTCTTGATAGAATAAGTGGAAAGGCTTTCCATTAGATTCTGAAGTGTGGCTGTGGGGATTTGTGCTCATTCAGCCTCACGAGCGTTAGTGAGGTCAGGTACTGATTGCAAAAGTTCATCCCAGAGGTGTTCAGTGGGGTTGATGTCAGGGCTCTGAGCAGGTCGCTCAAGTTCTTTCACTTCATCCCTGGCAAACCATGTCTTTATAGACCTCGCTTTGTGCACAGGTGCATTGTCATGCTGGAACAGTTTTGGGCCTCTTGGTACCAGTGAAGGGAAATTGTAATGTTACAGTATACAAGTGCAATCTACGCAATTGTGTGCATCAACTTTGTGGCAACAGTTTGGGGAAGAACACTGTATGAGGGTGATGGTCAGGTTTTAGTCATTTCTTTTGCCTAGCTTCCTTTCTGGTAGTGTTTTTTGTAATACCCCCAGGACTTAATAAACACCTGTAATGCTTTTTTTTCCAACCGAACACGCTCCATGATTTGAGTCTGCCATTCGGGTATGAAAAATGATTGCCTGCTAAACTGTCTGTCCTTCCAACTGTAAGAAAAAAAATGACTCCTCACCTGTCATGTTTCAATTACATGGTGTGTGTGTGTGTGTGTGTGTTTCTTTCAGCAGAGACAGATCCAGACTTATCACCAATCTCAAGGCACAGTACAAAGCACAGGACAGAGCACACAAACAGATCCAAGAGATGTCCACATTGCTGTATATCACCTTCACATCATATGAAGACTCTAGAAGTGGCCTTGTTCACTGGATGCACTGCCAGACTGAATGTATATAACCAACCAGATGGACACTCAAGGGATGGAAGCCTTTAATTATCTTTGACACAACTGCCTACCACAGTGAGACATTTACAGTATAAGTAAGGATGGTTTTTGGTATGTTCTTCATGTATTCACTGTTTGTGCTGTTATCAATCCAGATGTCTGTGTATAAGTGTGTTGTTATTAAGGCAATGTTTACGTATTAACTATATTAGACATTCCAAGCACTGAAGCACCAAAACTCTTAATGTTTTTTGATGAGATGAACTAATAAAATGGGTTACATCTCCAGTAGTGATTTTTTTTTCGTCCTCTCTCTCTCTTTCTCGGTCTATATCTTTCTCTCCCCCCTATTTCTAGTATGCTTTATAATTCTATCTAAAATCAGACTTTAAGTAACTGATTAACTATGTTTACTATACTAGAGACCACACTTACTGCTAATTCATTCATTTGTTCATTTTCAATTACTGCTTTATCCCAGGATGCCAGTGCATCACACATCTATGGGCAATTTAGAGCAACCAATCCATTCCCTGGGATGTTTTTGGGAGGTGTGAGGAATCCTAGAGTACCTAAAACCCTCATGGATGTGGTGAGAGTATGCAAAGCTCTGCACGGACAGTAACCCGAGCTGAGGGTAAAACCCAAGACCACAGAGCTCTGAAGTACCAGCATTACCTGCTGTCATTATGCTGCCTCGTCATGTTATTTATTATGTCACTACGCAAGCAGTGTATCTTTTGCTAAAAAAAAAAAAAAACGACCTATTTTGTGCACTTGTCTTGACATTATGTCAGTGGGATAATATGCTACATCAATAGGCTATTAAATACATTTTGTATGTTATACATATTAGACCGTGTTGTCGATGCTACAAATGATACAGAAATGAATCGTCTGCTGAAAACCACCTGCACCCGGCTGCATCTGTATGGCCTGCATTTAAATCACATTAAAGTATGGAGATAATTTTGTACTTTTTTCCATTATTATATCAGGCCATGTTTTTTTTAATCCCAAAAGAGGCCCAGCAGGTGTTGAAAGAAGTGCTTAGTCACCCAGTTCCCGTTTAGTGTCTGCACAAAGGACAGCACTTCCTGAATGCAGATGATTGTAGCATATATCCCAGCATGCTATGTTTAGCCTGGATAAAAAGAACAGCTGAATTTAGAACGATACAAGCAATGCACCCTATTATGCTGAGCCAGGTAGGTGCTGCTTCTAATATGCCACAGATGCACAGAGGAGTCCTTTTAGGTGGATGTATGCACCATGTCCTACTTCTGACACCACTTGAATACCAACAAGTCATTTGTAAAACAGTGACTGAATTATCCAGCAAATTTTTAAGATCTGAACCCCAATACAGTAATACCACACACTGCTGTTTTTTAACCCCATGATCATGCAATGGAGGCATAGAACATACACATATTGATGTTTGCAAATGAATTCAAGAGTAAAATAAACACTTGTTTTCAGTGGATTTTACAATATGAAACATGCACACCCACCCACATATATATATATGTATGTATATGTATGTATATATAAATCTTTTCTATATAAACAAACCTGCATTTGTTTTATAGTGTTCTGTCATGGTTTAATGGCTTTTTCAATAGCGCTTCTGAAAGTGGTGTAATACAAGCCATTATTGCAGTGTATATTTGGCCTTGTCCCAGAAGACTCTCTGGCATGGCAGAGACAGGGGACCTCTCGCCGTGTGTGTGTGTGTGTGTGTGTGTGTGTGTGTGTGTGTGTGTGTGTGTGTGTGTGTGTGTGTGTGTGTGTGTGTGATAATGAGGAAGCTCTCTACAGCTTTTCTGAAGCAGCTGAGCCCCTGCACAGTTCACTAGACATGAAATTGGCATGTATGTGCATGTGTGTTAAGGTCTGGACTCCCCGGAAGCAAGGGGCTTCCCTTTTTTCTTTCTTATTGCCCTTTAATGTTGGATTCAGCCAGTTACACAACTAAACTCAAACCCACCCAAGAACAGAACAATAATGCTACTGCTGCTGTGGAAGAAATGCTACTGACATATGTAGAAATGTTATGTCTGTAACTATATAACATTAGAATGCCATACAGTACCCAACACTCTTTTCTATCAGCAGTGTTATCAAAATGAAAGTTCATTCAAGTCTTTATTGCATGCATGTATGAAGTAGAGGATTCTTCTTACACACTTACAAGCAAACATATGGCAGATTATACTTTCCCAAAATGTGAACAAAGGTTAACTGTCATCTAAATAAATGTGCTATTTACCTCTAAAAGACATTGCACTGTCTTACCACCAGAATGCATTTTTATTCATGGTCTGCAGCCACACAATAAATAAAGCGTGAAACTAAAGGCTTGGCCAGAGCACTGCAGCAATTTCTTACACTGCCACATACAGAGGTCAGACAGAGATTTTGCCCTTGAAAGTACGAAGCTAAGATGATCTTCAGGTATGAAGTAAGGCTGAAAATATCTCAGACAATCAGAGTAGAACATCCTGATGTTAAACAGAAAGATTGTAATCACACAAAACAGAGATGCAAAATGTGAAATTACATGTGATGTGATTCAATGTGATGTAATTGCAACCCGAGTTCCAGAAAAGTTTCTTTAAATTTGAATAAAATAAAAGACTTTCAAATTCACAACTAAACTTAGATAACATAACAAATGTTCAAACTGAGAAATTTTACAATTTTATGCACAAAATGAGCTCATTTCAAATTTGATGC
>JAQMCW010000035.1:14007235-14018607 GCA_030068335.1 Chrysichthys cranchii | reverse complement strand
AGAGAGAGAGAGAGAGAGAGAGAGAGCGAGAGAGAGAGATGACAGCCTTAGTTCTGCAAAGGTTCTGAGGCTTTAAAGCTTTAAAGGATTAAAGAGGACCACAAAGTCAGAATCTCAGCTACTGATACGAAATTTTCTGTTCTGCTCAGAATTTCCAAGATCAGCCCAGCCCTCTACGTAAGATGGTCTTCATATTCAAACAATCATCTAAGTGTGCATGCAATTAGCCTTCATCTCTGTGACTCTCAGTGAAAAATCAAACATAAGAGCAGAAACTGTAGAACTAGAGGAGGAGGAAGAAACAACCTAACTAAAAGGGTTAACAACTTTATGTCTTCAAAAAAACCACCTCGTATCAAGTATGTATCATCACAGCGTATCAAGCCCTCGAAGTTCAGCTACATCTCTTTGCTTGTCCAAAGAAAATATTATCGTGCTTCTTCTGCTCTAAGGAAAACAAGACCTCATGGGGAGTATAATAATAATGCTATAAGGTTATGAGAAGAAAAATTCCTCCATTGTTGCTGCTGCTTATTATAGATGTCTAACAGAAATAATAGCCTATTTGAACATCATAAACACAATGCACTCACACTGAACAAGCTCAAAGCGTTGGAAAAAGTTTTTAGTATCCTAATCACCATTGTCCTCCAGACTGAAAATGTCCTGTAACCGTCTGCTTTTATTTTAAAAACCATCGTCTACCCCTGTAGCCTACATAGAAATGGACCACATTAACATCTATGCTCTCATGAAAGCCAGATTTATTGCAAAGCTTTCGAGACAGACTGAAAGTTTCTGTGCCATATTTTATGCTCATGATAATGCAGTTAATCAAATTTATGCAGCGTGTATGTATATCATCTTTTTAATGATACAATCTGTCCTGCAGACCAGATAATGCTGTTGTTTGCTGACCAACGTTGGGTTAAGGTCAGCTGTAAGCTTGGGTTAGGAAAACAGTAAGACTGACCTAAGCTTGCACCAGTTACAGTTGCACAATATGTTTAATCATGAGCACTAATGATTTTATTCAAACACATCCCAAAACCCATATCCTGAATATCCTTAGAACACAAGCTGCCTGTACCAATGATTATACTGTAGCAAAATTCATGGAGTGTGACAGTGATGTGATTATAGAGCGATGTTACTACAGAAATGAGCAGCTAGCGGTGTGTTGTATTTCAGCTTGCAACATTCTGATCATTTCATTACTTTTTCTAAAGAGGTGGATGATATTCAATTTACCTGGGAAGTAAAGAAGCCATATCTATTTTACACTGTAATAAAGCTTAGCAAATAATTAGCCAAACGATATAGCAAATTGGTATCATTCATGTCAATATGTTAATTATTTTATTATCAATGTTAATTATTTTATGCAATGTCGTACTTTAGATTTGCCGATCATATTTTTTAATTATTCAGTTTGTAAGAAGGGGCTTGATAGCACTTTATAGACATCTAGTGGGGTTCAAAATTCTGAGACCACGTTGAAATTCTGGGATTCGTTCATTTAAAATTGGAAATAAACCGAATGTTTTAGAATTTATAAATATTTAAAACACAGACAGTAAATGTTCAATATCTTGAAATTTTAATATTCAAGATTCTGCACTCTTTATAGGTCCTGCTATAAATTTAAGCGAATATGTGTTAGTGATGATGTTAACCGCTTCATACAAAAGCTCAGCTTTTCCTCTTGTCTAATCGCTTCTACTGAAGCATGTATTCAGATGACACACTGATGGATTTTTTTCTAAAATTGCATATAAGGTTTTACCCAAATTTGTAGAGTCCATGCCAGCTCGAGTGCACACTCTCATTAAAGCCAAAAGGAGATGTACCAAATACTAAGAAATGGTTAAATTAGAAAAGCAGGTAAAAATCCAAGCATTTTCACTAGTTTTCACTAGTCTCAGACTTTTGGGCCCCACTCTATGTCTAGTAAGTGTACTGTGTGTACTGTGTGTACTATATCTTCTGTAAAATGATAGTCCTGAGCACCACAGCTGCTTTCAGGTTTTGTTTTGCTGTTATTTTTGTTTTTTGTTTGTTTGTTTGTTTTTTTTGTTTATTGTCTTTGCCTGTCAGAGACATTGAGATGCACACAGTGACCTTTAGGTAGTGGCAAAGCAGAATTGCATGACTAGAATGACTTAATGGTTCACTGCAGTAGCTGCAACAGCATCCCATTCCTCATAGCATCAGTTGACCTTCCCAGGGCATCTTCACAAAAGTGATACATCCATGCCATGTTTACTTTTCTCATGATAAAGAAAAGACTATACCTTAGAGCAGATTTTGTTATTGAGCAGATAATGAAATTGAGAGGGCCACAAAGCCGTATAACTTTCATATTGGTCATAGTGAGGTCATAACTGCGGTAGCTAACATTTTTTTTTACTAAGGCCAGTAACTCTTTTGCTTTCTTCTAAGGGTCTTGCAATGGCAGCTAGTGCAATATGGGTACAGTTGGATAGAGTATATCAATGTAGCCTCACTTTAGTCCTTTTTGGTCATTTGAACTTTCAAATTGGCAATCAAGACTGGTTAACCAATGCACTGAGCTTCAATGTATTTTTGTGGTTTTGTCTCCTGTTGTTTGCCAGGAAATAATGGAGGTGGAATGTTTAGTGTAGCAATCATCTTATGCACATGGTGCATCTTTTTTTTGTTGTCTTTTTTACTTTCTGGAACACAGACTGTATGTGCTGACACTTCTGTAAATGAGGCAGAACTCCTCACAGCTGTTAGCTGTCAGCCATGTTTTAGCTGAGGCTAGAAGTGCATTCCTTTAAAGTTCATATTTTGGTCATTTGCATTCAAGACCTGAGATGGAAGTTTAAAAAAGAGAAGAAGAGAAAAGAAACCTGGTGTATGCACACTGTACTGTACATAGCCAGTGCCTATAGGATTTAAATATAATAACTTTAATGCAAGCGGACAGGGAGCTTTATTCTATGCATGGAAAGGTACACATAAAGAATGTATCATCCCATTTCCTGCACACTTGAACACTGGATGTTTTATTTGTTTTATTTCAGTTTCACCTGGAAGCGTCGTATGTTGGACTTGAAAATGAAAAATGTATCTCTGTGAATAACGTTTTTTTCCTCATAGTATATTTTGCACTTTTAAAAGGCAGATTTACGAACCACTGCCGTTATATTGATTTCAGGTTTTGTGTTTCTGGGTTTTTGTTTGTTTGTTTGTTTTGTTGTTACTGTTTTTTTGGAGCACTGAATGTCTTAAGGAATTGTTGTTATCAAGGACTGGATGAATGCAAATAGTCACCTCTTATTCTGTTGTGCATTTATGTATACAGGACTGAATGTTAATAGGTTATATCAAGCTTTACTGAGATATGTAAGTGCAATATATCGGTTACAAATAAGGTGGAAGGATGTGTTCTATCTGAGACAATTTATTACCCAGACCACAACAGCCGATGAGATTTGAGATTTGCTTCGTCATGTACACATTAGCTCCATATTTTGCCACTGATCATGAGCAGACCAAACAGAAAATCTGTCTAAATATGAATTTCTATAACAGTACAATATTTAAGACTTTGACTGAATATCAGTTAAGAGTTGGCTTTGCTTGAACACAAGCTCCCAACGCCATTATATATCTTTTTGATGTGGCTCAGTGTATTTCGGCTGCTTTCATGTCATTAAAGCCTGTGATTTCACTGAGTGCTGATGGAACCGGCAAGGTTAAAAATGGATCTCATTTATGGACTCAATTATGCAAACCTGTTTTTGTGTGTTGAGCATGAATCGTAAACTATGTATCTGTGTATCCATGCACCACTGTTCGGAGCGTTTTAGAACTCTTAGCCAAGTTTGTTTCATAAGGCACACTCATCTTAGAGCTTTGCAACTGTAGTCCAATCGGGTGTTTAAATAATGCAGATTTTGGGCAGATTGCCACTAAACATATATGCAGCATTACACTGTATGTAAATAATGAGTTAAAGGTCAGCAAGGCTGTGCAAAATCTGTTAATCAAACGTCTTCATTTTACCTGATAGGTTGCAGAGAAGTGCTTTAGACCGCAAGTGTAAGTGACATGTAGCTTATATCTTTCACTCTTCATGTCTCTGAAGCGTAGCAACTACGGTATGCTCTATAATACAGCCATTTCTTTTTTTCTATGACAATAATATTTACAAAAAAAACCCCACACAACCCACATACGATAGGTGTAGAGAAATTTAGCACATTTTTTGGTTCTGAATGAGATGCACTTTAATAGTACACTAAGGAGACAATCTAATGACTGAGAATGAGCATATAACCTTTTCAAATGTCCATTCATGTCTTAATTCTACATCAATAATGAAAATGAAGAAGCAATCTTAAACCTGTGTTTGCATTTTACTTTTCTTTGTTCAGTGCCATATGTTGTGTGTGTGTGTGTGTGTGTGTGTGTGTGTGTGTGTGTGTGTGTGTGTGTGTGTGTGTGTGTAGTTCGAGAGAGTAACATCTTCCCTTTAAGCATTGTCTGAATGTCAAAGTGGTGCTCAGAGCAAAATTTGAACTATTATTCAGCAAAAGATACATGGCAGGACTTCACCAATTCACAGAACAACAAGAAAATTCTGAGAGTTTTCACTCGTGTTATTTATTATTAGTCTTAGTTTAATGGTAAGCTTTGTAGCACATGTACAGGAAATAAACCTATTAGGAGCTTTTTTTGCACCATTTCTGCTCTGTGAACAATATACTGTATGCCCCTGTGTACGTCTACTAGGAGGCGAATAGCATGCACTATAAATAGACAATTATTGAGGAGAATTTAAGAACGACAAGAAAAGGAAGAATCTCTCTTCCTCTCTTTTAAGCATGAAAGAACTAGAGGGTGGTGTTCAAAGATACGCTTTGAGAGAGTGTTGGGGGCTGACAGAATATTCACAGGAGACAGGAATAGATTAAACAGTGAGACAGGAGGAGGGAGGTGAAGAATAGAATATGACACCTTCGCGCAGTGATCATCATCAGGAAGTGTGAGCACACTATTCATTTTGCTCGCCAGTTAATGTTCTCCTTTCCCTGCAGTTTTTAGACCGCTGACTGGTAAAACATGTTTTTTTTAGATGTATTATTAGCAGACATTTATAAATAAGCAAACGTTTAGCTTTGAATGATTACTTTCTATTTATAATCCTTTTTTAGGTGGGGATTGTTTGGTATATATATATACAGTATATTTCTAACCTGGCTTATGACAGGAGATCATATTATGATGAATGATAATGAGAAGAAGTGGTAGGATCTTAAAGGGATCGTTTTACGATTCATAAAGCTCTTTTTAACTGTATATGAAGGTAGGACGGATGTACAGGGCTGGTTTTACTTCCAGTATATTTTCTCAGATGTCTCTTGAATGATGCAGAGAAAATGCTCATGAGAGCCAAGAAAGTAGCACAGATTAGTTCATCTTTATTGCCCCCTAGAGGTGCTCGAGCATATCATTTACTGCATATACCAACACACCTGGAACCATACAGCGACACACCTGAACCAAGTGACTAAACAGCACTAAACGCATGCTGCAGCTGCACTGAGAAACTGGATAGAGCAGTAAAGTCTCCATGCTATAATGACTGGCTTGGGAAATACTGCAGCACTGGGACTGGGCAAATGTCATTTGAAATGTATTGCCCTTATTAGAAAATAGCATTTATAAGAATGGTGATTGATGCATATGCCTAATTAAAATGTTCTCTACTGGCAGATCACAGATAACAAAGCTTACTGGGCACCACATGTCCCTTGTACTATTAATAGAGTTTACAGTATTGACATACTCTCTGGTAGCAGAGTTGCACACCAAGATATGCTGCAGAGAGTCTTAAAATAGCCCATGTGAATTAATTTTTCATCACTGTCCATAAGCCCAGCACTGCTTTGCGCAAATCATGAAGAACTAGGATCATATAAAAGAGACAGAATAACGTTACATTAAAAGGAATGATTTGATCAGATATAACGGCTTTTTATTGCCCAAGAGGACAGGTGTTAAAGCATACACCTGAAAGTGTAACGCTCTCAACCTTGACTGGACAGGAAAGATTCAGAAAGGGGGTGTTTCAGAGGAGGTGTGAATTGGTGTGAAATTGGATGGATGGATGGATGGATGGATGACAGATTTCTGAGGCCTTCTTTCATGCTATAAAATAATGCCGAGCTCCTGTGTATACTTTTGGCCATGTTGTGTGTGTGCCTAGCTATTTAGCTATCTATTTATATATCTACACACACACACACACACGCACGCGTGTGTGTGTGTGTGTGTGTGTGTGTGTGTGTGTGTGTGTGTGTGTGTGTGTGTGTGTGTGTGTGTGTGTGTGTTCTTTTGCTATACGCTGAAGACATTCAGGTTCTTAAAGGTTAGTGAGCCCAATCCAGAAGCCAGTGAGCTTCCTTTGACCAGTGAGCTTCCTTTCCACACACAGACCTTTCCATCACTCTGGTAGAAGATCACCTTGGTTCCAGATCTTGTGTGGCTCATTTCTGTTTTTCTTTGTGAATTCCATTCTGGCCTTCTGATTCCCACTGCTGATAGTGGTTTCCATCTTGTGGTATGGCCTCTCCATTTCTGCTCTCGAAGTCTTCTGTGAACATTGGATTGCGATACCGTCACCCCTGCCCTGTGGTTTGTTGGTGATGCTACTGACTGTTGTTTCTGAGTTGTTCTTCACAGCTCTCGCAATGTTTCCATCACCAACTGTTGTATTTTCCTTGACCAACCTGTTCGGTGTCTGGTTGTTAGTACACCAGTGATTTCTTCTTTTTTTTTTTTTTTTTTTTTTTTTTTTACAGGATATTCCAAATTGTTGCATTGGCATGAATAATGCTTGTGCAATGGCTCTGATGAATTTTTCCTCCTTTTTTCAGCTTTAAAATGCATTTCCTTTCTCCCATAGACACCTCTCTGGTCTTTGTGTAGGTTTATGGAAGGGACTGTAAATTTTCTCTCTGCTGCCCTGCACATGTCTTACCAGGTCATTGGACCATGGTCAGTGAACTAGCTAGCTAATCTGGAACATACTTTTAATAAATAAATGGTTTAGACTTCTTGTCACTCATGCGTTTCAGTGAAAGTAAGCTTATATCTGTCAAAAAGCAGCATCGTTTAAACCACTGGTCAGACAAAGGAGGTCATTAGTACTTCAGGGGAATTTAAAATGCATGAGTTGTGAATGAGGACTTGTTAGCTGATGGGCAAAATGCAGCCACTGCTTACTTATCAAGAAATATTACATGTAAATTATTGAAATGTTATACTTTAATTTACATTACACCATGCTATGTTTGCCAAGTCCTCTGGTCTTAAATCAATCAGTTTCCTGAAGGTGTACTTCCTCTTCTCTCCACCAGGTGTGCTATTATTATGTAAAGCACTTCTGCAGTTTGACTTTCAGTGCAGAGGACATCACATCTGCTCCAGTAAGAATCCTCACCAGGGCTGAAGTGAGTGATGAGATCAAAAATATAACCGAGCAGATGTCAGCGAGGTCAAGGATGTGAAGGACAGCAAGATGATAAAAGACAACTATACAACCGTGTCAGCAAACCCCATTATGTTATTAAAGAATATGAGCTTTACTTTACTCTTCGTAGTTTCACATAGGAACATCATTCAGAATGAACAATGAATAAACCACTGAATACAGTATTATAGTCAATAATCAGCAAGTAAGCAAAATTGATCTTGTTATACATACAGGTTACTATACAAATAGTCACATGCCTGTTTACTCCTATGATCCTCAGCCCATGACTTCATCACATGAGCTCCAGCGATGGTCCTTCTCCTCTCACAGTCACCTGATTACTTACGACACTCACCTGTTTACAGTCACACTACCTCCTTAAGAACCCAAACTCTGTTAGTTTGAGAAAACCTGCCCTAAGCCTGTGTCTGTTACGAGTTCGTTAATTTATTTGCCTGTTTTGACCATAGCCTGCTTCACGTTTACGGATCTAGTCTTGTCCAGCTTATGTCTATTTGTTGATCACCTGACCTGTAGACTTCCTCACGTTTCTCAGTATTGCCCAGCTGTTTTTCAATCAGCTACATTGATTTTAATAAAACCAAGTAACGTGTACTTACGTTTGTCTGCCTTCTTCAGATAGACTCCCCAGCATTCAGTGCTATAACCATTATGGGGTGGGAGGGACAGCGATGACGACGACGCAAGAGCAGTATTAAGAAGGACAATCTTTCCACAACAGCATTGCATAACAGCTAGAGATACGTACACAGTCTTTGGACTCTGGTTTAAACTTTGCGTTAACATGTATTTGCATCGTGATGCCCAGAGGGACATGATGGGTAACTGTGATGGATAGAGACACTGCAGCTTCCCTGTGAATTCCCTGAGCATTACTAATAATCAAATACCTTTCTACCAAAGTTCTGCTGTGATGGTGGATAAAAAAGGAACAAGACACCTTTAAAATTAATCCTTATTACAAATAACATTAAACTGTACCATTAAACTGTAGCCAATATAACCTTGATATAACAATGCATAACACAGATAAAGTATACCTTGTACAGTGTAAAATGTTGATATAGTGCTTGTGTAATTGAATTGGGCTGCATAAAAATCAATACTCCGTTTTATTACCTTCTGAGCTATTCAGCTCTATTGATTTCGAGGCAGACAGCTTGAGTTAAGCAGAGAATCTGCAAGTCCATTTAGCTAAGGTGACAGGTAGATTACTGTCTGAAATACTTCAGAGCGACAGTACAGCTCAAAACAGCTGTAAATAGAAGCAAATGAAGTGGAAGGTAAATGGAACAGCAGAGCCATAGACATCATTGTTTAAATCGTATAAAATGTTTCAAGTCATTAGGACTTTTTTCATTATCCTCTGTAGCAAAATATATGTGTATGCATAAAGCTTCTTTCCAGAAGAAGAAAAAAAACCTATTTGTGCTGCCAGCAGGAACATCTGCTGTGAAAAATTATGCCTAAGAATATCAGCCCATATTCACAGGCTGGAAATAGCACATCAGGATGAAGAGTTTAACTCCATAACTCCAGCTCCTATTGGATCGCTGAACCGTCTCTCACACTTGACTTTGTTTGTCCAATAGGCACAGCATGGGTGTCCATGGCCTGTGGTGTTTTGTTGGACCGCAGGTTAGGCAGATGGTTCCACAGTGGGAGACAGGGATAGAGGTGGAGAGGTTGAAGCAAGCGTGCCTGTGAGAGGTGCTGTGGGATAGGCTGTGTTGCCTGGAACACTAATGAAGAACTGCAGGGGAGGGGTGGAGCCACCAGGCTTTAGTGGCTTCGTGTTGGCTGCACTGTGGCAGCATTTGCGTGTTATTTTGAACAGAACACCTCAAATTAAGGTGATACATAAATGAAAACATTCCGGAACAATCATATTTGTATTTAACAGGTGAAATGACGTCAAATTTATAGCCATAAAACTATTAAAAATAGATCGTACTATACTGCACAAGGTATAGAGATATAAACCTTGAATATTATTCTTGCATACAAATATTCATACCCTTGAAAGCATTTCGGAGGTCCAGAATTTCTCATAGATGTTCAGCTGGGTCGAGATCTGGCGACTACAAAACCACAGCATATGACTTGCATTGTATTTATATTCAGTGAACACTTGTTCCCTGTGGATGGCGGTATTGTCATTCTGGGAGAGACAACTCCCCTCAAGATAGAAATGTCTCATCACAGGACAAAAGTGATCAGTCAGAATACCTTTATATTGATTTGTAGTATTGATTTGTAGTAGTACGTCTTTCCTCCAAGGGGACAAAGTACCTCAAACCATGCCAACAAAACAGCCACTGGTTATTCATTTCATTTACCTCCCTGTATTGTCATAACAATACAGGCTAGGTCTTGGTGAATACTCTTTGTGTGTATGTGCAAATGAAAATAGTTTGAATAGGTAATTAAGTGAGCTTAAGAAAGGCTTATTTTTTTAAATAATTATTTATTTAGAGCACTAACATACTGTATTACATTTCTGTTTGAGAGCTCCATTTCCTGGAATTTCTATCATAGAAAACATGTAAATGTAGTGTAAGAAATTCTTATAAGTCATTGAACACTTGTACATCTTCACACTCATGCAATTGTCTATTCAGCTAAACATGTGCCCAAAGTGCAATACATAAAAACATGCAGATGTAGGCAGGTCAAGCTGATGTTCACATCAAACTCATGTGATCACATGTGACTTTGACCTTGTTGTTGGTGCCAAATGGGCTGGCTTGAGCATTTCAGAAACAGCTGATCTCCTGGGATTTTCACACACAACAGCCTTTACATAGGATTTACATAGAATGGTGTAAAAAAAAAAAAAAAAACATCCAGTGAGCAGCAGTTCTGAGGGCAAAAATGACTTCTTGATGACAGAGGTCAGAGAGGAAAGGCCAGACTGGTTCGAGCTAATAAAAAGGCGACAGTAACTCAATCGTGGTCAGCAGAAAAGCATCTCATAATGTGCAACATGTAAAAATGAGACAAAGAGACTTCAACAAAAGAAAATCACACTGGGCTCCACTCCGGTTAGCCAAGAAAAGGGATCTTAGGCTACAGTGGACACAGGCTCACCAAAACTGAACAGAAACACATACCAGGTGATATATGAATATTAAGTATTTGATGTGAGCATTACCTGAAGGTCTTGACCTGTATCTGCATAATTTTATGCATTGCGTTGCTGTCACATGAATGGTTGATTGGATAAAGTCTTGAGCCACTCCTCATTTCTTCACATTTTTCTTCCAGTGAGACAGATTTTCTTCTATTTTTAATGTAGTCTTGAGGCATAGTTCTCCAGGCTTCCTGCGTACCTATGGAACACTTTTAGTTGTGGACTGGCCTCTCCAAAGTCCAGATCTCAACATTATTGAAGCAGGGTGACATCATATTGACATCGAACAAAACAAAAGGCAGTCAACTTCCAAAGAAGAGCTTTGTAATGTCTTTCAAAAAGCCTGAAGAACTATTCCTGAAGACTACTTTTCTTGTATAAATTAAAGGAAAGCTTGCCTAAGAGACTTTAGGCTGTGTTAAAGAATAACAGAGGTCATACCACTTTAAAGTTCAGTAGAATTATACAAACTCTCTTTGTATTACATACTTTATTTATATGTATGTTTGCACATGTTGCAATAAATTACTGTATACTATACTATAAAATGCAATATTTTACAGTGTGAGGTCCTTGTCATGTGGGTTTCCTCAGGTTTTCCTCCCAAAAACATGCAGGCACATGAATTTGATATACAGTTAGGTCCATAAATATTTGGACAGAGACAACTTTTTTCTAATTTTGGTTCTGTACATTACCACAATGAAT
>JAQMCW010000035.1:13986381-14000949 GCA_030068335.1 Chrysichthys cranchii | reverse complement strand
CACTTTGTGTGTGTGTGTGTGTGTGTGTGTGTGTGTGTGTGTGTGTGTGTGTGTGTGTGTGTGTGTTGGTGTGGGTGGGTGGGTGTGAGTGTGTCTGGGTGATGACTGATGGAAGCCTTGAATCTCAGGTTACTCAAGAGCTATAAGATTACTGCAGGAGAGCTTTAACTGATCCTGGGGCTAGAGGGATCTGATTGTAAGGCAGACCGAAAGGAAGAATAGGAGGGAGAGAGCGAGTGAGTGAAAGAGAGAGAGAGAGAGAGAGAGAGAGAGAGAGAGAGACCCCCATGCCACCCAGAGCTACGAGCTCATAGAGAGACTCTAAGAGCACAGGACAGCCTGGTGAGTATCCCTCCGACTCCTTTCTAGTGGAGATTGTGAAAGTGTGTGTTTGTCAAAGCTGGCAAAGTTCTGGGGCTGTTTAGTGTGATGGCTTTACTATAAAGTGAGTATTTACTATAGTTGGCTAAGTCTTGGTGAATACTCTGTGTGTGTTTGTGCAAATGAAAATAGTTTGAATAGGTAATTAAGTGAGCTTATGAGAGGCTTTTTTTAAATAATTATTTATTTAGAGCATTAACATATAACATTTTTGTTCGAGAGCTCCATTTCCTGGCATTTCTATCATAGAAAACATGTAAATGTAGTGTAAGAAATTCTTATAAGTCAGTGATCACTTTATTAGGAACACTTGTACATCTTCACACTCATGCAATTGTCTATTCAGCCAAACATGTGCCCAAAGTGCAATACATAAAATCATGCAGATACAGGTCGGTCAAGTTGATGTTCACATCAAACTCATGTGATCACATGTGACTTTGACCTTGCTGTTGGTGCCAAATGGGCTGGCTTGAGTATTTCAGAAACGGCTGATCTCCTGGGATTTTCACATAATGTTTAAATTTTCAAATAAATATTCAAAGGGGAAAAAAAGCATACATTGTACTGCCTTGAAATGTTCTGTTAGTGTGCAAAGCTGTATTTGAATAACGTGGACTCAGTGATTTATTAGACTCAACACCAGCAGATTTATAAGCTTACATTTTAGGTGCTTAAACTAAAACAAGCTAAATATTAAGTGTATCCATTCATCAAGACCAGCCATGTGAGAGACAACCATAAGAAACAAACACAGATACAGAAACAAATGGATTTTTTTTTTCCAAGTTAAAAAAAAAAAAAAGGTTTTTAACCATGGAACAGCCTTTCTCTGATAATTATAGGGATTTTATAAAAAGGTCTTGCAGGATGGGATGTTTTCAGGAGATGATCTAACCCCATACAAAGCACTTTCTGTCCTCTACGGTGCTGCAACGAGTGTGGAGTCAGCAAATAATCCAGATGTGCCCAGTGTAAAACAATGGGTTTATCCTTGTGGTGTATCCAGGGAAACTTTCCTATCGTTTTATGATTGATGTTCCTTAAACTGCGCACACACATATCCTCTGCAGTGGGCTTAGATATCATCCCTCTATGCATTTTTCCAGACAAAGTGCTGCAGAATGAGGACAGATGCTTATGTCACCTTCCTCTCTGTCCTATCCATGTTAAACCATCACCTATGAGTAAACTCCATGTGTGTATCCCAATTCTGTAACTCACACCTTAAAATGGACTTTTGTGTATGATGGACTAAATCACTAATACTGAAAACTATACACTGACAGCTTTTTACTAAAGGGTATTTCCTTGACCTTGAAATAAGAATTTATATAATTATATTTTAACAACTACTGTATAGAAATAGAAATAGAAATAGAATGCATTAAAACCACAGTTGATCAGTTGAATGAAGAAAGGTACAGAATGCAAGAGTAAGAGTAGTATATGGAGAAAAAAGAAAAAGGGAAAAAATATGCACACAAAACTATGATGTACAATATGTAAAATGTGTACATTATGATGTCCATGGAGACATTTGTAACCTCTACCTTGCAATAGAAGTTGATGTAACTACATTGTTTTTTCAGATTAAATGTTACATGATAGGATTTAATATGCATGCAAGTCTTTCATCACTGATATGCACAAACATACTGCCAGTCTGTAAGACTGTATTATGACACGCAGTAGTGTTGACTCAGCGTGAATGTAATGTAGTGTGTAATGTAACACACTCTGACCAAACAAGACAGATGATTCCCAGTCAGTGTCAGAAAGACCAATCTATACACATATTTAGTGGTGGGGACATTAATGAAATTTTAGTGGAAATAAGATGACATTTTTTTTGTTTGTTTGATAAATGCCTTTATTATAAAAGGCCACGCATGCTTCCAAATGTCAACCGTAGAACTGGTTAAGGCTTGTTTTTAACTTTCTGATTTCACTGTGCTGGTCTGAGTGATGATCATGCAAATAAGTTAAATGATTTTCCTGTATCTTTTCTTTAAGAAATACATGTTTTGGATACATTGGATTTCTAGCATCATCTGACCTTTAAGTTTAAGTTTTGCCCTACAATAAGAGACCACTTTTCTATCATCCTTTGCACATATTCACTGCTGCCTGTTATCTTTGGCAAAACTGACTGCGTTAAGGTTACTCTGCAAGCACATGTGTCAGGTTAACCCTGTAGCACCCCTGGGGTCATATTTGACCCTAACTTTTATTTCTCTCTTATATTCAACCTACTCATTGGTTGATGGACATTAATGAACATCCAAGGTGGTCTCATGAGGAAAAAAAAAAAAAAACACCTGTTTTTGTGTTTACTGAGTCTGGATCATCATTTTAGCCAATTGAGATATTTTTCTTTATAAGGTGGTCTGGATCTTCCAGGGTTAAGGAAGAAATAATTAAGTAATTACCTTCCCCCAATTCATTAGCGCCCACTACCTCTAACCATTAAAAAGCTGACTGATCCTTCGAAAATAAAGTTGAACTTATTTCAAAAGTTATTTTAACAGTATTCTCGGTGTTACACTGAGAGATAGACTCCGCAACGAGGTAGTACGACACCGTTGTTGTCGACAGCAAAGCATTGAGATGGACATACGAAGGCGTCGCCTAAGGTGGTTTGGGCATGTCTGCCGTATGCGCAACTCTAACCCACACCAGCTTCCCTATCGGGCCCTCTGGCGTACTAGGCCAGACAATTGGAAGATTCAGAAGAAGGCCCCAAAGAAGACTTGGGTCGCGCAGATCACCAAAAACATTGCCGGCTATGGGATAAGCATAGATTATGCCCATGAGCATGCCACCCAATCACGGAAGTGGTGGAGAAACATCATAAATGATGTGTGTGACGGGAGGAGATAGTTTGATACTACGGGATTTAATGATGATGATGATGATGATGATGATGATGATGATGATGATGATGATGATGATTTTAACAGTATTAAATATTTAACACTAAACACTACTCAGTACATTTATCTCGTTGACTCATTTTGTACAGGTTTCACTACTTACAGGTGGCTAATTAGGGCTATTACCTATTTAAAGTTCTTCCATCATTTTTTCATGATTTACATCAGTAGTACACCAGGAACGTAAATGTATTTTCCTAATTTCCAAGAAAAGAAACAGATAAACGCATGGGAGCAGGATTCATAGAAACCAGTGCAATTTGTTTGTTTTATCGCGATACATGTTTGTTGTCCTGAATGTTGTGTCTGTGAAATCTACACCAGCAATGGATGGATGTGCTTTTTGCTAACAGCAAAACTACAATATAATTTTGCTGATATTTTTTAAAAAAAATTGCATGCCCACACAAAGCTCCAGTGTCAGTGTAACTCAGTCCTCTGACTACTATAGTGGAAAGGACAGTCCCTGCAGTATACTAATAGGGTCAGTGGAATATCACATGGAGCGAAGGTGAGAGGTGTCAGATGTATTACTGTCCAGTGTTGCCACTTGAGTTGTCATGGTGCCAATGGCTTTTCTCTTTAGCTGCTGCTGGTTTCACGGTGTCAAGTTTTAAGAAGCCTAGCTGTTTAAATCCTTTGTTTAGGCTTTGGTTACTTGTCTCCAGTAAACTCCCTGGAAAATAGTTGACTGATTATAAGGAACCAGACATGGCTCTCCACTTCATATGTCTTTTTAGAGCATTAGACAAATGATCGTCCTACTCTCTTATTCTTTATTCAATTATTCGATGAAAGGTACTGTTATGAATTTATGTGAATTGAAGTGTTATATCAGCTGTCGTGTGCTTACATAGTTACGACATGCATCACATATTGGGTCTTTTGATTCAAAATGACCAAAATTTCATGCATTTGTCTAGAGCAAGGATAATTTCTTCCCTTTCTTACCTTGTTAAAGTCTATACTCCAAAATCATGTTTATTCATCTTCAGAAGCCCCATTATCCTGGTGAGGGTGCTTGCTGCACCACGGTGCTGTCCTCCGTACTCCAAAGGTTCAGTGCACACAGAGTGAGAGGTATCAAATGTTGTTAATGTTACCACTTGAACTTGTCTTGGTCCCAAAGACTTCTCTTAAGTTGCCGCCAGTTGCATGATGTCAATCTTGGAGAATCCTCTTCATCAGAGAAACCACAGTATCACCACGGGATACTGCTATAAGACTTACAATGTTATATTTGCGCGCGCGTGTGTGTGTGTGTGTGTGTGTGTGTGTGTGTGTGTGTGTGTGTGTGTGTGTGTGTGTGTGTGTGTGCATTATTATTGGAATGTTTTTAATGTTAGATGTTTGGTTGTCATTCTGTCTAAACAAAAAACATAAGTGTTTTACCAGAAAAATTCAAAATATATATGGTATATATAGAGAAAAATTCATATAGATGGACTTGTAGACTTCAGCGTGAAGTGACGTGACGTGAATTAGGACCTTTCTACCGGGGAATAGAAGTAGAAGTGAAGAAATAGTGGTAGCATTTTGTCCAAACCTCCACACATTTGTCATGTTTGACCTTTAGATAGACCTGCATATACTGTATTCACCCATCATGTATTTGATAGTATAAAATTATGACATGAGACCAATATATAATACTAAACATATGTAAATTAAATAATTATGTTATATTTACAGTTGAATGCTACTCATGGACATTTTTCCCATTACACTAAACATAGCAGGGAAGGATTTAAATTACAAGCATGTTTAATAGTTCTCTCTCTCTCTCTCGTTTTCTTTTTTTCCTTACTCTGGGGGCATCTGTCAGGCTGTTTTTGTTGACCGATGGCTCTGATTAGGTACATTTGCTGAGCTTGGTAGTCCTATGTGGTGGTGGGGATTGGGGAATTCTGGTCAGATGAGGTACAGTAAGAGAGAGAGAGACATGCGAGTGAAATAAGATTAGAAAATCTTATCACTTCGAAGTGGACAACAGGCTTATTTGAATGCATTATTTATGAATGTTAAAGCATTTTCAAGGAGAGGCTAAACTGAATTAGCTAAGCTGTACAGAATACAGTCCAGCCAGAAACATGGAAAGAGAAATGTCCAAGAGTTGAAAGGAAATTCTATCTGATAGGAATTCCTATATTTTCTCAGTATACAGAATCAGGTTAGTCTGGCTTAGCATGCTGAATTGCGTTACGAAGTCCAATTCCGCTATGAAGTCCAAGAAGTCCAGTTATGGCCAATGACACAGCTGCTCTCTATTCTTTGTCTTTGTCTACAGATCAGGTGACGGTGTATTGGGATTCGTCTCCCTGCTGCTGAACGAGTCAGGACAAGCCTGGATCCTCTTGTAGCTCGCTGCACCCTGCAGTATACATAGAACAGGGTGGCCTGTGCCCGTGGTTTCCACTCAGCAGTTCATCCTGGGTTAAGCAGCTCAGGTGTGCCCCAGGGAGGGCAGGGAGGCCATGGAGGTTCCTCTGGTAAGCTTTGAGAACCTGGATGATATCGGAATTAACCTGGGAGACCCAAGTGACTCAGGATATCCAGCTTCACCCACTTCAGAGACACCGGAGCAGAACCAGCTGACCCGTGGCCTAGATTCACCAGCGCATTCACCACAAAGATACAGGAGGCCTGTAAACACGACAACTTCTCCCACAACCCTCACCAAGAAAGGGACCTCAAGTTGCAACAGTCTCATCTCTAACTGGAAGGTACTTATGAACAGTGAAGGCATTCCCTGTGAGGCTCTCCTAGGCAAGGTGGCTAAAGACTGTTGTGATGACTTGTTTGCAGAAAAGCAGAACCTTGAAGAGGGTGACCAAAGAGTAGTCATCAATGTCTCAGGAATGATGTATGAAACAACACTTAAAACCCTAAACCAGTTCCCAGATACTCTTCTTGGGGATCCTAAGCGGAGGATCGACTATTTCGACCCCATGAAAAACGAGTACTTTTTTGATCGCAATCGTCCGAGTTTTGATGGCATCCTGTACTTCTATCAGTCTGGCGGTAAAATCCGCAGACCAGCAAATGTCCCATTGGATGTTTTTGCTGATGAGATTGTCTTCTACAGGTTGGGCCATGAAGTGATGGAACAGTTCAGGGAGGATGAAGGTTTCATCAAAGATCCCGAACCTCAGTTGCCAGAAAGCGAGCTCTACCGTCAGTTCTGGCTCTTATTTGAGTACCCGGAGAGCTCTAGTGCTGCCAGGTCTGTGGCCGTAGTGTCTGTTCTTGTCATCACGATCTCCATTTGTATCTTCTGTCTAGAGACTCTCCCAGAGTTCCGCGATGACCATGAATTTCCGCATAAAGTCGTTAACTTAACCCGTGATGCCAACGGAACACTCCTGTCCCCAAGCCCTCCTCCCAAATCCCTGGAATCTACCTTTACAGACCCCTTCTTTGTAGTAGAAACTATATGCATAATTTGGTTCTGCTTTGAGCTAGGAGTGCGCTTTACTGTGTGCCCCAGCAAGAGTGAGTTTTTCAGCAACATCATGAATGTGATTGACATTGTTTCCATCATGCCGTACTTCATCACTGTAATCACAGAGCTCATGGCCACTCATGACTCAGCGGCTAATCAGAACATGTCTCTGGCCACATTACGTGTCATCAGACTCGTGAGAGTATTCAGGATCTTCAAACTCTCCCGACATTCCAAGGGGCTACAGATTTTGGGGCAAACCCTAAAGGCCAGTATGAGGGAGCTTGGCTTGCTCATCTTTTTCCTTTTCATTGGAGTCATCCTTTTCTCCAGTGCCATTTATTTTGCTGAGGTTGACGAACCCGAAACCCAATTTGTGAGCATCCCAGAGGGGTTTTGGTGGGCTGTGGTCACCATGACAACAGTAGGCTATGGTGATATGTGCCCAATCACCTTGGGGGGAAAGATGGTGGGAATCCTCTGTGCCATCGCCGGAGTGCTGACCATTGCTCTGCCTGTTCCTGTCATCGTTTCTAACTTCAACTATTTCTACCATCGTGAAACGGAGCAGGCAGAGAAACAAGTGATGGAGGCAGCTGCAGAGGCTGCTGCAAATCAAAAGACTGATGATAAATACGATAGCAACTATTCTCTGGACAAGAGCAATGGGAACTGGCAGACTGAAAAAAATGGAATTCCTTGAAAAATGGTGTGCTGCTAAAACCAGCATTACTAGCAATAAAAAGACTGCACAACAATGCACTTAGAAAACATAATTTTGGATTAACAATTATGTACTTAATGCAATGCATAAAGGAACATTACTTTAGTTGTAAGTGCGGTCATATCAAGAAACTGAGGAAATGATGCGGCGCAGGCCAAAGGCTCCTGAAAACACCTCAGAAACATGCCTATGCTACACTTTAAAACCTCTTGGGTCAGTCTGCCTAGTAAAAAGCCAGTGGGGCAATTACAAAGGCTGATTAAGGAGATTTCCCCTTTAATGCATTCTAAGCACCATATCAGCAGTAGAAATTAATTAGCACTGAACAAAAAATGTGTCGAGAGGTGCTTACCTCATTCCCCCCCCTAAGGAATCTGAATGCACTGAGGTCAAAACAGGTTACCAAATTATTCAAAATCTGGGACCTGTATTTTCTAGAACCCTTCAACTGATGATTTTGCACTCTTCGCCTGCTCTCACAGCTGCACTTTGCTGAGCACGTTGCTCCATGTACGCTCATGCTGACATAACCTTTGACACTGCTGCTTGTGGGAAAAAAGCTTACACCAAACTGACATCCATCTTTCAATGTCTCTAAATGTGTCCTTTGAAATATAGAAGGCTTATTGCTTTGCTTTCTTACTACAGATTGTGATACTGTACTATATTTGGATGACCCACACTGTCATGGTAGCATCTGCTATTTGTCCCACATTTATCCAGGAGTTGCTATTCATACCAAGACACGTCTAAAATTGGGAGTCTGGCCTGTAGTTGAGGTTCATCTGAAGTGAAGAATCCAACCATTTTGATCACATCGTTTCTATTGGGCATGCATCTTTCTAACGGACGTCTCTACTTTTTGTTATTGTCGCGCTGTATAAGCCACATAACAGTATGTAGTATATCGTGGAGACTCACGCAATTCATTTCATCTACTGTATACTATATATGTAGGGTTTGAAATTTATCGAAAATCTCTACCATTGCGGTACACAGCAACCAGACGATGGCTTCACTAGTTCCCTAATATGCACTCAGAAGAGTTATGGCCAAATAGTGCACACCATGCATGAGGTGATCTCTATTATAGGCTTATAGCACTACCTCTTAGTTAGAACTTGGACAAATTCTATCTAAAATATGTTTCTTTAGACGGATTTTAGGTGAAAGTGTAGCATCTGTTACCTGTAGCTTTGGATCATTGTAGCTTAGCAAAGTCGAGTAGACAGCCTTGAGGCAGACAGCATGACAGTACTGTGCATGATGTAAAACATACTGCTGAACACGACAAAAACAGCGACAACCAAAGCAACAGATAGAGAGCTGTACTTTATGTCATATGTTTGAACCTAAATAAGTACTTCTAACCATTGTAGCATTTCACAGTGCATTACTAGACACATACCAAATCATCATTTATATCGAAAAGAAAAGCACACCAGTCAATACTTCATGTGCATATTGGTTCCCTGAATAATCTTTATCACAATCTGCAATTTACAAACACAGGGTTGTAACAGATATAAATTAACCTCATAATTTGTGGTTTAAAATATCAGGCTACTTACTCACAAACTTTCAGGAACTGCATCATCTTGGTTTGGGTTAAGGATTAGGGTCAGGAGACGTAACACACGCACATGCACGCACGCACTTACACGCAGGCGCATTCACTCAGGCTGTTCAGTGTAATATACAGTATAAAGTTATACATCCAATTAAACATTTGACTGCGGTTAAAGAGAAATATTAAAAGTAAACTTGAAATATGCATCTGTGCGGAGTCCAAACGGTTGGCATGCATTTTTTCCGTCTTCATGCTCATTTTTGATTAATGAGACATATTTCACACATAGATCACACAGATGTTCATTTTAAATAGCATTTTTGATACCATATAGTAACATTTATATGCATACATTACAGCAATACAATGCTGCACTTGCACAAGAAGTTAAGTTTCCACTAATATTTAGTAACTAACCCTAACACCCAGTACAGATAAAAATAACTGCAATGCATAAAAAAAAATTTGGAAAAAAAAAAAAAAACATGGCTAAAAAAGGTTTTCAGTACCATTACTGTATATAAAAATGCATTGCTACACACAGTTTTATTTAGCATTATCTCAACGTTTGGTGCAAAGTTTGCACTCTGACTTGATGTCTTGGTTAATAACTAATACTCCATTGTGTCAATGGTAAATGTCATGGACAAAACACACTGCATGCATAGCATATGTTAGAGTGTGTTTTATTACATATTTAAAAATGCGCTATGACCCTAAGAAGACTCGTGAAAGACTCAGTCATTTGACAGAGGTGATGCTAGCAATAGTTTATGGCCTTGAATTCATAAGAGATTTGAGCATTTCATGAATGGGTGCATGTTGCTCATGATCATAGAAACACTATATTTTAATCCTGATATTCTGAGTGCCTTGTACTAAACACAAATGTAATAGAAATGAAAAATATATTAGATTATTTTCTTCATCCTTTTTCGAACAGTATATGCATTGTCTGCTTGGCGCAGGGTTTATGCGGTAATGGTGTAATAAAAATGTAGATGACTCTTTCTTCATATCAAACCTCATGTACGATGGTACAACTCATGTTCACCTTCATTACTGGCCCTTAACAGTTCATTCCCAAGCATTCTGTAGACAATACAGTAGTGTATGTTGATGTGACTGAAAGAATTCACTAGGTATCTGAAACTGTAATTAGAAGCTGCGGTTTGTTAAGAGACGGATTGTTGGTGTGAATTTTGAGAAAGCGTTCATCTTTAAGTACGCATAGTATCTCTGCTCAGTATGTAAAGTCACCTCATAGAGTTAAGTGTCAGAAATGGCCATAGCTGGTTCAGAATAATAGTAAACTGAAGGCTCCTCTATGGATAAAATACCTGACCCAACACCAGTTGGGAAACGAAAGGCACTACCTGGCTCGTAAAAACGAAGTCAGACTTTTCTTGTTTCTGAGTGACATTCCTACAGCGTTCAGCTAAATTCCCTCTTCTCTCGCTGGCTTAAATTATCACAGTGAAAGTGAAAAAGAAAACCTACGTCCGAACTTAGCCAGCAGCTGACACTGCAGTTTTTCCTTCCTGAACCCAGTTTTAATTCGGGTCCAGTGTTTGCCTCTACCGTTCGTAAAGCCTCCAGCCACTGAGACTGTGTGACTTTGCTGAGTCAGAACATTTGATCCAAGTTTTGCATTACATTTATGACAGCCCTAATGACCTTCAGATGTGACTTTGAAACAAGAGGAAAATACTATAATACTATAATAAGCATAATTTACCATTATGGTTTGACTTGAACGCACAATCAAGCTAACCACTACTGTTCCGAGAAAACGAACCATTTTATTACATCACATTAAGTTAGAGTTGATCGTTATAATCAGCATGAGTCAGTTTGACATTTAGTCATGAGGAATGTGTTACCTGGAGGTGAAAGTGCAACACAGGTAATAAAATATTGAGCACTGAGACAGCAATGCAACCTAATAGTGTGCATATGTTTTGTAAGAGAATGCTGTTGGACTATTTTGGTTATGTAAGGTGACTGGTAAGGATTGAGTGACAGACATCTGAGTAGCATTATTTCTGTTAAACAACATATTTAGTGGTTGTATAACTGTCTGTTATAGATCTTTAGGGAAAAAAATAGTTCAAAGGCCACATTTTTTTTTTTGCAATGTACTTCTTTTTGAAATGATGTCCAAAGAATATGGAGTGTAAATGATTATTGTTTCCATATAACAAATAAATGACTTGAAAATGAGTGTATGTGACTGGACGAGATCAAATGGTCCTGTGGTGGCCCTTGAGCTGATCCTTTGGCTGTGTGCCTGCTGAAAACTGTCTGCTCAGTTTTATCTCTAGAACCTGACACTGAGCTGATAGCCCCTGTTAAGACTAATTAGGAAAGTGGAGAAAAGAGGAAAAAAAAAAGAAAAAAAACACAAGAGCACGTCGTCGGTTTAATACACTACAGCCATGGTCTGTCTCATATAGTTAACTGGGCAGGTGTGCCGTAAGGTCAGCCACAGAATGAAGACAGACGTGACCATCAACAATTCATGGCCAGCCATTTTGTTCTTGCCTTGCAGTGTGTAGAATGGCCAGATCTTCCTAGTTCTGTCGCTGGAAGACATTACTCTCTCGCTAGGGCTGAGGAAAGACTGATTACATCTACAAGAGCCAGAAAGTGAAAGATACTGACCCTTATAACCTGAGCGTGCTGCAATTTGTCCCTTCACGCAATCCTGATTACTAAGGTAACTAAAGAGTGCATATTCACTGTCCACTAATTAAACTACTCTTAAAATAAATAACCACTACTAATACCTTGAGACACACAAACTGTATGTGATGGAGCTGCTGTGCGAACAGTACGCCTTGTTCTTGATTGCCTGTGCGACATAGCAGGGCAGTGTGATGATTTGCATGTGACATCTACCTGAACTCTGCTGTCATAGTGTGCGTGTGCATATGGGCCTTTGTAGGGTGGCCTTCCATCTGTTCTGTTCGCTAAACACTAGCTTTTCTCTCCCTAACTCTCTCTATTAATGTTTGTGCTAGACTTAGTACTTAGTAAATACTTAGTAAAAACAGCAAGCCTCTTTCTGTTATAACCTTCCCACCTACATATTACTAGGTCAACACATTATCAATGCACCAACTTTTCTTTTAATCCTTCACACACCTCAAAAAAGTTTTTTTTTTGTTTTTTTGTTTTTTTTTACAAGATTTAAATATTACAATGCAATATGTGATATTTCATCAGGCATTACTTCACGTCTGGATAAAAAAATTCTTGTAAGTACCCCTACGTTGCAGAAATGAGAAACAGTAAGAAAAATAAAAGCGTTGCTTCATAAATATTACTACACTTAGTAGTTTCCCCTTTCTCTCTTCTCTCTCTCTCTCCCACACCTAGTTTTGTTACACCCTGTTTGTTAATTATTTAGCTGACGTTTTGGTCTTGCTCAATAATTTAAAATGGTCCCAGACTGATCTGATGACTTAGTTCCTATTACTAGTCATTATACCTTAGACAGTAACATTCGTGATATATCCAGTCACGTCTTGAATCTGTTGTCCTTATGGGTAAGCGTACGAAAATGCATCGATTAAAATGATTATAGACACATGGAACACAAGTCAAACAGCAGCCCTGGTGATAACACCTAGGAGTCACAAACAAGTGCTGAGGAAACTGTACAGCTTGTCTAATCAGTTGACTGTCTGCGCAAAACCACATATCTTGCGCTCAAGAAGATATGGGCAATTCCATGACTCATTCAACTAGTGCTATCAGGTAATATATTTGAGGAGATAAGATTCCAGCTATGCTGCAGCCTTTTTTTCCTGCAGGATTACATCACTCATTCGCTATTCCGGGAACACTGGGCGTGAAGAGGGAATGCACCCTTGACGGGATGCTACTGGTGGAGCACTGTTCACACACGTTCACACACGTTCACACACTCATTCACACATAGGAGCCATTTAATTTAGCCAGTCGAGCTGCTGGCTTGTTTTTGGAGAGAACGGAGGAAACCGAAGAATTCAGAGGAAACCCATGTAGACAAAGTGAAACCCCATACTGAAAATAACTTCCTTACTTGGAGCTGTAAAGTGGCCCCACCGTGCTGCCCTAAGGGGTGTATTTTGCACAGAAACTGGCCTACTTCAGTTGGTATAATTAACAATCTTAATTTGCCTAGTCAGTCAGCCAGACAGGGAGTTATAACCAGAACCATTTACATAATCAGTGTTGTATGTTTCCAATAATGTATCTACAATTCTGTTTAATGGGAATCGAGAAAATAGAGCTTGAAAGCTTAGATGACTCTGGACCCCAGCTGACCTAGTGATACTATAGACATTATGGTCTTTCCCTGTAATGTCTAATTCCTCAACTTAGATGTTAAGTAAGTCCCGATCATCAATCTCACGTCTACTTAGCATAAGTGTGAAACCACACGTACACTTTTGTTGTTGGAAATGTTGAGTAAACGATTCGATGACTCAGGCTTCTGACAATGATTTAGGACGTCGTTTGAGTGCCCCCTAGCGGCCAAGCTAGAACACTGTTCACTGTAGGCTTGGTTTCAGCTACAGCTGCCACATGTAGGATCGAATATATGTATACTGCATACACACTGTGTGCATCTATTTCAGATGAATAATGTTTTATGCTTATCTTTGTTATGAATCAGAAAGGTTTTTTTTAATAAATCATGACTGTATTTTTAACTAAAAACAAAACAAAAGAATATTTCAATTAAAAGTTCCTTTGGGACAAAGTTGCAGGTAAAATTGTGCTAACTTTTGAAAATGACATTCTGGCAATATAGAGCAGCAGAACCAAAATTTAGAGAGCTGGATGTCAGTTGTTACTCATACAATGACTCTACGTGGTGTTTAAAAAAAAAAAAAAAAGATCCGTGCTCCTATTTTCTGTGCCTCACAGGCATCAAATAAGGAGAACATAATATAGGGCAATCAAGAGAAATGAAGAAAAAGACTCACTCCCATAGGTCTATAAAAGTGCTCAAAAGTAAAACATCTATTCATGAATACAAACAAAAATGGAATGAATTTTAAATAATATACTTTCATGTAACATTTGAATTAAACATCAATGTGTCGATTTATTAATGTAAGAATACATTATTTTATTAACATGCTGGGCTTACAGGTTGCTCAGTCTTCATTTTCGTCAGTGATTTCAAGATGATACAGAACTACTAATGCAGAGGCTGAAGCTGTATCATTTCTATCTATTGTGTTAAGTGCCTTACCATGTCCAGCATGACCGATAAGTGGAAACCGCAGAAGTTCATCAAGATCCTATGGAGAAGGAATGTAATCTAACCTGGAAGACCTTCATTTGGCCTACACTCCTGTTCCAACAAGGATCAAGTGCTCACACTTATTAATGTGTTATTTCCATCAAAAACACCCTGCTGTTAGGAAAAACAACAGACGAATAAATTAACCACTTTAAAGGTCCTTAGATTTAAAAAAAAAAAAAAAAAAGGGGGGGGGGGGGGGGGGGGAAAAAG
>JAQMCW010000035.1:13865581-13886154 GCA_030068335.1 Chrysichthys cranchii | reverse complement strand
TTTTTTTTCCTTTTTTTTTTTTTTTTTTTTAATATATAAGCCAACAGGGTAGCTAACTAATGTAAATAAAAGAATATATTATTTATTGGGAATCCTCGCTTGATTTGGACAGCTTTTTGCAGAGAGATTGCTCTAGAATGGAGGTAGAAAAACGGTTTCAAGTCTAGAAATGCCCCACGGTGGGTAGGCTATCGGTAAGGGCGTAGATGTTTTTGTATCACAGTGGGACACGTGAGAGACGGAGACTTGTGTTTGCTTTGTGTAATCGATTTCTTTCCCCTCCTTTGCCAGGTGAAAAAGGCTTTCTTTGCTCTCGTCTCCAATGGAGTGAGAGCTGCTCCTCTGTGGGACAGCAAGAAGCAGTGCTTTGTTGGTAAGTGGGTTGTTTATACAGTCTGTACAAGTCATCATGCCTTCATGTCCTTTTCTGCTACGTGCTAATTATACATCCATTATAGGTATGCTGACCATAACTGACTTCATCAACATACTTCATCGCTACTACAAGTCACCGATGGTAAATACTCTCCAGGAGTGAGGAAACTGTATTTTCCTATTTTACACTGTGCCTTCTCTGTGTACTGCATCCGTCGTCAGATATCGAGTGTAATTTATTAAGTGTTCTTGATAAATTATATCGGTCATATTGATGATTGCTGAATGTATACATGAACATGTAACCCTCAGTAAGGTAGTCATGATCTAAATTCTGCTTAAACTGTTTTTTGTTTTTTTTCCCCCCGTTTTTGATTTTAGGTTCAGATCTATGAATTGGAAGAACATAAAATAGAGACATGGAGAGGTAAGAAACAGCTTCAGTCAAAATAAATAAATAAATAAATAAATCATGCTGCATGAAGTTGATGTTGGTTAATTATTTTCTCTGCATGTTCCTTGATAGAGGTCTATCTACAGGATTCCTTCAAACCTCTTGTTAGCATATCACCTAATGCCAGGTAACATGTTATTATTATTAGTTGTAGTAGTAGTAGTAGTAGTAGTATTAATGAATGATATTTGTGTGAAAAGGTGCATTTATTTTGTCACTCTGCTCTCCCCGTCCCTCCAGTCTGTATGATGCAGTGTCATCTCTGCTAAAACACAAGATCCACAGGTTGCCAGTAATCGATCCTCTGACGGGGAACACGCTGTACATCCTTACTCACAAGAGGATCCTCAAGTTCCTCAAACTCTTTGTAAGTATGGACTTCAGATGTCCTTCTCCACACTTGGCTGTCAGTACCATCCACTCACACAGCATGAGGCATTGGTAGTTCAAGAGGTTCCAGGGTTAAGATGTTGGACTACTTATCGGAAGGTCATGAGTTCAAATCCCAGAACCACCAAACTGCCCTTAACCCTCAAATGCACAGCTGTATAAATGAGATAAATGTAAGTCGCTCTGGATAAGGGCGTCTGCCGAATGATGTATATAATGTAGTGTCCAGGTTGTGTGTGTGAGAGAGAAAGAGGATTCAGTGCTGGTTGTGCGTGTGTGTGTGAGAGGATTCAGTGCTGGTTGTGTGTGTGGTAACATGATTTTGTTTGCGATGTGGAAGGTGCAGTGTGTGTGTCAGAACTGTACTGAAGTTACAGCATTAATGGAGCCATTTTCCAGCGTATCAACTGTCTACTGCCCTTTTGCTGTAGTTGAGGGTTATTATTATTATTATTATTATTAAGTCACCGGATACCGCTAGTGTTTATTTTTAGAATTCTCCTTCCACTTTTGTAATGTTGGTCCATGATTTCATTTGACCATGCTTAAAAAAAATAAAATTAAAAAATAGACCCTCAATGCCTTGTACAAGGTGTGAGGTGTATAAATAGCATATCTTTTAAACCAGTTGTGTTAGACTCCAGGCCTGGAGGTCCACAGCCATTTTACCTCCACACTACTATAGGCCCAGGGTGGATTTGAGGGGCTGTAAGCAGAGCTGAGTACGTTTTCAAATGAGTTTCCAGGTTCGAAGTTTTGCCTTCATTTCTGATCTGCTTCTGTGGCGTAGGTGTGATATTACCACATTTTGATCACATTCTCAACATTAGTTCTGTATGTTACAGGAAGGAAAATATGATGATGCTTATCAGTGAACTGGTCTGCTTCTTCTCGTAGCTTTTCATTTACTTATGAAAACCCATGTGAAAGAACTACCTATGGAACCTGTGTGTTTGTACCACTGCTTTGTTTTTTTTTGTTTTTTTTAAACAGTACCCATACTATTTGAAAAGCATGTTTAAAGGATTTCAAGGCAGTGTGCCAAGATTTTGAAGAGCCATATTTTCAGCATGAGGCTCAATTTTAGACAGTTTTTGTAACAACCCTATGAACAGCACAGATACATAAGTAAGAGCGCTGGTGAGATATGGTACAGATTTGCAAAGAGAAATGTATGAGACCAAAGTGGTGGTGGTGGTGGTATGTTGAGTAATTCCTCAGCTGGCCCCAGCTGCTCCATGCAGTGGTGCAAACAACTGTATGATATTTGGAGCAATCAGACACACGGAGGCTTCAGAACTAAATATGCACCAAATATGGCTTGTGAACTCGAACCACCTCAGCTTTCTCGCTCAAAAGATGTCTTTTTTTTTTTCTTTTCTTTGAAGTATACAGCCAAATTGTTTTGATTAACTAGTACTAAGGCCAGCATGATGTGAACGTGTAACTCATCTGTTTAGGACTGAGACCTGAGTTTGCACAACAGCTAGTGGATTTTTCAGCAGCAGGTGCTTGGAAGCAGCTCATGGACACCATGTTTAATCTCATATGGCAGATGAATAATTAACGATAGGTTTGGGCTAAATATTCAGAATGTTTTAGAATGCAGTGCAAACACTAAGGTGTCCTCCATAGCCTAGCTTCTTCCATGTGCCCTGTGGGTGGATGAGTCACGCCGAACCTCACGGTCTGTCACACGCCCAGGAGGATCCATTAAAGTAACATTAACATGTTTCATGCTTCAGGGTGATTGAGCTGGCACGATGATTTTAAACCGATCTCGCGGCTGTGTTTCAGATTTCCGAGATGCCCAAACCAGCATTCCTATCAAAGTCCCTAGGAGAACTCAACATCGGAACATTCCAGAACATTGCCATGGTCCACACTGACACGCCCCTCTACACAGCACTGGGAATCTTCGTGGACCAGAGGGTGTCGGCCCTGCCCGTAGTCGATGATAACGGTGAGACTCGGAGAGGATTGTGTGGGAGCAGAGATTTGGGGAAGAAAGGTTCAACTTTGTGTTGTGGTGTTTGATGGTAGTTAATAGATTGTCTTTTCCATTCTGTCCTCTCCTTCCTCTTTTCTCGACACAGGAAGGGTGGTTGACATATACTCCAAGTTTGACGTCATAGTAAGTTTCTAAATATCGGTATGTGTGCAGGGTGTGTGTGGGTTTTGAAAGATTATGAATTTTAGGGTGATTTCCATTTTGACCAGTGAAAGGCTGTCTTGACTGAAAATGTACATGATCTTAAACTGTGGGATTTTTAGGTGTTTCTTAATCTGGTGTTTTGTCGTGTGATTTAAAGGTGCCGTCACTGATTCTAATTTGGTGCACTTTGTCAAATTCAGCAAATATCTCCGTGCAGTCCTCTAGCTGTCCGTTCTATGGGTGCGCTGAAAATCATCTGGTCTTCATACACAAACCTTGCTCTGTATCAGAGAAACAAAGGAAGTTGCTCAGATCAAGCCTGTGGCAGCCAATCAGCAACGGGGCCCGTGTTGCAGGCAGTCACAGGCCAGGGGGAATTGAGGTGGAAGGGGGGTTGTTAGAATCGTTCCCTTAGTAATGCATGTGGATTAATTTGGTGGGTGGAGCTTCTGAAGGGAGGTGTGTATTTGATTGGCTGTTGAGTTAAAATATCAACAATATTTCTCCAGAATCAATGACTCTTCCTTTAATATTTTGAACATATTAGACATGACACATACATGTAGAATGCAAAATCACCTGCACTTTTGCAGTGAAGCGTGTGTTGGCTATTTACTTTTGAGCTAGCACACAGAGACATTTGATTTGGGTGAATTCAATGAAACGCTTTACACTTTGATGGTGTGACTTGTACAGAAGGCTTATTGTTTGCTGTAGAATATCCAAAAACATGCAGTTTTACATTCTCCTTGTGTGTGTGTGTGTGTGTGTGTGTGGAGTCAGTGGGTAGTGTAGGTGTCAGTCAGGACAGATGAACTGACACTGAATTGACAGCATTGTCTGGTGACAGTGCTGGGACGATGTAGGTTACTGGTATCTATTTACAGCCTCAGGCTCTATTATTGATCAGTCAGGCAGAGTTCATCACCACCTCCATTTTTAGTCTGCATTCACAGGTCTGTTTGTCTCCGACTCTTTTTACACTGATAGAACCTGGCTGCGGAAAAGACGTATAACAACCTGGATATTACCGTCACCAAGGCCCTTCAGCATCGCTCTCAGTACTTTGAGGGAGTTCTCACCTGTCAAGCACAGGAGACACTGGAGGCAATCATCAACAGACTGGTGGAGGCCGAGGTGCAACACACACACAAGCACACACTGCTGCTGTTAAAAAAAGTGTTAAAGAAATTGGAAAAAAGTGGTAGCAATACACTACGCTGTACCAGTCACGATGACTTAAAAGGGTCACCTGCTTTAATCAGAGAAAATGACTAAAGTACATATTTCTAAACGGACTTAAATTATTTTCCTCACTCTTTCCCTCTGCTACCCGTTCCTTCAGGTGCACAGGTTAGTGATAGTAGACGATCATGAGGTGGTGAAAGGCATCGTTTCTCTCTCGGATATTCTTCAGGCTCTGGTGCTCACCAGTGGAGACAATGGTAAGACTGCTTTAAAGTGCATCTCAACTATTTCATATCATGAGCAAACATTTCTGCAATGTTCATTATTGAATTTTTAAAAAACCATGTTTCCTTGATTCAGAGAGCAGTTGGACACACTAAAAGTGATGAACCTCAACCTTTCATCTAGGCTCAGCATGAGAGGTGAGATCAGAGGAAGAGAGAGAGAGAGAGAGGGAGGCGGGTGCTGAGAGATCGGAGCTTGCAAAGCAAAGTGAAAAACAGATCGACGGACTTTCAAAGGCCAATCACAGGAAGGGGAAAAGAAAAAAAAGAGTCGGCAAGGAGTCATCTAATCTTTGTGAAAAGGAAATTCTCCCACAAGCCTTCTCCTCTTTGGTAATGATAAAATCCAGATTATTTCCGAATGTAAGTCGGCGTCCAACGCAGCCTGGTTTATGTCTAGAGAAAAAAAAAAGAGCTCTCCCTTTTTCTCTTCCTCTTTCTCTCGAGGGAGAATGCGTGTGAAAAACAGAGCAATATATGGACGCGTGAGGGGTAAAGCACAACTGTAATCATAGCAAAGCACACACCAAAATCCTCTACCAGTAAAACCTGAAGCAGCTATAAAGCCTACTGAACCCTGCAGCTTTTCATGACTGAAAACCAAGCATCAGAACTTTATTATACACACACACACACACACAGTGTAAGCAAGGAAGGAAAGGATGTGGAAAGGTCACTCCTCCGACATTTGCCTAGATGTTTCACTGACAGGTCATCGCATATCATTAGGTAGTATGTGTATAAACAGGCTTTTACTTCACTTCTAATCCATGACCTGTTGAGTCATTAGGATCCACTTCATCAAAGGCTGGGATCTTACCTTATGTGATGTAAAGAGCAATGAAAGAAGTTACAGAAGTCCATATTTTAGAGATTTATTATCCTGAAGTTAGGCTACTCTGTACGGAGTACAGGTGTTTGAAGCATGTGGCATTCTTTCCTGTTGGTTACTGACCTGTAGTTTAGTGACTGTAGTGAGCTGTAATGTCCAGTCCACGCTGTCTGAACTTGAAAAACATGTTTTTTTTTTGTTTGTTGTTTTAATTTTTTATTTAATTTTTTTTTTTTAAAGATAACAGCTAATGAAATCAAGTTTTCGTGTGAGGGTGTTTTTGGCATTGCATGTCATCTTGTCAAGTCTCACGATATGGTTGAACTGAATGCTGCCTATTTTTTTTCTTTCTTTCTTTATTGGTAAAATACAGTGCAGCAAATTCATGCTTTAGGTATTTTCTTTGACCATAAAAGCCAACTTTTGAAGTATTTGAGTAAAGGAATAGTAAAGTGTTGTAGTTTTTCCATATAGTACTTGCTTTAATTGTTTTCCATTTAATACAAGACGTTAACCCTGCTCGAGCTGTTCTCCTAATAGCTTCAACATAAATTCTTCACGTCCAGATGCCAGTCTGAGTTATTCGATTGGACTCCTAGACAGACCACGATCTTGAATGGTGTGTGGATGATGGATCTGGTTAGTAAATACAGGCAGCTTTTCTTCTAGGTTTTGTCATGGAGGGCTGCTGTGCATACAGTAGAAAAGGGAAATGACCATTCCACTGTATTACCACGTGTATGTGTGTGCGCGTGTGTTTTATTGGTAATCAATGATTGTTTTATTCTTAATTAATGAAATGTGTATACAAACGTGTATATATAAATATTTACATTTTGTATTCCACACCTCGATTTATAATGCATGAGTGAAATAAACATTTTATCTCGAACATGGCTCGGTTTCGTGGCTTCATGTACGTTCGTATGATGAGCACGGTTACAACAAGGTACTTGCACGCTGATGCTTGAAAAGTGAAAACTTGTGAAAGTTGCGCTTATTGATGGGAAGAGTTGGTTTTAATGAAAGAAGAAGGAAAAACACAATGTGTACTGTGTAAAGACGACTGCATTCATTCTATAACGTTTCATTAAGATTTGATTTTAAACATAGACCTGGTGTCAAGTCCTAGCCTTTTTTTCCCCTATAACGTTTGCGTAAATCTTGAACTTGTGTTCCTTATCGAAAGCATCTTTTTAATGAAAGTGTTATTTTAAAATAAGTTTGAGTGGTGGACACATTCTTGATCACACATTTTGTGCAATAAATGTTTAGGTCATATAGGAGGTACAGCTTGCTCTGATTTTTTTTTTTCAATGCTTCTGTCAGCTGTTCACTCCTGCACTGATTAAGTTTAATAGGTGATGTGTTACTTTCAGGACAGGGAACTGTAACGATGCGCATCAGCTGAGCCGACACGACGAGGACCCCCTGTATCGACAGCATCCCACTGTGAACGTGCATGTAGTTAAATAGACACATGCGCAACTCGACCAGTTATCAGCCATGTCGACAGGCACTTTAAAGAACATACCAGGAAAAGACTAAAGGTAAATGAAACAGACTGGACTTTAGGAAAAATGTCTTTATTACTGTATAATATTACTTATGTACATGATTGGAAACGATTCCTGAAAAGACTGATTTGGGTTTAAGAGCTCACTGAGATTATACTCAGCAGATAGGTTGCAGGGTCAAAGGTCAATCTGTTACAACATACACCTTTCCTTATAAGTAATACATAGGAACGAAGGCTCGTATCCAGCAGTGTATTAGAATAACGACGAGGCATTTCAGGCATCATAGCTACACAGGTCTCTTCTGAATTAGAAGCATAACAGGAGCCGACCTAAATTCATAAATATAACCCTGACTACGCTCATGCCTCCGAAACACAGCAGCAGCAGAAACTTTGTCAGGAAGCTATAAATATATGTACATACACTTTCAGCTGGAGAGGTGAAACTAAAGTGGAAAAATAAAATTAAAAAAAAAGATACCACTTAGCAATAGGAAAGAAATAATAGAAAATAAAATAAACATGAAGAAATCTTATCTGTACCTAAATATGAAGAATTTCACAACTGGCTGACGCTGCACCGCAAGAGCAAATACAGGATCAGTAGAGCACAGACAGTAGTGTGGAATTTGCCTTGAAAACTGTAGTGTATTCAGTAGTGTCTAATCCAGTGTAATAAAACACGTACAGCCCCCCCCCCCCCCCCCCCCAACAACAAGAGTCCTAAGAAGAACACAAGAACCACATAAAAAGACACCCAAACTCTCCATAAATATTATTTTTGGCTTTCACATGCTAGAGAGGTTTCGATTAACATTTTCATGCCACGTCAGCATCGAATCCTAAACAACTTTTCATCCTTTGACATGACTACGCTTCCTATTTATACAGTGAGTATCTGTATATCGATCATTAAGACTGAATATTCTACAGAGAGAGAGAGAGAGCGCGAGAGAACTATCAGAGATCAGTAGTACCTGTGAGTGTACACTCAACTCAAAAAGAATAATAATTAAAAATCCGTCACAAAAATACAGCAAGCGTCAAGAATTGTCTAGAGGATCCCCCCCCCAAAAAAAAAGCACAAAAACCCATCCAAAGGGGAGGGATGGGAAACAAATCATACATACAAACTATTTACAACTTGCATATCAAGAAAAGTAAGGGAGAGTGAGCAGGAGCAGGGCAGTAGTACTGATTATATAAAAGGTTCTTGAGTGGTATAGTAGTCAAAAATACAGTGTCAGAGAGCTGAGGCCACTCCTTAAGGTCTGGCTGAACAGCTCGTCCTGTCTCCACATGCACACTATGCCGGTGTACTTTTAAAAGCACTAATGCTTCTTCAAGTTTCAGTTAGTCACGTGGGTGAATTCTACCCGACTGGCGCGCTCCCTGTGAGTATTGCATAAACCTTTTCGTCACCTCAACGTTTCCAGTGCTTCCGTGGTTAAAAAGGCATATTGCCAAATCGATACTGGTAAATTGGTCATACTGTTGCTACCAGATGCTACAGTGATTAGTGAATATATGTGGAACCAAAAATGAAAATTCACCAGTGTGCTGGGGTTCGCGTTAGCTTCATCCCACCAACCAATCCCCCATCAGCGGGAGAGCAAGAGGGGGAGGGGACACAAAACACCCCAACACTTTAACTTAGCTTAGTATCTGATCAACCTAAAACCAAACGGGAATGAGATACACACCGCTGTACCTTTCCAAAAATGCATCCTATATTCATTTAGCTTTACCGATGGCATAAAAGAGAAATCTAATGACACTAAAAGAGCAAAACGAGCAAATGGGGCATGTTGGATCTAAAATAAATACGCAAAAGTACCATTCACCAAGCGTGTGAATGAGTCGTCGAAAGAGAGAGATGGCGATTATCCAGTTCACGCACACGTCACACAGAAAACGCACAGGTCATCTATGAATGAATGCAGCAGTTAATGCAGTATTGACAAATCAACTCATGTTTCAAAAAAAAAAAAAAATTTAGGCACTGTCCAGCTTTCATGAAGCCACTCCACTGAACACGTACATCAGTAGAGCCAGAATCAAACTTAATGCAGATTGTTTTTTTTTTTTTTTTTTTAATACTATCCCCCCCCACCACACACACACTTGTCAGCTTTCCCTGGAGTGACTTAACCTAATCTGTCTTTTTATTTATTTAACCCTCGCTTTAAATCTGAGGTTTGGGTAAAAAGTTCTACGCACCCCGATTATACCGAAAAGCTAAAGCTTAAATTAGCACCTGCATTCAAGTAAGATACTCTGCTAACATTTAACACGTACAACTCACGTTCCTACACAAGCGAGACAGACGGAGTGCAATAGGATCTGTACAAACCCACGTTCGAATTTCACTTCTCGACACGATAGCAGCCCGCAACTGGATTCAGTGGCATGTTAGGAGTTCGCACGATACGCAAGTTAGCCGTGAGCTCTGCTCCGAGCTGCTGATACGGGGAGAATTGAAAGATTTGGGAAATTCAACATCAATACAGTGATAATACAGTTTAGCCATCAGCTATGACGGGGGCAGCAGTGCACGCTGTAGATCGACCAGCAGGGTCAGAACTTGCAGTCTGGGGCCACATGTTAAAAAGGGATGGAGGAGCAGTTGAGTTCAAGAATATGATGCAATACAATTTAGTTAGGAGTTTTGGCTTTGTGGGTGAGGTAGGCCGCGTCACAACTCGACCGACGGCGTTACGTTTTCTCAAACTGGCAGGATAGTTTGGAGTAGTAGTAATTTTGTACGCTTTTTTTTTTTTTTCATTACAGTGTTCTCTGACCATCACTCCGCTTGGGTTTCTTTCACATCTTGACGTCTTCGTCCACGCTGAGTTGAGACAGGGTCTTTTTGATGCGCAGGGCGGTCAGTCGAGCGGCACCGTTGGCATACCAGCACTCCCTCATAATCTTCCCCATCACACGCAGCGCCTGAGAGACAGGAAGAGGAAGGATAGTAAGGGGGTGACATTTGCATCCATCTGGTTGGCAGTGTGTGTGTGTGGGTGTGTGTACCTCATAGCTCTGCCACCAGTTGGGCACGTTGGGTCGTAGCCTCTGGTCACACACCACCTTCCTCATCTCCTCAATGGATGGGTCTGAGGGCACCAGGTCATAGTAGGGAAGCTGGTATTCCTCATGGATACCTGACCCCCCCCCACCACCACACACACAAAATAAAACAAAATTGCTACTTGACATTTCTGCAAAACCTCACATGATATGCAGGTTTGCTCACGATAAACAATCCAAATTAAAACAGCTTTTTTTTTTTTACGAACAATATTGTCACTACCTGTCTTGCATCACAGTGCTGCAGTTCTTAATCTTAATGTGCTCGCTCTAATGCTGCATTGTTTCTATAGCAACAACCCGCATGGGGAATTGTTTAGTGGCCGTGCCACAAAAACCTGTGTACTTGCTGATATGGTGAAGTCTTCTGTAACGAGGTGTTTCTTTAACATTTTTAGAACGAGCGTCCATCATCGGTGCTTTGCACTGTCTGAAGTAAAGCTTTACGTCCTGAGACAGGAACGTCTACAGGATGGAGGGTTTTACAGGGTATTTGCAACATGACGATTTGCATTTGTTTGTCTAATTTACAACCAGAGAGAAGAAAGATACAGGCTGGGGACGGAACGGATGTGTACGTGACAACAGGGACAAATTTGTTTTGTAGACTTTCTGCAAAATTAAATGGAAATGAATAAAATGTACGACGTGACAGTTTAAAGGACAAGAATATAATGGTGAGTGCACTGCTCTGCTATAAGTAGAATAATAGGAAAACTTTGAGATGTGCTGTTATTGGAAAAAACAATCGACTTTGGGGTGGTAATAGCCGTCCACTTGCCCCACAGCACATCACACCTCCCGTTTCTTCATTCCTTATATTCTGTCCAGCACGACTACATACTGCATATATAAATATTATAAGTGATAAATGTTCACTGTCTAACACAGTGTTTCTCAACCTTTTCTAGCTTGCGGCACCCTTTCCATGAATCAAATCAATTTTTCGTGCGACCGGGGGGGGGGTTTGGGGTGCTGTTTCTGCGGCACCCGAGGGTGCGTTGAGAAACACTGGTCTAACAGAACATCTGTCAAAATGGTGAAGGAAAAATAAATAAAGAAATAAATAAATAAATAAAAAAAGGGTCCTCCACCTGTCTGTACTTTTCCCTGGCTGTCTGCCTCGTCTTGCCATCAAGCGGTACACATTTCTATTTTTCACCTAGGTGCAAAAGACTCGGCCTTGCATTTCTCTCTCTCTCTCGCTCTCTGCCCGACGTGCACTACTTCAGCTCAACTGATTGCAAGCATGCAGCTCTCGCAAGAGAAAGAACCATCACCCTTAAAACCCTAGTGCTTGTATCTAAGTAGAAGGTTTATATCACATATACGTTCCTGTCGTGTTGCTCTGCTTTTTGGGCGTCAGTTTTGGGAGTCCACGCTTTAGCCTTGTTGTGTGTGTATTTCTGCGATCACTGTGTTGGTGTCCTATAAAGAGACCTAATACCACTCTCCCTCAGGCTGGTCTCACCTCCGGCATTGCAGCGGCGCGCAATCTCCCAGTACACCAGCCCCAGCGCGTAGATGTCAGCACATTTAAAGGAGTCAAAGTGGCACATGTTGATACTCTCATCCAACACCTCAGGAGCCATGTATCTGAAACGCACACACAAACACGCCCCAGACTGTTCAATCACAAACACGAGCAGTATATACACACCACAACACTTGGTATTATTTGACACTTGTGTGACAGACTGTTTAAATGTGTGGGTGGAGGTGTGTGTGTCTACCTCTTGGTGCCCACACGCTGGTTGGGGGCGATATCAATGGTATCCGTGACAGATTCGTGGCGTACAGCGAGGCCCAGATCGGCGATGGCACATGTGAGATTCTTCTTTACCAGAATGTTCTTTGATTTCAGGTCACGGTGAGCAATACCAGGCTTACCTAATTGATAAGAGAGAGAATCCCTTTAAATTAGCAAAATCAGTAAAACCACACTCACATGACTTATTCTTTTGTCTGATCATCCAAGATATGTTTCATGTTTAGTAATAGAAAACAAAACTTATTAATATAATAACCAGATGTGCCACCAGACAGACAAATCAAGAGTCCTTTTGAAAAACAATAACATTTATGAATATAGGCTACTTGGTTTCGACTTACCACCAGTTGTCTGACTGTTTTATTCATTAAAAAAATAATCCGGTGATCCGACTGCCTTGCATTTTCCAAATCTCTCACCCCCCCCACACTTACCCTGAGTGCCCAGGATCTCCATATGCAGGTGTGCCAGGCCACTGGCAGCAGAAAGCGCCAGTTTGATCATGATCTCGATGGTGACAGAGTATCGGTTCAGATAGTCGAACAGAGAGCCGTGTTCATGATAATCAGACACCAGCCACAATTGAGTCCATGTTCCATTATCTAAAAGACACAAACAATGATTGTTGAACTGAATTGCAAGATCTTATGCAAGTAAAAAAAGATGCAGCAAACGCTCACTCTAGTGCTCTACTCTACATTTAATAAAGTACGCCATTAACTCCAGTAAATAAAGTAAAAAAAAAAAAAAAAAAAAAAAACACATTCACTGAGCACATTTGTTAACACCTGTACACCTACACATTCATGAAATCCTCTAATCGGCTAATTGCGGACAGCAGTGCAGTACATAAAATCAAGCAGCTTTGCGTAATGTTCACATCAACCATCAGAATGGGGAAAAATCTATGTAATCAGTGATTTTGAGCGTGGCACGCTTATGGGTGCCAGACAGGCTGGCTCGAGTATTTCTATAACTGCTGATCTGCTGGGATTTTCACACAGTCTGTAGAATTTACACAGAATGGTGAAATAAACTTAAAAAAAAAGAAATAAAAAAAAAAAAAGAAAAACATCCTGTGAGCTGTTGATGGTAGAGGTCAACGGAGAATGGCCAGACTGGGGTGAGGTGACAGATGAATTTCCACTGAGAGACGTAGATCGTAGGCCCATATCCCACAGACCGTAATCTGGTGCCAGCAGCATGAATCCATGGACTCACCCTGCCTTTGATTAACAGTCCAGGCTGGTGGAGGTGGTGTAATGGTGTGGGGAATGTTCTCTTGCCACATTTTGGGCCTGTTAATATCAAATCATCGCTTGAATGTCACAAGCTGTTTGAGTATTGTTCGTGATCATGCGCATCCCTTCATGGCCACAATTTACCCATCACCTAATGGCTACTTCCAGCATTGTAATGCACTGTCACAAAGTAAGACTCATGTAAAACTTGACAATGACTTCAGTGACCTTCCCAGTCACCAGATTTGAATCTAATAGAGCACCTGTGGCATGTGGGAGACGAGGAGATTCACAGCATGAAAGTGGACCTGAAAAATCTACAGGAATGACGCGATGTAATCATGTCAACAAGGACCAGAATTTCAAAGGAATATTTCCAACATCTTGTGGAATCGATGCCGTGAAGAACTGATGCTGTTTTTAGAGGAATGCGAGGCTCTACCCAGTATCTGTATAGTGTTCCTAATAAAGTATTTGACAAGTGCAAGTTAGTATACTGTTTTGATGCACTGTTTAGAACAGTAATAATTGCTGAACTGGTAGCAGGCACAGCCCTTCCTGTGTATTAATCAACACCCTGCTGATTACATAACGTTATCACACAAGGTCTACAGGGTAAGGACAAAAAAAAGAAAAAATATTCTAAAGCTGTTGAATAATGACACTAATGACACGAGACTAAATCAATCTATAACAAGATAGGATTCACATGGGATACACAACCTAAAAATTAATATATGTTTGCTGATTTTCAGGTTTATTCAACAATAACAGTAATGTACAGTGAACCCCCACCTACGTTACGATAAGAGACTTAGGAAAGACTTAGGTCAACTGATTAAACAGGTGGAATCAGGTGAGGCTCCTGCTTGGTTGGAACGAAAACCTGCACCCACACCGGCCCTTTTCGGATAAGATTGGGCATGCCTGATGTATGTGGAAGAGGTCGGATAGAGGTTTCCTCCATGACGGTCATGTTTCCCTGTGACGCAGCATGAGCAGCAGACCAAAAGGATGCACTGGTTGGTTTCACGTCTCGCAGGAGGCATGTGATAGTCACTCTCCCTGGATGGTAGCGTCATATAACAGAGGAGAGCTGGCCGGGGGGTGAGAACTGGCAGGTGACCAAATTAGGGGGAAAATCCCACGGTGTTTCTTAGTGTAGATTGATCAAGTCACATGATCCTGCTAGGCTTGTTATGCGTTTTGCATGAATATCACAACAGACTCATCTCGCTTAAAACCAAACTACGCATGTATTTAGGTGTAACAGCTAGTAGCGTATTTGGATATTCATGCACATTGTGAGTTTTAGCCCTGCAGTCTTATCCAAATGACCTCAGTTGTACAGCACTCGAGTCACTCAACTCTGTGAACATAATGGAGTTTGAGAACTGCTACTATTTTCAACTTTAACACCACTTGTTTATTGCAGCCTTTGATGATGTGTGCTTTGTAGAAACTCTCAGCTCAGTAGTAGCAACTAAAAAAAAATACAATTAATCACCGCGTTCACATATTACACACTTAGTGGAAATGAAAAATCCTTGCAAGTTCTATTTCACTCCTAACTGCAGGGACAGGGACAGACACATGGATATACAGTGGAACCTTGGATTGCGAGTAACTTGGTCTGCGAGTGTTTTGCAAGTCGAGCAAGAAATTTAAATAAATTTGGACTTGATGAACGAGCGATGTCTTGCAATACGAGTAGTACGCATGTGCTTCGTCTGCCGACCCTCACATTATCACAACTTCTCTCTCTCACTGTGGGATTGTGGCTCACTCGTATAGTCAACATCCGCACTAGCGTAGAAAAAGACTGAGGAATCCCTCACTTCAAATGAGATCAGGGAGATGTGTAAAATGTGGGAAAGAGTACAAAACTTTGTAGAAAAAGCACCACCCGAATAAGACTGTAGCAGTGCGAGTGATGAATCTGTTTAATGACGATGCAATGTCGCATTTCCACAAAATCTTCAAAAGGAGGCAAGAGCAGCGATCACTGGATTGTTTCCTTATTAAAGTCACATGAAAAGAAGGTGTGTTGGGGTTGAATACAAGAAACAGAAACTTAGTCAGAACCGGAGAAAGTAAACACGGGAATAGTAAGGCTTGGCAAGAGAACGCAAGTTCTCGGACATGCACCGCTATTGGGAGTGCTCAGAACAGGTGCACTGCACGCGCGCAAATTTTAGTGTTTTATGTTTTTTTTTACTTTATATTAACCGTTTATATATATATATATATATATATATATATATATATTAAATATTTGTGGGTTGTGAAATGAATTATCGGTGTTTCTATTATTTCCAATGGGGAAACCTGCTTTGATATACGAGTGCTTTCGATCACAAGTCTCCAGAAAACAAACTATGCTCGCAAGCCGAGGTTCCACTGTACTCTTGTGCACCTGCGCCGAGTCCTTCACCACAATGTCATATCATGACAGTGATGTACTTACTCTTTCTAAGTGCCGAATGCTACGCCATTTTGGTTCCTTTTCTCTTCTCGCCTCATCCATGTAAGCACCACTTGAAGCATTCAAAGCTATCCTGTGCACCATGTAACTGCATTCTGAGCAACGGTTTTCTCTCCTCCAAAGCAGTGATGAATTTTTTTTTTAAACCACCTTTTGACTGTTATTTCTAGCTAGGATTGCTACACTAGCATAGCTTGTTAGCTTACATTTCACAGTGTCCAAGATAGCTGGGTTTCTCCGGTTCACGCTTGGTGCAATTTGGTATTGACTGCCTGCACTGTGCCCCAACTGGCCTTGCAGCCTTTTGCATGCATGTCCACCGCATTTGCTGAACCCAAACACATTGCACCAGATTCCTGCTCATGGCTTGGCGGTGGACCAGTGAAGCACTGGCTCCTTCACTGGGTAGGTGAGTCCTGGCAACTTCCCCAACTCGCCACCTCACTGTTGATGAATGGAGAAGTGTGGCATTACCAGCAAGACTTCTGGTTTGGCATCTTCAAGCAGCAAACACTTTGATGGCTGCATCGTAGTAGCTCACGAAACAATCCTGAGCACTAGTGCCCCTAGTACTCTGGCTCTGTGTGCAGTCAGGTGGAAAATACTCCACAAGTGGTATGCACCGTGCCGTTTTGTCCTGGCACATCATCCAGTGCCTAAAGTGTGAACCTTTATACAGGGACTGCTCGACAACGCCACCTTCCCATTTACACTGAAGGTGTAGCCATCTTGTCTCGTCACAACTCGTCACTGGGAGCGCACATGCTTACATCATGCTCATTTTGAATGGAGCTAAATGTCTCCTATGTCCTATGCACTGATCACTAACACAATATGATTTTGTGGTAACGGTCTTGGTACATGTGCCCATGCAAGAGAGAATATCCTGGTGTTAAACGCTGCCCCTGGCGGTTATCCAGGCTTCACAAAACCACAGGTACGTTCATTATACTCTGTTTGTTGGTTGTCGATGCGGTTGTTCAAGGGTTTTCTTTTACCTTTGTTATCGGCAGCAATAAAGCCCAGGATGTTCTCATGTCGAAGCATGATGGTCTGATAGATCTCGGCTTCACGAAACCAGGAGCGCTCTTCTCGAGAAGAGAAAATCTTCACCGCCACATCTCCTCCTCTCCACTTTCCCCGCCACACCTCCCCAAAGCGGCCCTTCCCTATGATCTCCTGTAGCACAATGGTCCGGGCTACTGTCCTCTGCACAAACAGAGGCAGACCTGTCCAGAGCGAGACACAAAGAAAGAAAGAAAGAAGGAAAGAAAGAAAGAAAGGAGGCACAGGCTAGATTATTTGTTTATGTCTTTAATTGGTCGTTCATGGTTGTGAATTTTCAAAACACAAACCTCCAAAGCCATTAAAACATCGAATATCTTAAGTAGCCAAGTGATATATCCAAGTTATTTAACGTTTAGATAACACAGGTGGACAAATGATACATTTATAAGCATTTATTAGTAAAAGCTCTAAACAGCTTCCCGATCCCATGTTTTGATTGCCTGGAAACTGGCAGTAGCTAATGTATTATAATGACATATGGTGGTAAAAGTGGTAGCTGATGTATTATAATAACACATGGCGAGCTAGTTAGCAAGTTAATTACAGACTAATGGAAACAAAACAAGCGTATAATCATTATTCTCAAAGTTTTAGTCGAGGGTGCAAATACACCCTTCATTAAAAAGTCAGCAGGTCCGTGGTGAACGTTTCAGCTATGTGACGTGGTGCTCCGTCTTCACGTTACGTATAAAACATTATTTGAGTCTGGCTAGCATGTTTATTGACTCTCAGTGTGTTTAAAAGTGTGGTAACTGTGTGTAGTTAGCAATAGGAGTAATATGGCAGATTTGTGTTGGATTTGATCTTACTCGGTTTTGTCAGCGTTTCACATACCTGCAGATTCTGAACGATCATCTTGGGCACGCTAATTAATTAGCGAGCTTGAACTGACGGGTGTGGTGCAGTAGTGTGAGCTATCGGTAAAACATTAAGGTGCATCACGCCACCATGAAATTTAAACATGCAATGTAGGAAAAGTTTTGACATAAAATCCGTTTGTCCTAGGTGCCCAGATTAAGGATTTTGTCCACCCGGAGGTGAACTAAAGCTATCTGTCCTTCTTCACGTCTAATACTGACCTGATCCCGAGCCGGATGTGGACAGGTCATAGATGAGGTCCTGCAGCGTTTTGTCCTTAGCCAGGTACAGGTGCTCAGTGCTGGGGTCCTCCACCTCCAGCCTCTGTCTGTGGCCATAGGCTCTCTGGTGGTGTTGGAAAAGGAAGAGGCCCAGCAGCACCAGCACAAACAGTGCAAACAGAGGACCCACAACCACGGCAGCCAGCTCCACCGGCCCCCAGCCTCCCATCAGGGTGGACGAGTTAGGCTGCACAGTCACTGTTAGACACGGCATAACCATTAAACCTCAGAGATCAGTCAAATCTTCATACCAACCTAGTATCATTTCTCTCACTAGAATAATTCTCTGTTCTAGACAGCGTGAAATCTTTTCCTAGAACAGCGGCTACGACAATGGGTTCGGCTGCATGGTTCGGATTAATGTTCTTCTTGTAATGTGTGATCGTTTCTATAGTAACAACTTACAAAGGCATATCTATAGAGGACACTACACGGTTTTTTATGTGTATAATCAATGACATGGGAGGTTTTCTCAGAAGAGATGTTTTAACTGTCATTTTTGGAAGAATCTGCCCATGGCAGCACTTTGTAACCGTCAGAGGTAAAACTGCAACTTTGATTAACTCATTAACTTGAAGAGAAAGAAAAAAAAAACAGAGAGAAACTGCTGACAGAGTTACAGCTGCTTTATAAGAAGCAATAACAGGAAGTTGTTTCACAGATGTTTGACAGCATCAAACAGAAATGAACAAAAAAGTATGACAGGGCATGCCGTAATTATTTTTTCTTTAATCATAAATCACACGCTGTTATTAAAAATAATAAATAATAATAATAATAATTTTACTTTGTGTTGGTAACATCACACCAGCTCGCTGGTAATTCTTTTCCATCATGATGGCTAATCGAAATTGGACTGCAGAACCCTTCGTAGTGTGCAGGACACTTACCTGAGGGCACCTTGAGGTCGAGACTGTTGCAGTAGTCCGTATAGCAGCAGTGGATGTTGAGCAGCCCCTCGGCACTCAGGCAGAAGAAGGGCTGCCCAGGAGGAACCAGCTTCTCTTTCTCGATACAGATTCGAACGTGCTGCTCCTGACCATCAATGAGGGAGGTTGAAGCCATGCAGGCCCCTGTCGTCTCACAGCGGTAGCCATTCTTTTCACACTGAGATGTGGTGCAGTTACACAACAGACCTAGAGAGAGAACGGGAGAGACATGGACCTGTGAAATCACTTTAAAAAATCTACAGTGCTGCTCACAGACTTCTCAAAGAACAGAGAGTACAGACTTCAGCATACTGCTGTATCGCTTTGAACCACCACCTGACATTTAGGGGTTGTTGTGTTTTTTTGTAGTCTTGCACATTCAAAAAGCAGCTAATGGTACTTGGGATCCAGTGTGTATTTTATTTCCTGACAACCTGAAAGATTAATCATAATCGCAACGATGACAAATACACTGTGGCACACAACCATGCTGTTGATAAACACAACATGGAAGAATTGCATTAAAACGAAATCCGTCATAAAGTGAGCAAGATGAGAAAGTGAAGGTCGATTGGTTTGGTTTTGCTGTACATGTAATTTCCCAATTTTCCTCTTAGTTCCTGTTAAGACAAATATTCAGTAGGTACCCAAAAAATCAACAGCCTGGAACTGGATCAGTGGCTAAAAGGACTGTAGATTTCACCAAAAAAAAGGTTTATAGTTATTTGTGTAAATGTTTTTAGGAGCAAAACGATACAGAACAAAGATTTAACAGGAGGAAAAATGTACTGTACATGTGGATCAAAGTATCAGAACATGAACATGCTTTGACTGAACAAGAACTGAGCCAAGCCACGAGTCCAGACAGTACTGTTATGTTTCTTGGCCAGACTACAAACTCTACTGCCAAATCTAGAATGCCCGGGTTTTATTTTTTATTTAAAAAATAAATAAATAAAATGATGTAATCTTTCTTCGATGACAGAATGGTGCAGCCTGGAACATTTGGTCTGTGTTCAATTTATTAAAATGGAGGCACAAAATAACGATACTTTATCATCTTCCTGATTCTCTGCTACTCAACGTGGTTGAGAGGTACACGAGAGACGGAAAAATCAGCTTCCATTACGAAGGCTAATTTCACGCGAACAGGTTGAAGTGGCACGAAGTTGATTTTCTGTCTTGGGTGGCACAGTGGGATTTGTTTCAGGGCTGTGTGGACACAAAATCTTCTCAAACTTGAGGAACTTCCAGAAATGGCTCTGGATCGGATACACGGACAATATGAGGCCATGAGACAGTAATGAGAAGGATTACATTTGGAACTTACCTGATCGTATTGAGCGGATATGGGGGAGGAAAAAAAATAAAATCTGTGCGTGTTGTGATGTCTGGGGACTCCATTCAAACAAATCTGAAAGTAAACTAACAAAACTGACTGACTGAGTTTGAAACAACTGTACAGCAAACATGCATATGAGGTGACTTCCAGGAGACAGGTGCTTATATATTAACCCTTTATTGAGTGAAGAACCATATTTGGTAACTCCAACGGACATCCAAAATGGCCTCCCATACCCGTTATAAACACATATAAACTTGAGGGAAAGAACATTTATTTAGGATTGGGGGGGGGGGGGGGGGGGGGGGGTT
>JAQMCW010000035.1:13836707-13849137 GCA_030068335.1 Chrysichthys cranchii | reverse complement strand
TGTTTTATTTCGATTTAAATGTTCTTTTAATGTTTGAATGAACATTTTTTTAAATGATATTTTATATTCCAGAGTCCGGCGAAAGCCCAAAAATTCCGCGAATCAAAATTTGAAAATCCGCGATGCACCAAATCTGCGATAGGTGAACCGCAATATTGCTGGGGTTCACTGTATTACTTATACAGTATCTTAGATTATGTGTTAATTAAACAAAAAAGTGTTAAAGAAATAAAATGTGTTTCATATTTCAGATTCTTCAAAGTTGCCTCCGTTTATACCCTGATGACAGCTTTGCCCACTGTTAACATTATCTTAAGCAACTTCATGAGATAGTCACCTGAAACGCTTTTCAGTTAACAGGTTTGACTTGTCGAAAGTTCAATTCTGGCCTTCTTCATATGCTTGAGACCATGCATTGTGTCGAAGTAGTGCTGGCATACAGTAAATAGCTCTACTTCACCACTGTAGTAATCTACATTATGTCTAGAACGTGTCTCAACTACATAAAGGGAAACAGCAGTCCATCATTACTTTCAAAGTGTCTTTTTAGTAATGAAAATAAAGAAAAAGCATTTAATTAGAAGGTGTGTCCAAACATTTGGCTGGTACTGCTCCCTGTAATCTTCCCACCAGGATATAAATGCTGTAATTTGCATTGCTGTGCTTCATTTGCTTTGACCCACATCTTTGTGTTTGGACCCCTGGATTTAAATATGATTTGTCATGTAATCCTGATTTCGATCTGGCTGGAGTATAACCTGATGAGGGCAGTGTACAGCACTGGTGAATGGGGGGACTGTTTTCATAATAAAATGGAAACAGAAGATTGTATTGTGGCCTTACAGAACTTAAATCCTGCTACATTTCTCTTTCTTAGTCATGTTATATGTAATACAACATGTTTGACCTGAATTTAATGTCATATCAGAGACAGCAAAACATTTTTGTTTGTTCCCTGAATTGATTGCCTTATTGCTTCCCCTCTGTATACTATCACGGACTATATGAAAAGGTGTGTATGTGCATGAGGGTGGGGGTGGTTTGTGTGTGTGTGTGTGTGTGTGTGTGTGTGTGTGTGTGTGTAGCTAACCCTAGGTATATGAATGCACTAGTGTTTGGTGGTGCCTCATGAATGCTGTTTTGCAGGCCTGGCAGACAGTCCACCTCATTCAGACAACATTAACCCACCCCCAGCCTACTTTATATGAAACCCAGCCCCTATGACGTTGAAACTGACATGCAGTAAAAAGAAGCTGAAGAAACGTATTAATTTTTATCACCTTTGTCCGCCTGGTTACATAAGAGCTTAATCTTTATGCTTGCTCTACTTGCCTTTTTTGACTACTCCCTCTAATTAGTGTGTGTGTGTGTGTGTGTGTGTGTGTGTGTGTGTGTGTGTGTGTGTGTGTGTGTGTGTGTGTGTGTGTGTGCGTGTGTGTGTGTGTGTGTGTGTGAGATGTTGTTTAATACACTGTGGGGACAAAATTTCCCCACAATGTGATATAAGTCTGTTATTTTTTTTTATTTTATGGGGATATTTTTCCTGTCCCCACAAGGAAAGATCCGATTTTACAAAAATCTGTAAAAACAGTCAAAATCTGAAATCTGAAAAGTCTTGTATTTTGTTTGGTTACTGATGGTTAAGGTCAGGGTTGGGTTAGGGTCAGGGTTGTCATCGATAGGGTTAGGGTTATGCCTATGGAAATGAATGGGAGGTCCCCACAAAGACATAAATACAAACGTGTGTGTGTGTGTGTGTGTGTGTGTGTGTGTGCGCATGCCTTTGATCACTGTGGGAACTGAGATCTGGGTGGGCTGAATTAAACCCTTAAAATGAGAACACTGAATTATGAATGTTGCATTTTAAACAACAAGCCTGTGTGTGTGTGTGTGTGTGTGTGTGTGTGTGTGTGTGTGTGTGTGTGTGTGTGTGTGTGTGTGTGTGTGTGTGATAGATAGTGCCAGGATAACGAAGAGGATATGAAATGTATTTATTATTACATTTATTGTTTAAGTAAAAGGGTTTATTATGTATTATTATGTATACAGTTTATTCCACTTTATTTCAATTCTCAATTTCATATCTGTTATTAAACAGGGCTGCTTGTTATTTCATGGTTTTTATAGGCTCTTGGGTGAGATTACTTTTTTTAATAGTCCTGCTGGTCATCTGTTACCCTTTTAAGAAGACCATTGAGTTTCCATTGAGGTGTTCGGGTGGGGCCCACGGATGCACTGCTCTCCAATAGGACTGAAGGCATTGCCCCTTTAAGAGTTTCCCAGCACCGGGGCAGCCCCTCTGAGGTGTTTCTGTCCTATGAAACTCAGTGTGTGTGAGTGTGGGACTGTGAGTGAGTGCTGCCGCTGCTGCTGCTCTACCAGCTCCATGTGAGAACCGTGTTTATGCAAAGAAAAAGCCCCGTCCTCGCTTTTTTCTCGCTTGGCTGTGGGAAAGTCTTTTCCAGGCTCGTGTTTGAGACCTGAAAAGCTGAGCCAATGAGTAGGACTGTTTCTTTTTCAAACAGAGCAAGTTTTTCCTCAACTCTTCCGTGGAGGACCTGGGGGTAAACCCTGAGGATGTGTGTGTGGATTTCGGAGCTTTGAAGGACTCACAGACTGGATAAAGTGAACGGCTGGCGCTGACAGACAGACAGACAGACAGGCTGTGGGTTGAAGGTTGAGGTGAAGCAGGTGAAGGTGGGTGAAGCTGCTCTCCTGAAGGAAAAAAACTAGCAAGTCAAGGTGAGTGTGTGTGTGTGTGCTGTATGCTGAAACCCCATATAAAGCTTTAACTGAGTTATTGTGTTAATGAGTCTGTCTGTGTGTTCGAGAGCTTGTTTACAAAGCGGTGTGGGGTGAAACTCGTTGATTGATGGATGTAACCTTTTCAAAGCTCTTTTTTTAGCAAACATTTAGCATTTGTCAGGCAAATTGCTGCTCTTAGACGACCGGCAAGCTAGAAGGACTCCTGAACAAGTGTGTTTTTTATTATTATTTATTTTCTATTTTTCATCAACCAAATGCCAGTATTTACCCTTGAGGTAAACCAGGTGTTATTTAATTAAGGAAGGGTGACCTTTCTCACAGAACCTAACTGATAGTTTGTCCCTTTTGGCGAAAAAAGTGTTTAAAAACAGGTTTCCAGGGGTTTGAGCTCTGCTATATCGAAAGAAAAGTCTGGTTTTGGTCTGTCGGTACGACAAACGGATATTTTATGGCCCAATTGGTAAATGTTAACACTGTGGGACTGGTACTTTATGGGCTGTTTGGCGTGAAGCAGAGTCCTTTTCAGCTCCGTTACAGGATCGTCATATCCGGTGTCGGATTCCAACTGTTCTCTTTAATGAGCCAGGTGTGGTGGGCGTGGCCAAAGCCATAAAATGGCAAAGGGTGACTGTTAGATTATTATTATTATTATTGTTGTTGTTGTTGTTGTTTTCTTCATCCATTATACTCATGCATTAGGGGTCATATGGTTTTACATTTTGAAGTGTGATGACCTTAAAACTCTATTATTTGTCCATTTAAAATCACACAAGGTTTATTGCATATCTTTTATACTGAAGAATCGGTCGACCGGAGTGTGTTTTAATCTTCATTTTAGAAAATCTGTACTCTGTATGGGTGGCATGCTGGTGCCGTGGTTGGCCCTGTCACCTCGCAGCAAGAAGGTCCTGGGGTCGAACCTACTGGTCAACTGCGGCCTTTTGTTGGGGAGTTTGCGTGTTCTCCCCCTGTCTGTGTGGGACAAATGTCCTATCGGGACAAAGACATGCAGATTAGGTCAACTGGCTACTCTAGATTGCCCCTAGGTGTGAATGTGGGCTTGAATGCTTGTTTGTCTCAGTGTTAGCCCTGTGACAGGTTGGCGACCAGTCCAGGGTGTACCCCGCCTTTTGCCTGAAAGTCAGCTGGGATTGCCTCCAGCCCACCCACGACCCACAATGGATAAGCGATATAGAAATGAATGAAGGTTTTCTGTATTTTAGAAAAGGCATGGGTTAGAGAGCAGCATCCATGCATTCTAACTGGTAAACTATTTCACCAGACCCATCCTTACAGGCATGAAAGGACAAGAAAAGCAAACCATGTCAGTGTTTATTTAACCATTGCAGTGCTTTTTAGCTTTTGTGGAACAGGATATTTCTTTGCGCTGGCATGTCGCAATACAAGCACAATTAGGAAAACTGTGTACTTGTCTCACCAGTGTGAAATATGCAGTAAAGGTTTTTATAAATATTGTAATTTTGAGAATTACCAGCCAATAACCAATACAACCAGTTTTGACAACTGAACTGTGCCGCAGTGCACAGTTTAGGATGTAACCTGCTTTTCCTATCACCACACCCACACATATTGCCATTACTTACATGGGTCAGTATGGAAGCACTTGACCCTGCAGTATCTTTGTCCTGATAAGGATCCATGTATTTGAACAGCAAGCTATTACGTCGATACTGGTGAGAGAGAGGAAAGGAATTAGCATCATCACCAAGAGCTCCAGCGCTGCCTGATGTACTGCGTAAAGTGTGTGTGGATAGAGGGGATGGGGGTGGTGTATTTTCTTTTCTTTTTCTACTGTGAAATTAGGCCTCTGGGGAGATCCACAAATGAGGAGTAGAGATGAAAAGGAGGTTTGATTAATAATGACTAGAGAAAGAGCTCAGTGAATGTACCACTTCCTTCAACTTAATATTCTATCTGAGCGTGTCAGGGAATGCATTTTTAATATATTACTAATTTCTAATCCTGTAACCATCTGGTCCAGGGCCGATACTCTCCCGTCTGTAATGGAATGAAATGAGAGCCCAGTGGCACACAAAGCCTTCAGCCAACTGTCTGATCAGTGCCTATCAGGACTGCCTGCTCGTTCCTGGACAAAACTGGGTCATGGTTTAATTCAGCGATTCCCGTAGAGGATGTGAAATATGCCTGTTCTATATTTTATTTTCCGGATGAATGGTTGAATAAATGGTGTACTGGATTTTTAGCATGTTCCTGTCCTGTACTCAGTCAAATGAATGTAATTCACAAACATCCGGGTTAAAGAAATGGTCACTGATACAAAGCAATGCACATAATAATAATAATAATAATAATAATAATAAAAAGATTTTTTAGAGATTTCATTATCAATATTTACTTAATCTGGTGCTATTTTGTACTTCCTTTTGCAGGAGGAAATGCAGTTGTAGCACAACAAGGACGACAAGCAGAAAAATTGGCTATCGATTCCTATAGATATTGTACGTGGGACACACTAGACGGGTTTCCACTGCAGTGTTGCACAAGACAATGGTCAAAGTTTTTAAAACATCACAAAACATAATTGTGAATGGTCCATGTTTCCACTGAGTGATGTTATGTGATTTAAAACTGGGGTTTCTCCTCCTGCGATAGCACTTACAGAGCGCTCTGTTTTCAGAAGGTTAGCGTTTCTATTTGCGCTTCATGTCATGTGACTTAAATGCAAAGGATTTTTTTTTTTTTTTCCATTTTCAGTTTTGTGAAATACTTGCTTCACCGAGTCGTCTAAAAAAGCTCCTCATGCAAGTGTAAAAATGTACAATCAGTTGAGTGTGTGTTTTTTTTTTTTTTTTTTTTTTTTTTAAACGAAATTCACGTTTCTGTTACTTGTGGGTTTTTTTTTGTTTGTTTATTCATTTTTTTTTTAACACATTAAGGTTAATGGAAACATAGCGACTGTCCATACATACACCAAAAATGACAGTTTGGTCATTTTATTAGGTATATCTTCCTTCAAGGTTACATTGTGAAGATGTAGTTCTTGACTGAAGCTTGTCTGTAAGGCACAGTTTGTCCCCCTGTCCCCTTGCACTGTCCACCAACAAAGAAAGCCTAATGTAAATAAACACACTACTGTATAGGCGCTTTCGCATTGAACAGTTATAGGGACTATTTGAGAGGATCTACCCCCTGGGAAGCTCCCTTGAAAACTACACATCTTCAAGAGCCTTTTCTCAGTTTGCATTCATGCCGCCAATAGGAACGCTGGAGTGACGTAAGCCACATCAAATCGTCATATCCGTGCTTTTTTTTTCTTTTTCTTTTTTCATCATTTTAACATTAAGAGCTGTTGTTTGCACACCTTACGTTTCACGTGTATTTGAGACTGTACCCGGCTGAAAGTTTCCCATCGAACTGGATTTGTCTGTTCAATACAAAAACACGAAGATTTTTTTATATGGACTACTTGCCAGTCAGAAAATCTACTAGTGCTGATTTTTTCAGTGATTTCAACCAACATGTCATGTATTCCCCTCGTGCTACACCGCAAAGAAGTGCACACACTGCGAGTTTCACTTTGTTCCTCGTTTCCTTGTACAGCTGTTCAATTTGAAGATACAAAGATTTTTCATATAGACGACCTAGCAATTAGAAATATCCACTGGAGATGATTTTTGTAAATGATTTTAGTGATTTCGACCAGCATGTCCCATGTTCCTTTTCACCCCATCTCTCGTGCACGCGCTGTGAGTTGTACTTTGTTCTTTTTTATTTACCTGTTCAATACCAAGATGCACTGAGTTTTCTGATATGTTCTGGCAATTAGAAAATCCCCACACTTTTTTTTCCTGTGATTTTAGTGATCATTTCGACCAGTCTTGTTTCCTCCTTTCGTGCTGCGCTTCCTCTTTGTTTACGTTTGGATTTGTTGGAATATAAAGAGAGGTAGCACACAAACACGCACATTTAAATCAAGCTCCTACATTCTCTTTTTAGTGTCAGTTTAGTTTGCCCTCCACTCTACCTCAGGATTGAGCATCCTGATGTGGATTTTTACTTTAAAAAGTTCATTTGTGTAAGGTTATGTTTGTTTTGTCCTGTTAGTGTAATGCACGTCGACTGATTAAAAAAAAAAAAAAAAAAGACTCAAACTCTCACTGCACTTACGTCTTTGACCGAACACATGCGTCTCTCATAGTCCGTACTGTGCTGGGCGGGTACCTAACCTGAAGTAGGAGCTAAAAAAAAAAAGTCTCTGAAAACGGCGTATAAGAACGCCAATCGTCCTCAGTTCCTGCCGCATCACACACAAAAAAAAAACGGGGCTGCTTCTTCCAACAGTTATGAGAACTGTGAAAAGTTCCTAACCTTAATATCTCCACCTAATAATTGGGCAAGTCAGTGTTTTATGTTTTAGTATGAATGCAGGGGTATCAATCTATTGGTCCTGCGGGTAGATGTAGATGATAAGTGGTAAAGGTTTGTTTTTGGGAACTGTTACTCATGGTATAAACTGAACATTTGTAAAGAACTTGTGTAACGGTCAATAGTGAGGTTGAGGGACTTTTTCACAAATATCCACACAGTATGCATGATTGTTCCACAGGTTATGTCTGTGTTTGACTTCACTGACTGACAGAGAGGTTTTTGTTTTTGCCTGGTAAGTCCGGACTTTTCGGATGTCGACTATTTGGGCTAGCGTTTTAAACAGTGTATCCAGTCAGTGGTGCCTGGGTCCAAAGCAAGCAGCACTCCTAGAGGTGTAAATCCTCCTGAGAGAACCCTTCAAGGTTCCATGTAGAACCCTATGACCATTTTCCTTACTGAACAGGGATCCTCAGGGAACCTCTTTTGGGAACTAAGAGCCCTTAACTGTCCCTGCGAATAACCCAATTTTGAAAGCGTGTAGGTGTTTTGAGCTTAGCGTGATTTATTTTTTGGTCATGTTCTCTTAACGTTTGTGTGTGCTCCATATTGGAAATGGATCCTGCATGTGTGTATGCTGTTTAGCTTCATAATCATGTTCGGCCTCAGGTTTTCCCGCGCCTGGACAAAGTCTGAATGTTCGAGTGGGAAAGCGAACTTGACTTGTTAAATGACCTTTAACCCCCAGTATAAATGGCACCATTATACATTAACCATTTGACCTCTCAAGGCTCAACCCGTTGTGACCTCTGTACTGAACGTAAGCCTGTTAGACTGACAAAGCTGAGGAAACAGGGGGACCTTTTCAGTTTTCAGACATGTCCAACACGGAACAAGCTCTAAAGGAGCTAAGAATATCCCGTGTGTGTCTGTTCACCACAGCTATTATAGGTATAGCTAATTTTGGATCTCCCGGTAGTTCCAGTAAATCCATTCAGTATTTTGCGTTAGAGAAAAGCTCGCCCCAAAAACAAACATGCTTCAGAGAAGTGGCGGTTTCTGCTTGGTCTCAGCCTTAATACGAATTTGTACTTGGTCTTTTGCGTCACTAGTGTTTCAGCAAAAGAGAAATCAGTGAGCAATTCATTCTGCAGTGCAATTGTTCATGGTACAGATTTTCAATGCTGCCGTAAATGTACATGAGTGAGTGGCTAATTGCTGACATGTGTTCGCAGATTGAACTCCATTTTTCAGTGTCGGTTCAGTGCCTTGCTCTCAGTGCAGAAGGATTTGGATTTGAATCCAAATATCTCATCATTAAGAAGGCACCATGGGGAGGGAAAGGGCCGCTTTTAGTTCCCGGGCTCTGGAGAAGCGTTCAGGAGTAGGCCTGGTGTTTTTACATTAGCATTTATTTTGCGTCTTCTGATCATTTACATGTAAGTGGTAATTACCACTGGCTCATTCTCAAGAATTTAGTTGGGATTGTTGGGGTTGAGGCGTTACTGTCTGTTATTTGAAGGTGAAAAGCACGATGTACACACCGCTCAAAATAAAACTGTTTAATCGGTTTAGTTTTACTGTCAGTGAACAAATCTGACCTCTGTAACATACTAGGACATGAAACCACAGTCACAATTTTGGCTCCACACCCATCCTGTACAGACACACACACGCACGCGCACACACATACATATATACATACACACACACACACACACGCATGCACACACACATACATACGTGCACACACACCTAGGGAGCGAGAGAGAGGGAGAGATACTGCGATCAGTTTATACAATGCACTGTCATACAGGGTATATAGGCGCATTCTGCCCTCTTTCAAACCCCCCACCACATACACACACACACTCTGTCCTTGTTCACACTTTATTAACATCTCTCTCAGGTGATCAGCGCACAAGCAGACAGCGCCAAGTACAGGTGTGAGCGGGACCTTGTGATCCAATTACTCAGGTCACGTCAGGATTTGGTCTGGGACACATACGGCCCCATAATATTTGTGATGTGAATTTGTGGCAGCGTGTCCTGAAGTGTCCCCGACAACATCAGAACGATTTGTCCTCTCTTCTACTGTGTGGCTCAGTTTTTGCGTGGAATCAAGCTATTTTTATAACCCGTCTGGCCCCCGAATCCCGCTGTCGATGCATGCCCTGGCTGATGCGTACAGGCCCACCGTTACCAAAGCAAGAGAAAGTTCCAGTGTTCTTATCCTGTCTAATGTTTTGGTTGCCTGGAAACTTCGAGGATAATTACATAGAATACAAAAGTATGACAAGCTCATTATCTCGTTAAATCAATTAATGCTGACTAATGAGCATAAGTGGCTACTCAAATTCCGTGGGAGAGGAAGATTCTGTGTGGATTCAAGTTTAATCGTCTCTTCATAATGCCTTTGATGGGGCCACATTTTGCTCAGGTTTGGTGACGTCACCTTTTTCACATCCCTGCATGGTGCAAATTTGTAAAAAAAGATATCCGTTCTCTGTACATGTTAATTTATTCATGTAGTAAAAATGCTTCCTGCCGATGAACAGAAAGTATACTTGGCTGATGTGTGTAGTGCAGCAGGCAGCCAGTACTGTGTCACTCTATGACGAAACGTGAAACATCTGGAGCATGTTATGTTAAAACATGTACAGTGGGACTTCGACTCACAAACTTGATTCATTCCGAGACCTTGTTCGAGAACCGATTTGTTGGCGACCCGTGTCAATTTTTCCCATTGAAATGAATGTAAATACAATGAATGTTTCAGCCCTCAAATTTTGGGTTTATGTGTGGCAATAAAACATAGAATAAAATTAAAATAACCTTAATTATAGAAAAATAAAGCTAAATTAAATAAACAGATGATTTTAATGCACGTTACCTTTGCGGTGGATATGTAGTTGCTGGCGTAGGTGGACGGTAGCGGAGGGATACGGTGGCGGGTCTCATGGATTGTTATAATTTCTGCCTTTATTTCAACTGTTATATGGTTAGGCTTCTTACTCTCACTACCATTTCCACTTTCTTGAGCCCCATAATGAAGGTTTATAGAGCAAAAATGCATAGAAACACAACAAAAAATCCATTGAACTCCATGAGTGCTTGACTGGAACTAAATGTTTGTGCCGCGAAGAGTGGGTTGGCTTCTTGTACGTCAGCTGAGGATTTGTTCATTGGTCTGTACAAAATCTGTTTGGGAATTTATTTGGTACGTCAATTTGTTCGCCATCGGACACATTCCCAAGCTGAGGTTCCACTGTACTGAGAATCAGCTTTGCTTGTGAAAGCTGATAGTGTTTTTTGTTTCTCTGGTGAATAGATGGGAGAAAACGGGCAGCTTTCTCAAAAGCATATTATTTAACTATTAGTTACACCTGCTAAACCCACGCTTCCAACTACAGCACCTATGAATTAAAAACAAAAAAAACTTGGGCTACATATTTGTCCACTCCTGTTATAGATGTGATATGACAGTATTTTTGATGGTACTTATTATTTCTGACAGTTTGATTAAAGAAAATGGTTGCTTTCTTTAAATTTGTGCATCGCTAGACAACATTTATGAATATACCTTGTGTGGTGGGTTTTTTTTTTTTGTTTGTTTGTTGTTTTTTTTTTTAATGTACACAAGCTAACCCCTAATGCAGCAGTTTCTCAGCTTCTTTATAATTAGCAGTTAGCAACCAAACTGACAGGATAATTATTGTCCAGGTCCTAACGGGAATGGAAAAAGTTTTATCAGCGCCATCAACCATTTTTTAAATTTATTTATTTTTCTCTCATTAATTTGTCGCTGCATCATGATGATGCATGAAGCAAGTTTGGGCTCACAGGAGGAGCGTTATGAAGCATGGCGTTTTTTACTTTTGAATTTTTTAATTTAATTTAATTTATTAAAGGTTTGGAGAGCAACGGCACACTGGTTTGAAATACACTGATGTTAAGTGACATTGGTTCCACCTCCAGTTTGGACAAGTTATGATATCTACAGTACACATCATAAGCAGGAATGTAGAATACTGATCGCTTTAGGAGATTGTACACACGTACCGGGAGATACTTCACAGAGAGCCTTTGTATCGTCTCCTCACACCGTGTCACTTTTCAGAATTTTGCATGCCGTAAATCCACGGCCTCGTGTTGCCAAATACAAGGGAGGAATGAAAGGTCCTGCCATTTTGGGCTGGTCACCGGGGCGATCTGGCAAGCAAAAAGAAAGAAAGAAACACCCTGCAAAAAGCATTTTAACTGCAGCAATGTGATCTTTTAATCTGTAGAAGCTGTCAGAGTGAGAGAAAAGAAAGATAAGAAAAGTCGTAGGGAGCAGTGAGACTGCAGGGGGAAAGAGGCAGGAGAATGTAAGTGACATTTTCAGAGAGACCGAACCATAGCAACTCAGGTTCCGCTCCTGGCTGGAGTAAGAGCTCTCGGGCAGGTTTGACGTCTGGAGTATTCGTAGCGCTCAGGACTGCTGCTCATCATCTCACCATGGAGCTACATTTCTACTGAAACTCTAACCCTGCTCAGTGCTTTCTGAGATTCTGCGGTTTTCATGTGGGCGGATGTATGTTATATCAGGTAGTTACACTGCATTTAAATATCTGTGGGGGAAAAATACATGGGAAAAGAAGACTACATTATATTTGGCTGTCCAGTCAACTTTTTTGTTTCTGTCAGTAATTGGCTAAAAATACTGATGATGCATGTGAACTTGAAGGACAGAATCATGATCGTATCTTCCATACCTTATGCCATGGCAGATAAAGCATCTTGCTCACAACGTAACACATCAGCAAATAGGATGCAGTCCAGTTTTAGACTGATCAGCTATGTGCACAGGGATTTGCATACCTAGTTTTTGTGTGCAATATACAGTCGATCCTCTCATCTACGGACACCGCATTAACGGATATCGGATGCAACAGACAAAATGCGCTGGTCTGAATACATAATCCATTAGATAGAATGTCCAGTACGAAAGTTTAAAAATCCCGGGTGTTGCGATCGGAGTCCAGTAGTTCAGCAACTGTCTGCTAGGCGGCCGTTGCGTGTGTGCTACTAGTTGCTTACAGGCGTCGGTTGAGCTGTGGGTGTTGTGAAGCTGGGTGTTGTTTCAGCGATTATTTGGTGTTTTTCACCTCAATGTTTTCTCGATGTACTTTTTATATATAGATATATTAGGGGTGTAGGACGCAGCCGGTATTTGTATTTGTATTTGTTGAGGGGGGGAAAGTGTTTGTATTTGTATTTGTATTCGAATAAAATTCCAAATTTTTGTATGTATAATTATGTTATGGTGTAAGTA
>JAQMCW010000035.1:13770082-13787926 GCA_030068335.1 Chrysichthys cranchii | reverse complement strand
CTGCAATTCGCAGCAAAAGAAGAGGAATGCTGTCCAAAACAGTCTTGCTGTACCATGACAATGCACGTCCTCATACAACAGAAGTGACCGTAGACACAGTGCAGCGGCTCGGGTTCAAACATCTCCCACATCCTCCTTAAAGCCCGGATCTGGTGTTGAGTGATCGTTCACATCTTCATTCCACCGAAGGAGGTGCTGCGTGTTCACAGATTCACCTCTGATGATGAAGTAAAGGAAGCGGTGCTCACCTGGCTTCAGGAAAAGCCGAAATACTTCCCTGCAGGAACACAGAAGCTAGTTGAACGATACAAGAAATGCATCGTGTTATATGGAGACTGTAGAAAAGCAATATGTTCAATTTCTCACAGTTTCTTCTGTTAAAGCCATTAAATGTATTTTGCCTTTACTTTTGGATACGCCCTTGTATTAGTGTATGTGATCCCCCCTTCTCTCTCTCTCTCTCTGTCTGTCTATCTCAGGTGTGGTCAGCGTGGTGAGTGCACACGTGGGGAGCAGGCTGGACAGTGGCTGTGGAGTTTTGACATGGAGCAGCAGTGTCTGACTATACAAACCATCACACCATCAAACATCAGCAGAGAGGAAAGCAGGACAGTATGTCCCTCGCACACATGACACAGCTCTTTATTTCAGGGTGCTGTCTGTCTAATAATACTCTCCATCACTGTGCACATGTGGAAGTATGCATCGACGTGCATGCAGTTCAGTGTGTGGTGGGCCTGGAATGTTGGCAGTGTAAAAATCTGCTTGTTATTTTTGTCCCAGTGCGCAATAGATGGCTATTGAGGAAGTGCATATCAGTATAACGAGGAAGAATAACAGCATTAATAATGGGTTTGATTTAAGAGCTGCTTATAAGAGCTCAAATAGTTCATAAAAAATGGGATGAGGTCAGGACAGACAGAAGGAAACAACAGGGATAAGATGGAATATAGCAATACTTGCGGTGTAAGGAAATGTTTGTGAGTGCATTTGTGCACGTTATGCTATTTCATGAAAAGGAAGCACAGTTCAAACCATTTGAGGAGCTTCTTAACTTAGAACTCTTTAGACCAGTGTTTCTCAACCTTTTTCTAGGTTGCGGCACCCTTTCCATGAATGAAAAATCTCAAGGCACCCCAAACTTTTTTTTAATGTAAACTATCATTAGAATAGAATGCACATCTCTGAAGACAAACAAATGTGTAACACATGTGCCATACTATTACTCAAGGGCGTGGATTTGCTCTTGACATTGGCGGGGACCTAAAATTTTGTGAACGAGGGGGGGGTTTAAAATATCGTGAGACGTCCCTCTCTGTGAATAAACTTTAAGTTATTTAACTCCCATCTCGTCCCACGCTAACATGACACAGCCACGTTTCTGCGGCACCCCTGAGGATGCCAGACGGCACCCCAGGGTGCCACGGCACCCCGGTTGAGAAACACTGCTTTAGACCTTTATAGTCCTTGTTTCTTTCTAAACTTAAGCATGAGCCATAATTGCTGTTTTTACACCACTGTGCTAAAGTGAGTCACCGAATGAAATATAAAACAGTGACATATTTCGATTAATCCAACTCTTACGCCTTTCACTCTTCAGATCACTCTGTCCATCCCTGGTCTCCCGAAGCTGGAGGATGGGGAATCCTATTCCTGTTTCTTCCAAGACACTTTCTCTCCCACCACCATCACTGAGAGCGTGGTCACCTGCCCCTCACCAGACCCCCAGACAGTCCCCACTGTGACACCGGGCCAAGGTGAGACTGACCTGCAAAAACTGGCACTAGCTGCATTGTTGCAGGATTCTCTCAGTTGATCCATGTCATGGTTGTATTCCCATAGTGAGTAAGGCTGGAGATTGTAATGATACTTGTCTCTAATAATAGCTTCGTGTTGGAATTGAGTTGACAGCGTCGGTGCGGTCAGTCTCGACATGAATTGTTGTGGGGGGTTTTGTGTGGAGGATGGTGGTGTTTTATGACTGTGTGTTTTCATAAGTCACATACTTTGATTAAGAACTTAAGACAAATTCAGGAATTTGAAAGCAGTTGCCACACACCCCTTTAAAGCTTTGAAAGCATTCCTGTGGAGTGATAGTTTATTTTGAGATGTTATCTCCTGGCTGCTCATGAGAGAGAGTGAAAGAGAGAGAGAGACTGAATAAACATTTGGTCATCAGTTTTCACCATTGCATTTTACAGATCTTTTCTAGTCTTTATGAATTTGGATGAACTTGAAAGTTTAGACATACAGCTGCTTTCTTTTACAGCTAAAATCCACGGCAAGATATCGATTGTCCTTTGTCAGACAGTTGCCAAAAAAGCTTATGCTATAATGTGTGGCCTATAGGATCTGTGAGTTTCATGTCATTGACATTAGTGTAACGATGACGCTCCAGTTTCACGGTATCAGTTGTCATACTGTACATCATTCAGATCTAGTTATATATAGTATGTACCAATTAGAGTGAGTGAGTGTGAGTGTTTGCATATGATATGCACATTATAGTGCTGTGCTGTGTGGGTTCTTCCTTTCTTTACCTCGATTTGTAATGTCTAAGATTAGATACGGTGTAAGGACATGTGCCAACACAGTTATCAGTCGTGTGTGCGCAAACATATGCTTACATGCAGGTTGGTCAGATGTTTATATCTGGTATTCAGTGCAGATGGATTCTATTATATCTGTTTTGACTGTATGTGGAAACTTGCTCTGTCTCACTCTCTTTTTGAAGAATGTTGTGATTTTGGATAGAGAGCTCTGTACTTTAAACTCCCTTTCGTCTATGATAAGCTTGGACAAATATTTAGAGACCCCGTTCACACATTTAGACATAAAAAGTAACAAAAATATATGTATTTTCTCTCTCTCTCTCTCTCTCTCTCTCTCTCTCTCTCTCTCTCTCTCTCTCTCTCTCTCTCTCTTTTCCACACATAAATAATTTCTCTCCTGTGTTGTTGGTTTTTTTTTGTTGTTTTTTTTTGTCTTTTTTTCTCGTCTTTTTTTCCTTCCTCCAGATTTTCTGACAGTCACTCTGTCCTTGCGGTTTGGTGATGTCATTGTGACTTCTCGGGAATTCACCTTCTATGATTGCAAAGTTGTCAAACAGCTCTCGGGGAGTATGTCGTGAGTTTTACACACACGCACATGTGCGCACACTTCTGATAATCATCATAAGTTATGGTCCTTCACCTAATCCAGCAAATCCAGGCATAGTTTATAGTTCGCTAGTTTATTTTGTTTGATTGGAGAGGAATTAAATTAAGATTATCAAGTCTAGTTTTTTTTGCTGTCTTATATTTGGGTTTGTTATATGAGAATGATATTCTCTGTTTGTTTTATTGCAGTTGTCATGGCTGTGTGTCCAGCCATTGGGGCTGTAACTGGTGTGTACGTGAGCATGTGTGTACCCACAAGACACAGTGTGAGAAAGGTGTCATCATTTACAACAAAAATGTAAGTCATCCCATCCGAGACTGTTTTATCGTGTGTGTGTGTGTGTGTGTGTGTGTGTCCTAATGATGATATATGGCTGCCTGTGTTAACAGTTCTATTAATCATTTAACAAAATTTACCTTGTTAGACTTTAAGTTCAGTTTATTTGCATTTCATGTATAAAAATTAATCTTAAAAAGCATCTATTGCTGATGTTGCAGTTGAAGTATTATTTTTCATATGTTTTTGCTAGTTAGTGAATTTCAGGAGCAAACAGGATTCGTTTGAATATACACACATTAAAACGAAAATCCAATTCATATTTGAACTTCTGAGAACATGCATTTTACCTCAGTTATTCTTACTTTCATTACCATTTCTGTTTAATTTATTTTGATTGCTTTCCGTTTCTCCCTCCCTTTCAGTTCAATATCCCCACACCCTCCCCTCCTCCAAATCCACCTGTCCGGATTACAGCAGCCACCCTGAAACATGCACTCTATACCACCTCACCACCTACTAAGCCTCCAACTACAACCACTGTACCTACTACAACCACTACCACTCCAACCACTCAAGCTCCAACTACGGCTCCAACTACGGCTCCAACTACACGAGTGGTGACTGCAACCACTGCTCCATCCACCACCTCTACTCTGACTACATTGCCCACAATTTCTGAACCCACCATTGCTCCCACCATCCCCATGTTGCCAACTCCCCCATCCCAAATCACGACCACAACTCCCTCAGCCTCCACGCTGCCTGTTCTGAAGGAACGTACCTCAGAGGAGCTTCTGCTAGCCTCTGAGACAGATGCAGAAGCCCTTAGCGAAGCCAAGAGTGTTGTGGTCACCTTGTCCAGTCTGGATACTGGAACGGAAACGGAGCCACCACTTATCGACTCGGCAGCCAAGGACCAACAGTTGCCATCAGTGTCACCGTCTCAAGCTGGGGAATTTCCATTTCATGAAGATGTCACGCCACTGGTGGAACCAATAACCAATGCTCTAGGAATCCCAAGCAGTCCACAGATTGTAGAAGAATCGCCGCCATTGGCTGAGCCTCCTCCTGAAACTCAAACCAGAACACAGTCAGAGACTCCTGAGACTGTGGTGGCGGTTTCTAAACCAGAATTTTTGCCTACCGTACCTGCTGGCCTACCGTCTGATTTGCCTGTTCGCTCAGAAAAGGAAGCAGACCAAACTGAACCGGAGGTACTTCACCTTCCACTTGAGGAAGTGGACCTGGCTGAAAATGACACGACTGCTTTTTCAGCAACAACAATGCTATCAGGTGATGGAGACTTAGACCGTGCCTCCCCTGGTTACCCTCATTTCTGGGATATGGATGCTGACACAGACTACCACAATGACATGGCAGACCTACCGGTGAGTCCACACGAGTGGAAATTTCTCCCAGCAAGCTCACAACCTACTGGATGCACCTAAGAATTGCCAACTTCTGAAACCCCCAGAAATTCTGCTCATTTCATTCATTATCAGTTCAGCTGCTGTAATACCTTTTTACTTTATTTAGGTGTTCTCATCAGAGCATTTTATCATCGTTTCCTTCAAACCCTGTGTTTACAAACTGTTTGGTGATTGTATGGTATGTTTGTGCGTGCGTGCGTGTGTGTGTGTGTGTGTGTGTGTGTGTGTGTGTGTGTTAGCAGGGAGACGAGGGCTCGCTTGAAAATTGGGGTTCATCTGCGTGCCCTTGTGTTGAGAAAGTTCAGGGCTCACAACTGCTCCCTGTACAGATGGAGAGGAAGATCAATCTGTTGGCCCGCAACCTTCATCTCTATCAGGTATAAAACACACAGACACCGACATATTCTCCTACGTAACCCAGTATTGCAACGAGTCCACATTTCTGCTTTGGCTAACATGCTCTACACTCCTTTAACGGCACACACTCTCACACTTCATACAGTCTGTACTCTGAAACATTTACAAATTAAGGCACTGGAGCACTGGATTTTTTTTACTTAGTTTAATTTTTAATTTTTTTTATTTTTTTGTAGGACCAAGACTTGGAGTATGAGTGTGTCTTGGTGATTGAAGGACGGACTGTGGTGGTGGACGCCTACGTAGAGAAAAACGATATGGACCCTGCTCTCTTTGACATCACCTGTCAGCATCACCGGGTAACACACCTGCATGCATGCGTGCACATTTTCACACCATTCACTCGTCCTTTACCCGTTTGGAAATAAAATTCCAGCTTTTTATATGAATCCAGTGAGCCAAACTCTCTTATAATGGGATGCAGAGGTGGGTGATGCAACAAACATTTTATCACAGCATTTAAAAAAAACTGAAAAGTTTCATGGTCATCTGATCTAAAACGACTATGGAGAATCAAGACTGGAACAGTTTTAGAAATATTGATGATGATGATGATGATAAAATAAGGACATAATGAATGACTCTGAAATATTTAGAATTTGCTATGTTTCATATCAGTTCACCTGCAATGAAAAACCAGCTCATTTTTTGGGGGGGGGGATCTGCTAACCTTTTGAGGCAAGCTGCATTTTGGTAGTTTTGCACAATAGTAGACATTGAAAGTGATTTTTGAATCTCCTTCAGCAAATTCCTCTGTCTCCGATAATCTGCCCATCAGTCGTGTGAAGCCAGTCATAACTATCTACTTTAAGCAGAAAACTAAATTGTAACTATTTCCACAGTATTCCTACTCAGCCCTGGTGGAGGAGTACAACGCCATGGTGTATGTGAAGAGGAGAGGCACTTTTCATGTGGACAGCGCTAATGACCTCTTTGGTGAGTACTGGTGTATTTTCAGTGAATTTCCTTCTGTGGACCTCTTGAGAGAGCCTAGCGAGCCTCATGTATTTACTTTATTCTAAAAGTAGACACCGTCTTAAATGTCAGTGTCTGTTTTGTTTGGTACCTCAAGCTATAGTTATAACATCAGTGTGTCAGAACACCGGAAACGTGCAGGGCTGTAGGATATGATTATGCAGCATTGGCTAAGAGAGTGGAAGAGAAAGACAGACGCTCTCTTTGTGGTTGTTTTATGAAGCTCCCCATGCTAATGCTGGTGTTTCTCACTCACCTGCCTTTCCAACACAGAAGCATTGTTTTTGCCATAGTGGGAAGCGAATTGTTCCAGATGAGCTTTGTAGCAGCTGTGTTTTCACTTTACACTGTGTGTGTTCCCCAAGGGGAAGCTGTTATTACAGGACGTTTAGCAGTAGCAGAAGCTGGCTTTGTATCGGAGAGAGCATTCTGGTGAAGCGATGAGTTTATAGTTTCTTGCTGTTGTGGCCTGTGGTCTTTTAAACCGCTGCCTCTAGTAGAGCTCAGAGAAACGCATTATAACACGGCACTTTATTTAATCCTCAGCCAAGTGGCCCTGATTTAACTTTTGGGTTTTTTTTTTTCTGGAACTGTTAGAGAACACTCGGTTCATTGAGACCACCGCTGTTCTTCTGCCCATTGAGGGAAAGAGTGGGAGCTTCAGATATGAAATATTGCAGCCTGAACATTCTAATTATGTACTCTTTCTAAATCAGACTGTTGAAAGCATGCTGCATTTGAGGCTAACCATTTGTATTTGTAAAGAGCGTTTTGTGTCCGCTCGGCCGTTCTGTGTTCAACCTGTTTTCCAGTGGAAGGAGGTGATAGATAGGAGGTGATCTTAGATAAGTGTTGCCACACCAAGGATCAAAACTCTATCTGAACACCATCACACGCACTTTCAAATTCATTAGAGAATACAGTGGTACCCCGCTTAACGAACCTTCCGCACAGCGAACGCCGCCGCAAACCCGCATGTGACTCGCAGAACGAACACGTTCCGCACGTCGCACGTGAAAAATCGAGTTTTACGTTTAAAAAATGTCTGAATCCGACCAGATGTGTCTCAGATGAAGACAAAGCATCATCAGCAGGGGGTGGTTCCAGTTCCACTTTTGCTTTCAGTTTTCTCGATTTTTCGCGGCGACCTGGAACGGATTATATGATTTCCCATAGAAGTCTATGGGAAATCGTGTTTCGCACAACGAACTCCCCGCACAACGAATGTGCCGCTGGAATGGATTGCTTTCGTTATGCGGGGTACTAGGTATTAGGGTTAATAACGAGTCTGGTTCTCACCTTACTGATGAACATGGACTGTCAGCTGCTTCTGTAAAAATCTTCTTATGCATGAAATGCGATCACAGTGTTTCATAATTAATAAATCTGTACAGCCTGTGAGAGGGCAGTGTGTCGCTGCGCCCAAAATAATACGGAATGTTAAAACTATGTAGTGAGATCACTGTCTCTTATATGAGAGCGCTGATACAAAGTTAAAGTGATCTGATGGGAGTGCATAAAATACACTGCACATTTGAAACCCAGCACACCAGAGGTGAGTACGCTCGATTCTCGTGACCCTGCTCTCTGTGAGTGCATCTTTATCTGGTGTACAGCATTTCAACAGTGCAGTGTTTTTCCTGCGCTCTCGTCGGTGCTGTTTTTGCTCAGTGTCCTTGATTCTGTGCGCTTGTAGGGTCTGCTTCACTTAATTTAACATCATATCTGTGCTCTCATGTAAAAGACAGTGATCTCCCTACATATGATAATAGCAGGCGTGCTTTTTTTTCGATATAAAAAGTTGCATCATGATGATGTAAGAGCACCCCACCGGGAGCGGATTGTTTATCGTAGTGTGAGTACAGACCAGCAGGATAGTGGGGAGGGGGGACCATCATTCCCGGGAGAGGTTCGGGCCAGTTGAACCCAGTGTGAGTGCACCCTTACAAAACCACTGCAGCCAGGACAGCATTGGGTCGAAGGGCACCATGGAATACAATTAGAGTTCATTTTTTTAATGCTTTATTTTTTCTGTGATTAATTGATCTAAATTAATGCATTATTTTGACATTCCTGTTAATAATTTTTACATCGTATTAAATGCCCTGTTATTTTATATAACAACTGACGCAATGTACATTAGCAGTTGTGCTACACAATACATTCAAATTATACAAAATCAAAGAAAATCAGTTTGCCCACATTAAGGTTATCCAGGGGCTGTAACTGGTTTTCACACAAATATTTCCAATTGTCATATGATTCAAATTTACTAATATACTCACACTATATACTATACTAATTCTAATACTAATATACCGGTAGTGGTATTATTAAGCCTACAGAGTGCACTATGTAGCGTCCGACGGGAACCCATTTGAGCTTCAGCCACAAACAAAGTGTGACTTTGATAATGCACTTGCACTTAACTAATTACCTGTAGGCCAATATCACTTTTAGGACATATACTTTGTTTGTTTATATTTTATTAGAAATATGAGAGGTGCATTTTTATTTATTTATTTATTCATATATATATATATATATATATATATATTAGGGGTGTAGGACGCAGCCGGTATTTGTATTTGTTGAGGGGGGGAAAGTATTTGTATTCGAGTAAAATTCCAAATTTTTGTATGGATAACTATGTTATAGTGTAAGTATTCGCGCGGCCGGGGGTGGGGTGGGGGGTTTCCCGAATACAAATATTTTTCCAAATATTCGTTCGAAATTCGTATTCGTAAAAACCACATTATTTGTGCCTTTCCGAATACCATATTCGGGTTAGGCTCCACCACTAATACATATATATATATATATATATCCCATTACATACCATTCTCTCTCTCTCTCTCTCTCTCTCTCTCTCTTTAACTCGTAGGCCTTGTTCACACCTGGTATTAACATGTGTCCTGGGTGATCAGGTCACAAGTGGACAGCTTGAAGTACAGTGTGAACAGGGTCGAATGTGTCCCAAAGAGTCATTAAGGGCCCATCACTCAGCCCACATTCAGAGGTGATCTGGGTCACATACTGTATGGCCACATTCTTTTAGCAGTGTGTACAGGAATGTGAAGGAGCACCTACACAACTGTCATCCTCATTGTAGAGGGAAATACGTACTCATTTGCGTATGTTAAAGCTTTCTTCATCTTCGTCGTCTATACATTTCCAGGAGACTAGCCACAGGAAGTGCTGTCTCCTGCCAGGTTAAAAACAACAACACGTATGGTTTTATTAAACACAAACGATATATGTGTTTATTTGCATATAGGGCGTGGAAATGAGATCCGAGATACTAACGCCAAATGCTTAGAGTTATCCACTTGTGACCTGATCTCCCAGGACGCAGGTGCGAATACAGCCTTAGTCTAGCTCATCTAGCTCAGACCTGATCTGCTACTAAAGTCCCTAAATTCTTAACCGATGTGGCTTGTGTTCAAATTGCCCTGGCACCATGTGGTATCTGGTTGAGATTTATCAAAGACTGTTCAATTTTGGCGAGAGCATATTCCCAACGAAACACTGCTAAACAAGGCAGGGTAACAAGGTGACACACACACGAACACACATGAACACACACGGAGCAATTTAGGGTATCTGCTAGCATGTTTGAAGATCGGAAAGTAATACGTCCTCCTGGGAATTGGTCACAATGATGTTCGGTGCAAAAAAATGAAAAGATAATTGAGCGGATCTACGTACCGCCGTAGGCTACATGAATTCTCCTGCGGTATTTGAGACGGATAATAGAGTTAATACCCAGCATTATAAGTCGACGCGACAATCCATTTAATTACAGTACACTGTAATTTGCATTACACGGTAATTGAAGTGCCGTGATTACATGCTGTCACACTGTACGGAACCCTCAAGTGCTTCTCGCACGCGTTCATTACGTCGCGAGCTCCTGATTAGTGAGAGAAAACACCCAAATGAAAGAAGAAACAAACACAATTTGTGGGTTTTGCTAATCTCGATCCTTGTACGAGGGTCATGCATGTGTTAGCGTTGTCCCTGGTCTAACGCAATCGTTTTAAACGCACCAGGGGCTTGCCACTGGGCTGATAATTAACATTTAACGTTTACAGAGTAAAATATCTCGGGGTGGATGAGGTTTTGTGTTTGTAAGAAGGCTTATTCGCAATATACTCTCACTAACATCCTTTCAGCATAGTTAATACCGTTTGCCTTTACAGTTCCTCACGCTTTATAATCGCATTATCCACAGGTCCCCTCTTGTGCCAGGTTTCTCTCGAGGTTTCTGACTCATGCCGAATCCGAGAGAATTTCTTTGCCACTGTCACTTCTCGTTTCTAATTCAGGATCCAGAAGTCTGTAAAGCCTCTTTACGCCAGTGTACACTGTAAAAGGTCCTATACAAATTACCCCCCCCCCCCCCCCAAAAAAAATAAAGAAAGAAAAAGAAAATTGAAATGAAATTGAATTTAGTTAATCTATCTAAATCTGATTTAGATTGCCGGATCTGCTCTGGATTAGGTAACACCATGGTCTTAGGTCTGAAAATGCAGTAGAATTAGCATAAGCCAATTTGAATGGAAAATGAACATTTCTGATGTTAGACTAGACCGCACTTGTAGCACTTCTCTCATTTTCCATGGCATGAATCCAGACTCCCAGGGTGCGTAGTATTTCCGAGCCGTCACCCCTTTGTATGTTCACTAAGTTGTTCCGGGTAAAAGCGACTTACTGCTGAATAATGAAATGGAAATGGAAACAATCATGATATGCAAGTCATCATACAGTACTAGAGTTTGTTTCCATTGGCCAGTTATGCACCCTACATACTGTACATCTCCCTTTATCCTTTATCCTAATGTAGGAGCACAATTATGTATCCATGGCACGTCATTACGTATTACGGATTTTCAGATGTGTCGTAACTCAGGCGATGGGCTCGAAGCTCTCGGATAGCAGAGTCAGCACGTTTTCGAAATTTCTGCTGACTGCATTTGAAATGTCAATGATGCAGTGATTGTATATCCCTGAAAACACAGCCTTAGGTTAGATTAGAAGCTCTCATTACTGGGCTGGAGATGCAAAATGGAAGAAGAAATAAATAAACCCCAGCACAATAAGCAATCTCAATAAGATGCAGTAATCCCCCGCTACATCGCGGTTCACATTTCGCGGATTTTTATTTAGAATCTATCAAATTTGTTGGCGGATTTCCCCCGGTATTATAAAATATAAACATGAATTAAAATGGAGTAAAATATTAATAATATATGAAATACAGTACAGTGTACAGTTTATCATATTTACACAAGAGACAAAGAACACAGTGTTGTTTATGAAAACGTGGTGTGGGGCTACTGAAAAAAAATATGTCTGGCCAATCGGAATGCCCCATTCGTTTAACCTTGGTTGTGATTGGCTGCTAGCTACGATGCATACGGTTGGGGAGAAGCCAAAGTATCAGCAGTGCTGGAGCCCCCAGATTTCTGCCTTGAATGAATTTCTTTCTTTTCAAAATCCATCCATTCCATTTAAAAAAAAGGATAGACGATCCATATAGAAAAAAGCCTCGGCTAGGCTAGTGTACTACACACATACAGGACCTAAAATATAAGTCCAGGCTACACTAGTATAGTATACCGCACATTACAGTACTCGCTATAAATGAGATGTTTCTACGAATTCAACACAAAATTCACCTCGCTATATGCTCGCAAATGTTTACTTTACGTGTTTAATTGTGTCTAGAATGGGTTTAAAGAGTGTGGGAGGATAAGATAGGACTTAAACTCTATTAAAAAAAAAGCATTTGGGGTGGCGTCCGTGAATCGCGGGTTTTCGTCTTTCGTGGGAAGTTTTGGAACGTGAGTAACCCCTGCGAAAAACGAGGGACTACTGTAATAATAATAATAATAATAATAATAATAATAATAATAATAATAATAATAATAACAACACGTTTGGAAAACAATTACAATGAAAAAGATTTGATTAATGCGATTCATTTCGAGGCTTGAAGGAATTGTGATTGAACCCAGTTGTGTATCCCAAGCACTAATATGAAGGAATGAACGTCTCACGTTTTTATTAGAATTCATTCTAACATTCGTTAGGAAAAAGAACGTGGTGTTTAGATCGGTCAGACACGGTGAACCATATTTTATAACTTCAACAGGCATCCAAAATCTCCTATCCTATCCTATTATACATATATATGGTGCTTTAGGTTTACAGTATATGTGTTTTTCCTTCTAGATATTTTATATATAAATACAGTGATCCCCCGATACATCGCGGTTCACCTTTCGCGGTCCCGCTGTATCGCGGATTTTTTTGTAGAACATATTGAATCTTCTATTACAGAAATCTGCGCTTTCTAGCTATCTATTTGCTATGCGAAAGTACTAATAACAATATAATGTATTAATTAGAACATATATATATAAATAAAAATGCAGTAAAAATCCCATATGTATATAAAATAATGAATATTTCTGCAATATAGTAAATCATAAAACATTCTGCTACAGGCGTAGACCAAGAGTCTCGCATATCGCGAGATGACAAACGTTCCTTGGGAAGCTGAAATACCCAGATGTTTTAATAAGTTTAAATGTGTTTAAAGCATGTGGGAGGGGGATTTTAAGGCTTAAACTATATTAAAAAAAAACTTTTTATATGGTCTCTCTATATCACGTATTTTCACCTATCGCAGGTGGGTCTGGAACCTAACCGAGGGATCACTGTATACAGGCTTTGACACTGGTCTTACATGGTAACTCTGTTGACCCTGATTTGCAACATAAACAGGAAAAAAATTCTTGTAATGTCAAATCTTGTAATAGCCTCCAATAACACTCTAGAGTTTAAATTTTGATCTTCCATTTGTATTTCAATTTGTCCCCTAAAAAGGGTTAAACAAATATAACCCATGATCCTAGAACACTGAGAACCCAGGAACAACACAGGACTGGAGAAATACGGTTCAGGATTGACACGAAGAAACAAGATGACACAGAACAGGTGCACACGATAGGGTAACTAACCAATCACAGGATGGGGGAACACCAAAACCAAATCAGTGTCACCAAAATCGTCATGGGAACAAGGCATGGAGGAGGAATCAGTGACAATGACACCATTTGAATGTTACATCTGTAAAACGAAATCCTTCCATGTTTATTGTCCCATATTGTTTCTGTGTTTTTCCTTGAAAACAGTCATAAAATGTTTAAAAAAAGGAAAAGAAAACGCTACACACTTCTGCTTTTGAGAGAATCGCTTAACGCATAACAGTAAGAACACTACTTCGACATGAATTGTAGCATTTGGGACGTAATCTAGTTCAGTCCCAGTGATGATGCATTCGGTGTGTAGAGAATATTCATTCATCCATCATGGTGGTGAATAATTCTCTTTCTTTATGTGTGTGTATGTGTGTGTGTGTGTGTGTGCGTGTACCCATAAAGTTTTAGTTACTGTACATGAGAAGTGGACAAAAGATTTAATTGTTAATGTTTGGAGTGTGTGTTTATGCAGACAATAGAAACATCTTAAGCATAAAATGCTTGAGAGTTTCACCAACCAAAGATACCTTAAAACGCCAGAATAAAAGTCCTCTTTGGATCGGTCAGGTTCTTAACGTCATAGGATTCTCCTACTTAGGACTCTTTCTGATGGAGAAACATTATGTTTCAGGGTTTTATACAGAACCTTCAGGTTGTCTCCTGAACAAAAATAATGGTTTATACTCTCACTATGGGTTCCCTTTTGCGTCTGGTTCCTCATGAGGTTTCTTCAGGGGGTCTTCTTTGCTACTGTCCCCTCTGACGTCTTCAATAAGGATCTAAATCAACATCCTGATTTCTGAAAAGCTGTCATGTTTAGATGTCGCAGTATCTGTTGTTCAAAGTGCTATATCTTTCTGACAGGTGATATGTAAGCTGCATTAGGGTGAGCAGGCCCGTATTAAGACAATATGGTGCCCCTGGGCACTATACCTCACAGGTGCCCTAACCATTTTTGTACTCGGGACCAGTTTCATGTAGGGCAAGGTTTCCACGGACTGGGGGGGTGGAGGTGGGGGCGCGTTGCGATGGAAGAGAGCGGAGGGGGAGGGGGTGGGTTGGCGGTGTCAAAATGTTGTGATTGAAGAGAGCTGGGGGAGGGGGTGGAGGGTGGATGGCGGTGGCAATTAAATTAACAATTTCAAGTGAATAACATAAAAATTTACGAAAAATATTTTTAAAGCTTGTGTCATGTGGTGCCCCCCCCACTGGCCCATATGGATAATCCGGCCCTAAGGGTGACCCTTGAAAATGAGAACACTGGGGCAGGATGGCAGCATGGGGCAGAGGGACATCTGTAAACCCTTGAAAATGAGAACACTGGGGCAGGATGGCAGCATGGGGCAGAGGGACATCTGTAAAATGAAGGGAGATTGTAGAAAGCAAAAGTCGAACCCCGGGCATTTTCGGCGATTTTAAAAAATCCTGCCTCAGACGAATTATTTTTCTTGGTCTCAAAAAGAGGACATGTCTGGGAAAAGAGGGAAGACGGACGGTCACCCTGTACTACATCTAAATAATATTCAATTCAATTCAATTTTATCTGTATAGCGCTTTTAACAACAGACATTGTCGCAAAGCAGCTTTACAATACAGAATGTCCAATTAAAGACTTATTCAATAAACATATCCATAAGTGTATATATAAATATATATCTATAAAAATCCCTATTCCTAATGAGCAAACCTGTGGCGACGGTGGCAAGGAAAAACCCCCTGAGACGACAAGAGGAAGAAACCTTGAGAGGAACCAGACTCAAAAGGGAACCCATCCTCATTTAGGTGAATAATCTCATTTCCTGCTAACTTGCAAACAGTCTTGGAGTTTCACACAACCCTGACAGTTGTGTGGAAAATTAAATTGGTAGTTGCTTTCATACTGGGGATACCAAATCTTCCAAAATGATTCTGAAACATGGCTTGAAGTGGTATGCTACACTTAACTTGCTAACACTGGAGAAAGTCCACATTGCTGATTGGATGTAAACCATATAAGTTACCGGTATATACTGTACTCATAAGGCTTTTAGGTGACTACTTGTTCACGGTGAGTAGAAAATCTTTTAATGCTGGCTTCAGCTCAGACTTTGCAGCCATTTTGTTGGTACTGCCCAAAAGTGAGTCAGTAACTCAAATTACAGATTGCCTATTCTTTGAAGAATGAACTTGAATCAAATGATCTTAGTTGTCATCAAAAAACAAAAACCTTTTCTCCGATCAGGTTCAGAGCGCAGTGCAGTTTAGGGTTTAGTTTACTACTCAAACTCTCGCTTTAGCTAGCATTTAAGAGCCACGCTGGTTAAACGCGGCGTATTTCTTTATTTAACAGTAATAGCAGTGTTTTAAGAAGATCTGAACCTAGATCATAAACCTGGACGTCCTGGCTGTATTGTTACGATGTCTCAATCGCATCTGTGAACATTAATTGAAGCGGTTTGATTCTTCTAGAAGTGGTCTCTAATGCGAAACGTTTGCGATGTTTTCTAGCTGTTTCTGCGATGAGAAGCAGTGCCTCTGCGTTCGGCTTTGCTGTGAGTATGCCTTACAATAAAGGACATTTTTGCACCTGTGGTTTGTACTGATCGATAGTTTCTGTGTTGCCTTCCAGTTCGACGCCACGCTAGACGTGCTGAGCTCCATCATCGTGCTGTGGCGTTACAGCAACGCAGCAGCCGTGCACTCCGCCCACAGGGAGTACATGTGAGTACTGAGACCATACTGGTGCTTAAAAGTGTCTGAAGTGGATTTTGTCTCGCTTCTTGGCTTCAATTCTCGGGGACCAGAGAATTGAGGCCAAATCTGGTTGCATTTAGGTACCTAAGAAGCCAAAGCAGCTCAGTTTCTAAACAGCCACAGTTAAAGTGTTTAACAGCATTTGGAATATACACCACATGAAACCAGTGCTCGTATGACATTTCAGATTTACAGCCCAGCTCTGAGAGAGAAAGTCTCATTACGGTTGAGTTGTGGTCATATTCAGGCAAGCAGATTTGCATGAGTTCATCGCCATCATTCTGTGCTGTTGTGTGGGCAAGCATTAGGCCATTACTCATTTCTTATCAGGGCAGTATTTACTGAATAGTGCTTAAAGGAATTCTCTGGTGTCTTTTCCATCTATAGGGTTTGTGTGATTACCACAAACAAGAGTGCCGACATGTTTCCTGGCTCACGTGATACGCCAGGTGACCGCGCGCAGAGGTTTATTAAAGATGATCAGAAATCGTCAAGGGAAAACCATAAGCGTAACATAAGGCTCTGAGCAACCAGAATCATTTAAAAGGACTGGTCAGACATGGCCAGCTCACACAATGGGATATGTTCCCAAGACTTCGCAATGTATATGTGACAACCCATCCATCCATTTTCCATGCCGCTTAATCCTGTTCAGGGTCGCGGGGGGAAGCTGGAGCCAATCCCAGCTAACTTCGGGCGAGAGGCAGGGTACACCCTGGGCAGGTCGCTAATCCATCACAGAGGCGACAGACAACCATTCACACTCACATTCACACCTACGGGCAATTTAGAGTAGCCAATTTGCCTCATCCCGTCTGTGCATGTCTTTGGACGGTGGGAGGAAACCAGAGTACCCATGCAAACTCTAAACAGAAGGGCCCCTGTCGGCTGCAGGGCTCGAATCTTCTTGCTGTGAGGAGACAGTGCCAACCCCTAGACGACTATGCCGCCCTATGCGACAAACATGTGTTTACATACTCAAAGAGAATGAACAGGAAATGATGAACTGATTAAAATTCTGGTGACAGTGACCTCTGTTGGCAGGGAGGACTATTGTCCTATTGGGCTGTTGTAAAAGAAGGTCTGCAGATGACACAGGCTTGAGAAATGTCTTTCCCCACACTACCTTTAAGATGAAAAAGCGCTCATATTCCTTTAAAAGGAAGACAGATCCGACTACCGAGAGCGAAGAGAAGAGCATTACCTACTGTACGTTTCCATAATGCTGTCATGTTTTTTGAAGTATTTCAAGTTCAAGCTTTACCTCTGAATGGTACTTCCAGAAAACCTTATCTCGTTTGTCCTGGTGTTACGTTCATGAACCAAGACCAACCAGAACTGAGAATTCAACAGCACTGGGGTATAAAGAAGCAGAATTTCGCCTCAAGGTTGCTACTTATCCTTGATAAAATACTGATTAGAGCATTACTTCACGTCTAGTACAATAAACATGGACGAACGCCTCTGCTTTTGTTTTTTCTTTCAAAAAAGGTAGTGGAGCATGGACAGGTGGCTGGTGTCTCATGGGGGTTTGAAGTGCACCCCTTAGATACACACTCCCTGCGCGTGGTACCCGATCCAGCGACTGTTATCAGAGCTGGGCGAGAGAATAGCGTTGACCAAAGGTCAGCAAAGCTTTTGTGCGCAACGTGAAAGACCGGGAAGCAGAGGAACAAGCGGAGACATTTGGACAGGCGAAGAAGACAAAAGAGAGAAGTGAAGAAATGTACGCTAGTAGCTAGCGGCTTCATCGGAGTAGCGAGCTGCAGTCTCCTGAGGATGCTGTAGCGAAGCAGATCGAA
>JAQMCW010000035.1:13708497-13750054 GCA_030068335.1 Chrysichthys cranchii | reverse complement strand
CCCCAAAGTAATAAATAAATAAATAGATAGATAGATAGATAGATAAACTCTAAAAACAAATAAAATTATTTTTAAAAAATCAAAATGAGAGAATATGAAAAATAAATGCTTTTCTTTATTGCTATTGTTATTCCCATATTCCTATTGCTTTTCCTGTATTTCTTTTGCCTTTGTCTTTTTTCCGTATTCCGTAAAAGAAATATGACAATGGCAATAGCCAATAATAAAATGTACTATTCACTTCTTATAGTTATTAGACTCTTTGACTGGGTACTTGAATTTAATCTAAAACTCAATAATTACATAAAAACATAAAGGGTGAAATAAAACGTAAAAAAAAAATCACCATACACATTTCTTAGTTTAAATATTTGAATTAAATTAATAATGTAAATTTGTATAATAATAATAATAATAATAATAATAATAATGGTATTATTATTGTTATTAATATATAATACAATATTATTATTATTATTATATTTTTGTATGTTATTTTTTACGTTTAAAGGGATCCCTGGATGCAAAAAGTCTCTGTGACCCGGAAGCAGAAGGTGAACCCAACAGTATGGCGTCTCTCGTGATGCGCATTCGCACAACTATACGCTATAGCTAGCAGACCCAAATATTCAGTCGAACCTTTACAGATAATTACATAAGCCACTTAATGTCACCGTAGGTTTTTTCAGCAGGCTAAAACAAATAGGAACGGTCTCCTGTTATCCCGTGAAGTGCGCGTGACGGTGCACGGCTTTAGTGAGAGTTCAGCGTTAGCCGCAGCGACAGGTGTGTACCGTTAGCTAACGGAAACTCGGATTCAGCGCTCGCGCTTTGTCTCAAGCTTTCCCCAAGCTCAGGGCATGGCCGGTGTCTGCATCCCGTCTCGCGCGCGCAGCGCGTCACATTAGTGTGTGTGTGTTGCGCGTGACAGAGCGGCTGAGACGCAGTGATTAGAGAAAAGTGCATGATGTTCACACAGTGTATCCAGGCTGCCATAAAAAGAGGGCTTTAATTCTGCCTGATTGTGACCCAGGCAGCCGTGTCTCCTTCTAGTGTTTCACACACATTCATCCTTCTGCCTCTGCTGCATGGTAAGTGTTGCTCAGCCCATCCCTTTAACTCTCACTCGTGTGTTTCGTCTACAGAAGTGAAGTGATGGAGTCATCTGGGCAATGTCCTCCAGACCCAGGCCATCAGGAGGTGAACCCGGTGTTCCTCCAGCAGCTCCGAGAACTGGATATTCCCGAGGAGGCAGCCAGACAGGTCTGCATCGTGTCCGCCCCCAGTACTGCAATATATTTACAGATATACATGTACATAGATACCGTATATCTATGGACTGTGTCACAAGTAGACCGCATCCATAGCTATTTGTAGACTTCATTCATTCATTCACTGATTCATCCGTCCTCAGTAAATGCGTTATCCTGATCAGGAGCCTAGTGTAGACACACACACACACACACTTTGGATGGGATGCCAGTCCGTTAACAGAGGACCATACACACATGTTCAGTCACACATGGAGCCTGTTCACACCTGGAATTAACATGCTTCCTAGATGATCAGGTCACAAGTGGGCAGTTTTAAGTACAGGTGTGAACGGGGACAAATGTGTCCCAAAGACCATGCAGTAGTTCCAGGCTGCATTTGGCCACTTTCTGTCAGGAATGTGTCCTGGGCTACACTTAAGGATCACGCAGTGAACTGATGCCCTGTGCATCAGTGGAATTATGTAGTCATTCACGTGCGAACGGAGAACGTGCAAAGAGACTCTGCGCATACAGTAGCCTGAGTTTAGAATCGAACCCAGGATCGTGGAGCTGCGAGAGGGCAACGGTGGATAAAATCGGGTCACGGAATCAGAAAGATTCAACTAAGACAGCATTATAAAATCATCCGAGTTAAAGCCTTGATGGGTTGTTTTTTTTTTGTGCTCCCATACCAGTTGGTTTCTAGGAAATAAATAGGCATATATATTTTTGAAATATTAGGTTATCTTCGTCCACTTTTATTGAATGAATATCATAATATTAGACCGGAATACAATTTTAAGCTGCAGAAGGATAACAGGAAGACGGCGTTGTGAAAAAACAAAACTGCTCACAAGAAAATAACGACTCTTTATTGCGCATTATATTTTTTGTTCTTATTTATTTATTTATCTATCTATCTATCTATCTATCTATCTATCTCATATTAGTGTGAGAATATTATCTGATTATCCTAGGCTCTCCTACACACAAGGAATGTGTCTGCTGAAGAGGCAGCAATGTACTACTTCAACAAACTGGAAAATGAGGTCTGTTGATGAGTACACACCTGCACGTGCACATTAAAGCCCATTGCCTTTGTGTGTCTGCTTTTGAGCGTGTCTGTCTTGTGTGTTGTTTCAGGAAGAAGGGGATGAAGATATGATGTTCAAGATGGTCTTCGTTGTGAACATGGAGCTGTCCATGGGAATGGGGAAGGTATATATAAATACTGTTAAGATGCCCAATCAGCCTAATGTCCGTTGCAAAGTGAGCTGACGTGCTGAAATTTTCAGTGCTTCCCCTCCAGGTGGCGGCACAGGTGGGCCACGCGGCTGTGGCTCTGTACCAGGCCCTGCAGGAGAAGAATACTTGGAGAGAGATGGCCTGGAAATGGGACCATGCTGGGTGAGGCGATGTCAATCGAACCTTAGTAACTCTTAACATTTCTAAAGAGTGCCGAATCCTCCCAGAGATCGTTGACCAAATAGAAGGTAGTCTCTTTGTAGGCAGCATGATCAGTCTTGCTGTTTTTATTAGTTAACTTGAACTAAACATGGCCATTTTTAAAACTTAAGACAGTTGAAAATAACCTTAAGAATTTAACCAGGGTGATTTTGTTGTTTTGAAATAGGCATATTTAGAAGCTTGTGTGTTCGTTTATATACATCCTTTCTGTCTTCCTGGGGATGTATGACTGAATGCCCTGTCTGACTGATGCTGTATGCCATTACTGGAATTACATCTAATTTAATTATTCAGGTGAAACATGCAGGTAAGCATAATAGTCACTAATAATAGTCACTAGTTCTGTGGTGGAAAACAGCAAAATAAGTGATAAACATCATTAAATTAAATAGATAGAACTTTATTAATCCCTCGGGAAGGTTCCTCTGGGAAATTTGATAGTGTGTGTGTGTGTGTGTGTGTGTGTGTGAAATAAAAATAAACAGATGCACCATAAATATATGGCACACAGCAAAAATGCAGCAAAAATTAAGGAAATGAATTGTACCTAATTTAAAGACTCTAGTGTTTTCTTATGTCCCTTTCACATACAAAAGCTGTAAACATGCCGGTAAAAAACAACACAGGACACAACAAATCTTCATTCCCTCTGATTGGTCCATAATGGCGTTATAACGGGTGTTGTGTATTCCCACCTGACTGTATTTTACTGGTTGCTTCGGCATGTGAACCTCCATAAGGCATGTAAAACATCCAAGAGCGAATATGACTCATTCCAGTTTTGAGCCATGTCTGCTGATGATCTCTTTCCTCGTTTTAAATTTGCAGCCAGTGGCTTTACAGTGAGGCAGTATGAGCATTCAGATCATGTAGGTGGCAGTAGTTCCGTCACAGTTTTACTGCATCACCATTTACGTCCAGTGTTTCCCCACATATAGTAACACTGCATCTGAATACACATGCTGCCTTACTGATATGCAAAAAGTAGTATGTCATCATCTGTAGGGTTCTACGACATCTTTAGTATTCAGACGTACCAGGTTTATACTAAGATCCCATGACATGTTAAGCTCACACAGGTGAACTCCACTAAACTACGTGTTTCACTGTGGCTGTACAAGCAGACGGCTAGAGCAGTTTTTCCAGTCCAAGTCGCTTCTTGCCAAATCCTTTGCTCAAGGACCCAGCTGAGTGTCATGGATAAAGAAGAAATGATGTAAAGTTTGAATTAAATGCTCTAACTCACGCACAGACTTATTTATCTCGGTGGTATTGATGACGTGGCTTTTTTGTTGTGTTTCCACGTTAAGGGCTAAGAAGATTGTGCTGCAGGGCACAAACACGGCACACCTGTTGGAGTTGCAGGCTCTTGCTATGAGTCTGAGCCTCCCTACAAAACTGATTCAGGATGCCGGCCTCACCCAGGTAGAAATAATTTCAGTGATATCTGAAAACAGATATAATGCAGATATATGAGAACCAATCAAATTCCAAGACAATTTTGTGTTGTACATTTTGTTCCTGCTCTTGGAGTAAAATTGATGGATATTTATACTCTCACTGAACACTTTATTAGGAACACTGTACCATCACTCCTGCCAATAATAAGTCTTTATTTATCACTTGCACAGAACAGCACAGTGAGGTTTTTTTTTTTTTATTTATTTTTTTTGTTAGGAAGTTGAAGGGAGAGCACATGGTGAGCCATGATGTGATGTGCCAGGAGCAAATAGGGTTAAGGGTCTTGCTTGCTCAGCCCTGGGGCTTGAGCCCCCGATCTTCTGATCAGTAACCTACAGCCTGAACCACTGAGTTACCTCTACCCTGTCCATGCTGGCTAGGGGCTCCATTTCTTCTCAAAAAATAAATCGTCAGTTCTTCATGGCATGGATTCCACAAGAAGTTCCTTTGAGATTCTGATTCATATCGACATGATTGCATCCTGCAAATTATCCTGCACTTTTATGCTGTGAATCTCCTTTTCTACCACCTCCCAAAGGCGGACTATTGAATTTATATTCATGAAACCAGTTTGAGACGACGTTTGCTTTGTGACGTGGTGCGTCATGATGCTGGAAGTAGCCATTAGAAGATGGATAAATTGTGGCCATAAAAGGATGCACATGGGGAGCAACAATATTCAAACAGGCTGTGGCATCCAAGTGATGATTAATATTAACAGCCCCAAGATGTGGCAACAGAACATTCCCCACACCATTATACTACCTCCACCAGCCTGGACTGTTGACCAAAGGCAGGTTGGGTCCATGGATTCATGCTGCTGGCACCAAATTCTGACCCTACCATCTGTGTGCCTCGGAAAAAATGGAGATTCTTCAGACCAGGCTACATTTCTCCAGTCTTCAACTGTCCACTTTTGGTGAGCCTGTGACCACTGTAGCCTGAGCTTTCTGTTCTTGGCCGACAGAATAGAATGTGCTCTTCTGCTGCTGTACCCCATCCACTTCGAGTCCTGACATGACACGAGTCCTGGCATTCTGAATTGCTTTGCTACTCACCACAATTGTACAGAGTGATTATCCGAGTCACTGTGGCCTTTCTGTCAATTCGAACCAGTCTGGCCATTCTCCATCTAACTCTCTCATCAACAACGCTTATCCATCCACTGCCGCTCACCGGATGTTTTTTTTCCAGTGACGGTTGTGTGTGAAAATTCCAGAAGATAAGCAGTTATAGAAATACTCAAATCAGCCTGTCTGGCACCCACAATCATGTCACGTCAAAATCACTGAGACCCGTGTCTGCATGATTTTTTGCATTGCACTGCTGATTAGATAAGCGCAGGAATTAGTAGGTTTTCCGGTGTTCCTAATAAAGTGCTTAGTGAGCGTACATTTAACTGATTAATGTTAAATGTTGATTGGTTCAGCTGATGTGGTGACTGTATTTAATCATAATTTACATCTGAAGTTATTTAAACCTTACGATAACCACCAGCCTCCTGGTTTCAGGTGGAGCCAGGCTCTAGCACTGTGCTGGCCATCATGGGAGAGGAAGAAATGGTCAATAATGTTACAGGCAGCCTAAAACTGCTTTGAGCATAGGAACAGAAGCAGCAGTGGAAATACAGATGTGTAAGGTGCCACTGTGTGTCCACAGGGGGGCAGAACAGTCCCACAGCAGCAAGGCTCGCTGCATGAAAAACACGGCATAATCTATGGCATTCACATACTTCTACTGACACTCTTACACACAAACACAATATAACAATAATATTATCTGAAGTAGGAGAAGGGCTGAGCATGTGGGTGGGTCCCTGGATGTGTCAGTTCTGGCTGGTTTAACATTTACAGTGTATCTGCATTCATTGTTATGTAAAGGTCTCTGATTCTCTAGAAAAACATAAAAAAATATGTGTGAAACCACATTTGAAAATATCAGTAACTGATCAAATAGATAGATAATGCTAACGTATGTCCTGTAATATAAATAAATATAGCCCTTAAGTTAGAAAATAGTGCTTTGGTGATTGTTGGACCAAATATGTCATTATATATGAATCAAATGAAATGTAACACTACATGTAATGTGTCATCTCCAGATGTAAAATCTCCTGGGATGAGTTTATTGATTATTTGCAGAGGGGCTTCCTTTGTTGTGAGTTGTGATGTATAAATCTGTTTGTCTAGAATTTATATGTACGTGTGATGATACCCGTTCCTACCAAGCCTTGTTATGCAGACATAACATGAAAGCATACTGATGAAAAAAAAAATAAGGGGGGGGAAAGGCAAACTCTCAAAGCCATACGTTTGTTGCGGAGTGCCATTGTTAACAATTTCTGTCACTTTTTGACTGTTATTTATTTTTTACGCGTCTACTCATTGAGTCCACGATATCTATTGACTGTCAGTTGTGGATCGAAGGCAGTTGGCTTTTTGCAATAATATTGCCATGCTATTTGTCTGTCTCAATTAAAAAGTCACCGTAGTGTTACAAGATGAGAGCTCGGTATTGAGACTGACATATTTTTTATGAGAATCACAAATGAATATTGTCAAGGATATTGAATATGATCCCAATGTGTCTCGAGCTTTAGCCACTCTACCCACACCATGTCATTTTGTCCCCTGTTACGTCTCTAGTTGACGTCACTGGAATTGTATTGACATAATATGTCTCATGAGTCAATAATAATCACAAGCTTTAGAAAATTTGATCAATAATTAGTCCCGGTGTTTTCCTCACGACGTTTAAATCATGGATTAGTTTCAGATGGAGGCTTTACAGACAAAATGTGCATGTTTGGGAACAGTTTGTGATCCATGCCCTGTATCTCAAACTATTTCTAATACAGCTTCTCCACTCTCCATGTCTTCTCCATGTCTGTTCATCACATATTAAGTCACATATTAAATGATTGGACACACAAATGTCGTCTTGTCTTTGGCAGGTGTTCGATTGAGTATTTTCCACAGACAGGCCGCTCGACATCACCTTACAGCATGACGATTCAAGCCGCCATGATCACAGGCGTCTTTACACGCCGCCATTTTTATTTCTTTATTTCTTTTTACAGCGCCTGTTTTGGGTGGCTTGTGTAACATCTCAACAAATATGAGAGCACTGGAAAAGGAGCGGAATGCAGCTCGGGGTGAGGTAAACGGGTTGTCACGTAACAACTCGTGAAAAACAATCGCGTTCATTTTTTTTTTCTTCTTCCGGTGACTTAGCTTTCTGGCCGTTGAGTGTCACGTGACCCCAGTTGAGCACGCGGGCTGCTCGGGGGAGCTACAATAGGAGCATTGTAACAGGCGAGCCTCAGTCTGGCACCGCTGCTCCTGGGAAACGGACAACCAATCACGTTCTCGATGAAGGGTCGCTGACCCGCTCGCGGACAAGTCGCCCTTCGGTGCTGACGTGGAAGTCAGCGATTGGCCAGTTCCCTTTTTAACCGCATAAAGCCCTCAGACCAGATTACACATCCCTGTTTCATGGGAGAAAAAAACATGGCAGATTTTGTAAAAACCGACCAGGTTTACCTACATATAATAATTAGAGTAGTACTTTGTCCTTACAACGCGTTTATATTTGTATTGTAACTGTGAGAAGTCAGTCATATAGGTCCTGTATGGTTGGAACAGCTTGGTGAAACCAGCTGGCCTACGTGCGCCTCTGCTTACCCAGTATGGCGGCGGGGACTCCGGTCACGAGCTCTTCCTTTAACAAGGTGCGGTTGTTTATTAACACTCGGCTAACACTGCGTTCCCAAACTCGACTAAATTACAACCCACATTACGTGTTAAGAGTGTGTATCAGTTGTAATATTTTTTTTCATAAACCTGTGACCGGAAAGGCACGGTACTTTTTCGGATATTACCCCTGTTGGCAAAAAGCCCAGCAAACACACATACAAATTACCCTTAATTACGTCATGGGCTTATAATATCATAAGAGTGCTGCCCAACCCGAAACTATCAAGCAGCTCACATGACTGCGGTGGACTCTAAAATAGAGGGTTAATACATTTATCCGTTTATTGGAGGAATCAGCTGGATCAGTCTGAATAAAGCAGGAACTTCCGCTTTGAATTTAAATACCTCGACTAGTTCTAACTCATGCGGATTAATCCAAATGTATTTTGACTTCTAGGACACTTGGGTGAATTAATTTTGCAGGAGAGAGAGGGGGAGAGTGAGCCTCCCTTCCAGCTCGGGGTTTAGATTAGTACAGCCCACTGACTCGGTGTAACCGCCGCATACCTTCAGAAGTCGCTGCAACAAATGACGTTAACGGGACGGTCTCAGCCAATCGGTGCGCGCCTCTCAGCCCACGTGACCTGGTACAGAAATACCAGTCCAATCGTGCATTCTCTTGTTTGTATCCATTCATACACTGACAATTCACAGGCTTTTGTCGCTACGGATTAAACACATGCTCATCGTTATTGAAATACTGCGCGTTTCGTTTCATGGTAACATCTTGCACGTTTATACCTGGGTCATTTCTCCACATTTAGGTCACAAAGTACAAAAAACAAGAAAAAAAAACAGAGACATGTAATAGAATGGACACGTGTTTAATATATCCACCGTGGTGCCTTTTGTGAAAGAACCAAAACCTCCGTCGTCTGAACGGAACTGTTGCCCTTGTATGCAGTGAACACGGTCAGGAAATGTATAGACAAGTCGATATCCCTGTCCAATCCCATACCAGGTCCCATAAGACCGACACTTCATGTTCCACTCAGAGCGGGGTTAAGGTGGGGCTGACCCTACCTCTAATGTCGTAGTCCCTGGTATGGGGCCCCGGAGACCCCGTGCTATGGACAAACAGCTGCTCTATGGCTAACCCAAGGTGAGGGTATTCCCTTTAGCGCTGAATAGATTTGGCTTACAAGAATACAAGAAAAAAGAATAATCCCTTTATGAAAGAATTGGAAATTCCACGCCGTGTGTATTTAATAACGTGACCACTGTCCCCATAATATCCTCATTTACTTCTTTCGAATATCCGTTTAGCTACTGTGTCTGTTCTCGCCGTCTGCCTTATTCACTCCGTCCACCCTCTCACCGAGCGGTGCAGAAGCTGACTACGCTTTCCACCCCTCCCAAAAGCCAAGTCCTGCCCTGTCTTGGTCAAGGAACACGTTTCACTGCTCTTATCCAATCACATGTCCGGGGCTGTGCGCGCGGAGTGATTGACAGATCTCAGGCCAATGGTAACGTAGCGGGCTTACGCGTCGGCGCTGGGAACGGTTCACTTGTGAGCCCCTGCTCGAGCCGCGCGGAAACCCCGTGTTATGGTTGTGTGTCAGTTTCGCTGGCAGCCGCGGTCGATGCCGGTGAGGAGGGGGATGGGCGCCACTGCAAATGTTAAGGACCTGAGCTAGAATCACAGCCTTGTAACACACAGAGCTGTACCTACCCCCAAATAAATATCGACTGTAATTATTGTACAACAACATTATAAATGGATGCAAGCAGCGGGGATTCAAAATAACACTTGAAGGAAGTGCTATGACCCCAACAGAGAAGGGTATGAAACTTTCACCCACTGCGTGAGGGACATTGAGAAGTTTGGAAGGTACCCCGGGAGAGGGAGCTGCCTCTCGGCTTACAGCTCGCAGGAAAAGCCGAGGTCACAAGAAGAGGCCTCGTAGCCTGATTCGTTTTGATGTGGGAATATTTAAACACAGCCAGTTGTCTCAGTAGGATATTTTACCTGAACTGAGGTGGAATGAAGGGCTGGGTAAGTTTACATGTTTTACCATGGACATTTTTGCAGATAATCGCATGTTATGGATCACCAAAGGCAAAAGTTGCAGCATAACTTGGCAGCTAGCTATGCTAGGTGCCTTTCCATCTGTATGTTAAGGACTCGTAGAGTCTCCTCGGATGTTTCTTACTAACACTGACATTATTTGGAATATCATTGTAAGATCACATGTTTTCACTATAACCATAGTTTGTGTTCGCTTATCCAACTGTCCAGGTTAGCTCCACAGCTAGCTTTCTGGCTAGTAATTTGTTTGTTACAACCAGTATTCACAATATTGCGACCAGTTCCTCGTGCTGCGAGACCTGCATTTTTTTCTCACAAGAGCTGGTGATGTAAACATTTGCTACTTGTGCTAGTTGTGTTTATTTACCATTTTGTGTCGGCACATCATGTTTACAACACAGGGTCACTCTGCACGATGAGCTGTGCACATGTATGTGAGATTTTGACAATTAAACGCTTTAATGCTTTTAATAAAGTAGCTAGCTGTGAGACAGAGCAGTTTCCTTTTTAGTTGGCTAGGTTAGCTGGATGGAGAATGCTGGCTCATTCTTTGCTCGAAACACTCGTGTGTATCCGCGTTGTAACAGTCAAAATTGGGCATTTCCCCCCCGTTTTCGGCACTCAGTGGGCTTTGCAGACCGAGCTAAGACAACACCGAGCATATTGCTTGAGATTCTGGGTCATATGTGAACGTCTGTCTGGTCTTACACTGCTCTTTACTCATGTGGTTACAAGCAGCTTGGTACATGCTCTAGGAGTTTGTAAGGCTAGTTAGCCATTAACCTTAGCCTCCAGGTCAGGAGAGTTGTATACAAAACTGTATTCCCAGTCCTGTTAATGGTTTGAAATCTGTGGGAAGGGTTTCTGTGCCCGATGAAACTCTGCCAGAGGGCAGCGTTATTTTGTTTAACTTTTTTTTTAATTTAATTTTTTTTTTACGTGTTTCCAGGGCTATGGGTAATATTTTTTTCCCACATACGTTTCTGTCTGGAGATTTCCTTGTATTTGTTGCATGATCGTTTCCGGAAGTGTTCCCATACTGTATTTATAGCATTTTTTTATGTGGCTTGGTGATTTTTGCGCTGCTCCAAGCGTTGGCCTCGTGCACTTACAAATCTGTTTTCGTTTTGGCTTGCTGAACTTTTGAGAGAGGTTAAAGGACTCGCAGGTTTTTTGCTGTGTTGTGTTGAACTTTCTCTCTTTCGTTAGCTAACATTGCCAACTCTTGGAAGGGTGACTTGCTTTTCTAAATCCCCCCCTCCCTCACCAACTCCCCCACGAACCAACCCCCAAGCTCTTCGGCGGCCATGAGAAATGGGTGGTATTTCTGAGGGGAGCTCGCGTTTCCTTTTTTAGCCTCCATTTTTATTTCGACAACAAGTGAGTCGGAGAGAGAGAGAGAGAGAGAGAGGAGAGAGAGGGGGCCGGCAGGCTGCAATGGCTGGCTACCGATTCGCTGCCGCACTTTCTGTCCAACGGGGAATTTCCCGTTTAATTATTACCTACAGTGACATTTTTAGTCAGTTTCGGAAAAAAAAAACCTTCTCTCCCGGAAGGTTTCGTCGTCCAAACGCCGTGTTATGGCTGGGAAATTATTGCGCCTAGAGTGTTTATTCGAAACAAATGTGTTCAGGCCATCACACATGTTAGCCTCTGGGGTTAAAAACAACAACACAGCATGCTAGGAGATGTTGCTGCTAGTTTTTCACGTATAACAAATACATTGTTTGAGGGACGGGCCAGTGGTTTTCGTGCCATTATGGAGTAAGCCATGGTCTTTGCCGCTAGCTACTTTAGTAGCTATTTACCAGGACCCCTGCTTTCCTTGACCGTGAACAAAAGGCGTCTGAAATAGTGCCTGAAATATTTTGTTACTGTTACACAACAAGTAACGTCTCCCGAGCTCTGCAACATCAGCACGCCGCCATTGCTGCTAGACCAGAGCCACGGCTGAGGACGGAGGGCATGAGTGTTCAGCAGTCACCTCCAACACGGCTCATGGCAAACACAGGAGAAGGTGTTTCCTGTTTTCCTGGACGCCAGTTGTCAGGGGAAACGTGGGGTTTTTAATCTGTTCTATCTACCCCCCCCCAATTGTTAAGTGGTTATGGGATATTTACCTGTGCCTGTTTTGTAAATTCACCCAAACTCGCTTTAATGCTTGAACATGTCACAAACAGCAGCAAGAGATAAGTAAGAGCTCGAGCAGCCGTCTTGTGTGTGGTGTTGTTGTGAGGCCAGTGTCAGTAATCACCTGAAGTGTAACTGGAAAACATGTAGCAGTATCCCTTGGTTACAGCTGTAATATACAGACAGCCACTGTCTGTTTTACTGTACGCCACACATTTTCCAATTATATGTTTATCTGTGTTATTTTAGTCACTCTGCTTTTCTGGCCTTCTTTAGCTATGTGAAATTTGAGCTTGAAGCCACACTCACCCAGCGTATCTCAGTCGACCACAATGCTTTGTGAAGTGTCAAAAGATTAAGCAGCCTGAGTAAAAGCCCAAACATGCTTAAACCTAAGAAAATCAAATAATTAAACTCGGTTCTGTAAAAGAGTCCATGTTTGGTGTTTCTCAACATGATCTCCTCTAGATTTTTTTTCTCTAAACCACCTCCTGTACCATTTGAATTATAGCGTTTCATAATAAAGCCTGTTCAAGTCAACAAACGTGTTTTATGCCGCCTTTGCTACTTTATTGGAATGAACTGTTTGAAATATTAAGGTCACTTAGCCTCCAGGATAATGACCTCTTGGCTAAAAGGGTATTTGGAGGCAGGTGTTCCCGTCAGTAATGGTCAGAAACGTTTTCTCAGAATGATTCACTGAGTGAATTTTTAATTGACATTGTTGCTCAACGATGGCAAACCAAAAGTGAAACTGGTGGCGTTTTTCAAAAGGCTTTTGAACATAACTATGGTGTCGATTGCTCTGAATTTATTCATGTCTGTTGTTGCCCCAAAAGTGGGCCTCTTTTTTCCTCTCTGCACTGAAACATGATGATCTGAAGGAATGTTTAGTCAGAGCAGACAGTTTTCAGTTCTTTCACGTTCTCACTCTGATGCCCTTGTTCTCTCACTCACTTCTGTTGCTTGTGTGTGCTTTCATATGCATGCTTGAGCTGTTTCCTGTCGTTTCTAGGAGAAATTTCATTGCTGTAAAAGTGAATAAATGAACCATATCTTATAGGGTAGTAGAATAAAATTGTATAAAAATGTGATGGTTATTTAGTTTTCCGGTAACTCAGATCGCTGTGTAATTTGAAAGTGCGTCTTTTCTCATCTATCTTGCCTGTACATGCACATTTAAACATTGTTTTTGACCCCCGAAAGCACGTCTTTTCAGGTTAAGTGTATAAATACAGTTGTAGTGTTGTATTGTGGATATGGGAAACGTTGCCCTTTTGAAAAAAGACACATGATTGGCATGTAATTCCAGATAGCAAAACCCACTGTGTGGCTGTTTTCTGTCCTGGGTATTTTTGTTTGACTGCCTTGTACAGTATACAAGTGATGGAGAGTCTTGCAAGATGGCACTTTTTATGTTCGTGTCGTCATGAAAAAAATAGAGCAAATGATGTAAAGATCATGTGTCTGGCTCCCAGTGCGCATGCACAACCTGCCCTTTTCTGTCATTTTAATGTTTCATTGAGAACTGGAAGCTTCTGGGATGCAGACTGAAAATGCAAGTATGGTCAAAACATAGAACCTGCATTTTTCAAATCTTCCTAAGTGAGTCTGGAGTTTAAAATGAGACGCTGGCCTCGTGCAAAGCAGAGAAACGCAGGATTCCTGCACAGAGCGGGGGGGGTAGGGGGTGTCTAATTGTTGATTGTTAAGGGCTGATTGTTTAGAGAGGAAAAGAGATGAGGAAAATCCACAGTCCTCCCCCCCATTTACAAATTATTTACACTTATGCCTTTTATCATAAAAAAAAAAGTGGTAGATGAAAGCCTGGTTTCCAGCCTAATCAGCCTAATTGGAGGCCAAATGATAAAGGCTTTTCTGTGCACATCGGATGTGAACTAAAAGCATGTTTTCAGGAATTGTTAATATTTCAACAGAAAAAAAGCCATTTAAAGGCAAGAGTGAGTCAGATTCGTCATATGTTAGCACGGTGGTTACTGTATTCTTAAGCCCATATATGATTCCTGCATATCCATTCGCAGGTTCTGAAGCTCTATAGCCAATCTGAACATGTTGTCGGCTCTGCCCTACAGTACAGCAGGGTCGAAACTCGGCTGTGTGACGCCTGCCGCTGTGCCGTTTCAGGATTGGAGAGTTCTCTGATTTTTCTCAGCCAATCACAAGACCTGTGTCCTTAGATTGGACTCTGTGCGCACATATGTTTGTGTTTTAAGGTCGGTGGGGGTGGTGGTGCTTGGTGTTGTGCAGCGGAGAGCAAAAATTCTTCAGAGAGGGTGGGAATAAAAAAAAAAAAAACATTGGACAATTTGCATCCCTCATCCACTCTCATGTGCCTTAGGTGAAGTGTAATGAGCACTAGGCTGAAATGGAAAGATTTGCCATCATGGCTGAACAGTTTTATATCAAGGGAAGAAAACGATAAGTCACTTTAAGCCTCTGTTCCTTCCATCTTCTGATATACAGTAATTTTTTTCATTTTCTTCTTTTGTCTAACTAAAGTTTTATACTCTGGTTTTGTTTTGTTTTTCACTTTAGCCTGCATATCTCTTGATTCACTATGTCTATACTTTTATCAGAGGAAATAGTCAGGCATTGTGCAAAAACATGTTGACTTAAAGGGTGTTGTCATCACATGGAATGTGAACATGTTAAAAAGACCTTTTGGATTGTGTGCAGTTTAACTAAGCTGTGAATGTTATTGAGCAATTGTCCGTGAGATAAAAGGGTTTTATTACTAAATCACAGTTGTGCTATTTAAGGTAAATATAATGTGAGGTTGGTGTGTGTGTGTGTGTGTGTGTGTGAAGGGTTTTCAGCAGAGAACTTGTTCATGGTTTAAAACGTAGTCTGTATATTATAATAGGACCTCAGGTAGCGAAACCTTAAGAAAAATATCTGTTAATGTTTCTACATTGACCAGAGTGTAGAAACCATATTAAGACTTGCCTGTTTTATTACTTCCTCCTGTGTCAGACAAGGAAACATTATACATTGTTCCCTAAGGCAAAATGGCTGTCCAGATAGCGTGAAGCCTGTTTGTGTTTGAACAAGTCAATGATGTGGAAAGACTGATGTCATCATTTGTGCTCAGGTGACTGTTTTGTGTTAGAACTGAAGAGGTTTGTGATTCTTAAGTTACAGTTTGGTTCGAGAGAATTGCCATAATGTTTGTTGTAGCTATGGCCACTGAGAAATGCCCAGACCGCTGTTTTCCATTTTGTAGTTTTTGTTCTGTAAAAAGCCCTATGGAGGCACGCGTTATGTGGCGCCGTGTGTCGACTGCCGTGCGAGCAGCACCCTGGTCAACCAAACCTAATAGCATTAAGATCAGTTAAATCACATTAGTGTGTTTTGTCTCTAGGGCAGGTGATCTCATTTGGTCGTAAAACTAATGTTAGTAACTCTAGACGAACATGCAGAAATTGAGCATGTACTTGAGGATAATTTTTGTTCTTAATTTGAGAACCAAAAGGGCAGAGAAAGAGGGTGTGCAGGCAGGGTAGGACGTTACAGTGGAATTTGGGGTAGGGGGTAGGGCTTGTCTGGATTAGTGTGTGGGTTGTCTTGTTTCCATCCCCTTTCTGTGCTAGAAGAGATGATGTCATCCCAACCATGTGTGTGTGTGTGTGTGTGTGTGTGTGTGTGCGCGCGTGTATGTGTGTGTGTGTGTGTGTGTGTTGGGCTAGATAGCAGAGCTAGGTTGAACACTGGGTTTTTTTAGTTGGGAATTTAACCTTTTTTTTTTAGTGGTGCAGCTGCCTGTATTTCTGAAGTGTACTGGTTTTATTATTTATTGCATTTCCCACTCTCCCATAACTTTACACAACAGACAAAATAAAACAAAGGTTCTTTTAGTGCTCTTACGTGCTGTTGCATTTCCTTTATTAATATGCATGGTTTGAGACATGGTTCAAATTTAATTGCAAAATAATTATTTGCACTTTTGTGCCCAGCAACATACAGTGATTGTCAAAAAGAAAATGCACATGCAATTGTGCCTTTTGAGAATTCGTTTTCATTGTCTAAACTAGTACGATTGGACCAAACTGAAAAACTAATAGCAGTCGGTCCATTTGCTATTGCACATCCTATTCACTCACACTTCACCTGAAACGCCTTTGCAACTTTGCGAAAGATCACATTTGTTGTCAGTCAAACGCTGTGGGTTGGGAGGAAGGGCAAATGCAACAAAGTGATGTGGGGGTGAAAACTGAAATCAGATCAGTGACCATGATTATTAATGACTGCATTCTTGTTGATGTGTACCAGAACTACTTGGATATTGTAGTAGTGGTGAGTCTGTGGTTAATGCTCCAGGCTACTGATCAGAAAGTTGTGTGTTCAAGCCCTGACCACCAGCAAGCTGTAGCTTTGAGGCTCTTTAGCATGGACCCTACCCTGCTTTGCTTCAAGAAAGTTGTATAAGGACTGTCTGTTCATTTATTTTCAGTAACCACTTTATCCCGGTTGGGGTCACGGGGGATGTGGTGACTATCCCGGGGACACCGTGCACAAGGCAGGAAATTTTCACCCAAGCTCAAACTCTAATCCATCACAGTGCACCACTCGCACCCTTATTCACACATTAGGGGCAGTTTAGCATAGCCAGTCTGCCAGCATATAGGTTTGTAGACAGAGTGGGGAAAACTGGAGCACCCAGATAAACCCCATGCAGACCCAAGGGAAAAATGAAAACTCTGAGCAGATAGGAACCTGAACTGTGAGGCCTTAGTGCTACCCACCATGTCACCATGCTGATCATGGCTCGTGTTTTTATCTACTAAAACCTTAAAAAAAAAAAATTGAAGCATGGAGGTTTAGAGAGAGCTCTTTGGGCTTCTGAGGTGGCGAGTTGTCATATGGAGGCTCTTGGGCTACAGCTCAGTAAATTGAGGTGCTCCATAGGAATTTGCCTTTTATGGTTAGTGCAAAATAGGAATGAAACTTGACCAATCCAGGTACTTAGAGAAACTGTGGCTCATGAGATCAGGCCCAACAACAGGTTTACCAGGTTTAAGTCAGCACAGTCATTAAGCATGTGCACTATTTAAGACTGAAGGCCCTTGACGTATGTGTAACACGTGCTGCTGCTTGTGAAATGCTGTCTTGTTGATGTGATCTTTTACAGCCGAAGAGTGCGGCACCCAAAAGTTTTATATTTTGATACAGAAATGCTACAAATCCAGTATTCTAGTTTACTTTGCAGTGGATGCCCATTGAGTGAATAGCAGAACAGGGGAACAGAAACATTTCTTTAGAAGAGCACCCCCAGGGAAGGTTTTATAAAGTTTAGGTGCTAAGACAATAAAAGACCTGCCTCCCATAGTGAACAGCCATACCCTGGGGGCAACTATGAGCTTTGTGGTGGAGGACTTCACAGTAAATATAGGGGTGTAGGGATAGAGTTTGTAATGGTTGAAAATGGTAACCAGTGTAGCTTAAGGAGTGATGTGAGCAGGTTCTGCAGCATGAGTGAAGAATTTAACCTGAAGCTGCTATACGGTTTAGACTGGTGAAAACGTTTTGTAGTTGAAAACTGTCTTGTAATTGAGTGATTAAAAACATGGGCCAAAGTTGCACCATTATTTTGTGTTCAGCAAGTAGCAGAGGTGAGCGATATAACAAGGGATCAGGTCACAACTGGACCGCTGAGACGTACTGCCATTTACACCTGGTCTATGGTGCGCCTCCAAGGTGTCAAGCTGACTACTTGCGTTCAGATTTTGTTACTGCCTATGTAACTTTCCATGTTATGTTGTTGGGGCTGCATCAGTGTTTGCACTACAAAAGATGTGTGGTCAAATGCGTCCCAGGCCACCTTGGCAAGTGGTTTGAGTGAATGCCTTACGCTACGTTTTACATTTATATAATCCAGAACGACTTGGATATTATTTATTCAACTGAGCATTTGAGGGTTTAGGGCCTCGCTCAAGGGCCCAGCTGTGGCAGATTGGCAGTGCTGGGGTTTGAACTCAAGACCTTAAGAATCAGTAGTCCAACAGCTCAATCACTGAGCTTCCACATGTTCCCTCGGTATATCTCGGTGATAATTTACACTTGTTTATAGCAAAGCATTTTAAAAACCAGGTGTAAAAAGGCCCAGTGTGGAAAAAGCACATTTTTTTGTGTGCTCTAGCGTACGATTAAAAGTAACGCCCAGGTTATATACTACAAAGAGTTGGTTGATATGCTGGTTAAAGGAAAACAAAAATATGTCCTCTATAAATATAGGTTTACAGCATTTCTGTTTTAGATAAGCCTGATTGAGACGTTTCGCACGCAAAAGGCTTTTGATGTCCAACCTGTTTTGTAAATATTTAGCGTTTCTGGTTTCGTATAAGCCTTTCATCTTGCTCGTGGTTTTTGGTTATTAGAAATATGGGTATTGGTACACATGGACAAAACTCACCAGCCAAATCAGTAAATTTTCCATTACTGTACTTAGCCCTGGTTGTTTTTGTCTTGTTGAAATTTGTCCATTGTAGAGACTTGAGGCAATTGTTAATCCTAATATGGTTACTCATATTCAAGTATGTGCATGTGTTTATGCGCTTAATATCAGACACAGTATATACATTACTGTGAGGTGTAACCAAAGGGGAAAATACAGTGTGCCGCCCACAGCTCAGCATTGCAAACCTAATGTGGCCACTGAGCCAAAAGCCTCCCGCATCGCTCTACTAGACTTGTGAAGTCTGTAGAGCATGGTCTAAGAGTGTAGTGCACAGGGGCTGGTTTGAAGTGTAGGTATTGTCTCATCCCCAAAATGGCCTCTTGAGGTGTGTGTACATGAGTGCATGTGTGCGTGCGTGTTTGGCAGGGGGTATGGAAAGGCAGCCTGACAGTAATCTGAAACTCAAAGGGCAGGAAAATATGATGATGGTACTTTATAGAAGACGGAAGAGGTTGCTACTTGCAAAATTCTTTTGTATTCTTTTATATTTTTTCATGAAGCAATGTTTTTGTGCATTTTTCCAAGTATTGGAACAATTCACCATTGTGAAGAACACAAACACCTAGTTTCTGCCTATAGATTCACAAAGTCTCAGGTTCCGTCTTTGAATCGCTGTTTAGAATTCCATGATGGGTAACTGCAGCTGGACAGGTGGGGGTTTGCCAGACAGATTTCTCACAAATTTACTTGTTTCAATTTTGATTTCATAAACATTTAACATCAAGCATGTTTAACATTAAAAAAAAAAAATCTTGCTACCCCTTCTACATATTCGATGCTTGTTTTTAGGATGTTTGGCAGTGATTTCATTATTGACCAGTGTGCTGTTTAACTTCACATAGCTAAGCATGTTTTGAAGGGGCTGGCTCACCCTTCCCAGAATCTGAGGCGTTGTTTGTTTTGATCGCTTGTGACTGCTACCTGTGCAGCAAAACCTCTGCAGATTCACTGTTGGTGATCCCTTCGAAACCCATCTTAAACTTTTTTTCCCCACCTAGGTCTCATGTGAAAGGTTTGAACAAAACATGCCTCATCTTTTCTTTCCTTCATGGTCGCCTGTAAGATGGTCGAGGTCGGTTTGGGTCCATTACACAAGGAATAACAGAACGGATCGGGCAATAGAATATAAAATGTGAATAGGTCGACACGATATTTTCAATTTCATGTTACAGTTTCTGATCTACAGTCTAGAATGTTGCCAGATTGTTGCAGATTGTTTTAGGAAGATCGCTACCCTAAAAAATGGTGACTCGCTACTTGGGGCAGAGGATTCTGGGAAGGGAGAGCTGGCCTTTATTTGTGTTCTAGGGTAGTCATGTCAGCATGATGGCTTGGTAATATGACACGTGCAGTCATACTGCATGTTCTTCACAAAGATCAAACATGATCAATTACATAAACCTCAGTTGGGAACAGTCTAATTGGCTACTTTAAATTGCCCGTGGGTGTAAATGGTTGTCTGTCTCTGTGTGTTGCCCTGCTGTGGATTAACGACCTGCCCAGGGTGTACCCTGCCTCTCACCTGAAGTCAGCTGGGATTGGCTCCAGCTTCCCCCCGTGACCCTGAACAGGATTAAGCAGCAGAGGATGAGTGAGTGAGGGTAAGTGAGTAAAGCTCAGTTGAAAAATTAACGTGCAAATGATTCTGTTTCATGTGAACTTAAACTTCCAAATTAAATTACCATGACAAATCAGTGCATTGCTTTCTTTTAGCTAGGAGGGAGGAGTCTTCCTGATCATGTTCCCTGTACATGCACAAAATATTCTGTCTTTTGCCCTTATTTTGAAAAAGATATTCATATTCCTATTAAGCTGTGTACATGGTTAATGAAAATGAGTATCCCACGAATATTCATGTTTTCCTTCATGCATCTCTACCATAGGCCCTGCAGACTGTTGTGTAGTTGGACTGTAAACAGACAAGAGGCCGTGTGTCACAAACTGCCATCTGACTGATGCGCGTATCCCGAATGTGCTGTATACACGACCGAAGAACGCTCCTAAAACCAGAATAATATCGTAATATCTTAATCGGAAAGTGCTCAATTCAGAATAAGACCAAAACGGAATATACTGTTTACATGACTCGTATCAGATTCTGAATGTTGGCATATTTGGAATAATAGTAAGCATGTAAACGTGACTGAGCGCTGTGATGGCTCAGCTAATAAGTACTGACATATAAGCTATGTGGTTGTATCAATCTAAATGACAGAAATATTTTTTTAAATCTACACCAGAAGCTAAAATGCTTCAAACAAGTCAAGCAGGAAATCACAAGCAATTGTTACTCTAAGTAAAAAAATGCAATCCTCAGAAAGGCAGTGATATGTGAAATATATCTGGCTGTTATCAGTCATAACTAGCCTGTCCTAATCTACACCAAAAATGACATTTGCAGATCAGTAACTTTATTGGCCTGTAGTAAATATGTTGCCTTCCTTTCCCTCCACGTTCCTGGCACTGTTATCAGAAGACAATGAAAGACGTTTCATTCCGATTTTGAAGATTCAGATTCGCATCTAAAACTAAAGGAACCGTTCACACACACTTCATTTGACAAAATCTTTTTATTAATGATCTTTTCCACTGTAAATCCATGGTTAGTTCTGATCAGTAGCTGTAAACACAACTTGGTGGAGGTGCTACTCAATAAACAGTTGGTTAACCAGAGGATTAAAATAGAAGTGGCGATGACGTATCATTGGCTTCTTTGCGAGGTTGTTTTAGAGCTAGTAGCTGACTTCAACAGTCCTTGTCCACCGTATCTATGGACCGTTAGCAACCGTATCTATGGGGACGTGTTCCTGAACACCATTCATGTGGGTGCTAAGATGTTTCCTGATTCAGAGTGAAAAATGTCTGCATCAACTGCAGACTTAAAGGCAGTTTGGGTATGTTTAGATTTGCTATAATTATTGAATGAGTAATCGTTCCTGGAAGTTTGTGGCTTACAGGTTTAAGAATAAATGCGGTCAGCATGCTAGATGCTTCTCTCTTTTTATAAGCTGGCCAATGCCTTGTGTGTCACTTTTGACTTTCTCATTGTTCCTGGTTTTACTTTAGGCTTATTCGTTTGAATATTTGTGTGTTACTGGCACAACAGGCAGTACAGTCTCCAGAAGTTATAAAAGTGATGTACATCACAAATGGGGACTACTGGAGGACCTCTAACTGGTTGAAGGACGAGTTAACTGAGCTTCTGTGATAATACACTACTCAGTTAATTTTTTTTAATTGAATCCTGCCGCCTACATGTTAAAGCGGGCTGGTATGGTGGTGCCCATCTGAGTCACTTCACCAGCAGCCGGGAGGCATGCAAATGCATCGTCGATGTACTGCCCCCTTCTGTAAAACAGAGATACTGCATCTTGTAATGTTAGCCTGTGTGTGCTCGTGTGTGTAGATATAGTGTACCTGAATAATTATGTTATGGTGTTTAGGATGGTTCTGATTTGCATTGCACAGGAAACTATTTGCATTTTTGCTTTTAGCTTTTACACCTGTTTGTTTGCAGCTATTCAACAAAACGTTAAATTAATGGTCCTAGTGCGACCTACACTCAAACGACAGCTATTTATTTATTTTTTTTACATCCAAAGGAATTTTTGTGTTGATGGGTGTTCTTAAAAAGTATAACTTAAGTAAACATGAAAGCTGTCATCCAAATAATAACATATTTAACGTAAGGCAGGCAACAAAACCCTTAAAATTTATAGTAAAAATAGTTGATGATTAATTTTGTTATTATTTAGTTGGTTCCATGCACCATGATGTGTTGCACATCACTTTATAGAGACGGTGATGAAATTGACTGCTACGGCTAGACAACAGTGAAGGACCAATGTCCTCCAAAAGTGACTGAACCCTGTATATTAAACTCTGTTGTTGGCCTCATGACACAACTTGAATTAAAGACTAGACTCGTAATCATTCATTTGGGGCCAAAGTGAGTAACTGTGGAAGCACAATTTGCTGGACTGAGCCATTCTTATCATCCGCTAACTTTTTTTTTTTTGTATACCCCATTTCTGGGCATAGCTGTCAATCTTTTCAGGTTTTTTCAGAAAATAATATCTTGTACTACTTTGGCCTAAAAGGCAGAAGTTTGTATGACAAAGTGAACATGTTCTCAAAGTAACAATCAATCATTGAGGTGGACATTTTCTAACTTTAGAGCAACTAATGCCATGAAGTCAAACCCAGGCTGTGTATCTGTTGTTTGGTTCCTGATGAATACCCTGCCTTAATAGTGCATTTATGTGGTGTAGAATGTGCTTTATGCAGCTTTGGGTAGTGTTGTTGCCAAACATACTGAAACTGAGTAAATTAGTGTGGCAGTTCTATTTTTTGACCCAGTGTTGATGAAAGTGCAACATACTTCTTTTTTCATAACCTTAAAAAAAACAAGAAGATAATTGTGTCTTGGGTGATCCGATCAGAAGTGGACAGCTCGAAATACAGGTGTGAACAGGGTCAAATGCATCCCAAAGATCACTCAGACCACGTTCGGAGGTGGTCTGGGCCGCATATGACAGCATTCTTTTAGCGATGTGTTCACAAATGTGTCCTGGGCCACGTTGAAGGCCTGCACATTCAGCTGAAATCCTCTGCGACATATTTACTCCTTTTCGCACCGAAGGTGTCATATTTTTCTGTCTTTATTATTATTGTGATTATTTTAATTTCTGGCAGACTAGACACAGGACTGCCTATTCTCCTGCCAGTAAAAAGCAACAACACGTTTGGTCTTTGCAAACAGAAATAATGTAAGTGTTTATTTTGACTGTGTTAGAGTGGGGAGGTGAGATCTGTTCACAAGTAGTCACTCGAGACCCATGTAGAGATGCATTCTAATGCCAGGTGCGAACTGAGGTACATAAAGGTGTCCACTTGTGATCAGATCACCCAGGAAGCATGTGTGTACAGGGCCTTTGCTACATGTCAAGTGACTATCGTGCTTTCAGTTCACACAGAACATGCTGGGAGTCAGTACTGAAAAAGGGCTGCAGGAAACAGGCACAGAAAATGAAAAGTCAGCCCAAAAAGCAAACAAGATAAAATGAATATCCAAGAGCGTCAGACTGCCAGAAATCAGGGTCAATACCACTGGTGTGTTGGTCACACTGAAATATTTTTTAAAAAGAGCGCGCAGAGCCAGAAATTAAACGTATGAATGTCAGGATAGTGACCTTACACTAGTTTGGGTGACTGAGTTTGTCTGCATGTTCCCATGCCGTAAGAATTTTTGGTTAATCGGTTATCAAAATAACATCAGTTTTGCAGCCCTGGTCTAACAGAGAAGAGCTATGGATGTAGCATGTTCTTCACTTTATGGAATTTTATACACAGTATGCTGTAGGTCCCTGGGGACAATAATTGTTATTCTGACCATATTACTGTTTCTAGGTCTCCTGATGTGTGTCAGGTGCTGTGAGTGGCACTGCGGCACCCCACCTCAGGAGTGGACTGTCTCAACCATCCGGATTTCGTGATTCCCTCTTCCCTCCCCCCTCCTCTCCTTTCCCCCTGTCCCTCCATCCCTATTCCCTCTCCCTTCCCCCTTTCCCCCCTCCCTTGCGGCGCTGTGCTTGAAGTCATGAGCATAGCAATCGCACTGGGAGTCACCACACCTGAGACACCTTACGCAGACATGGCTGCCGGATCAGAGTGAGTACTGCAAACTGTGTCAACAGTCTTTTAGAAGACTTCAGTGCAAACTTTAGCAGACTGGTGTTCTCCCCCTAAAATCTGTATTGCCGATTTATTGCTAATATTTCTTTGTGTGTAATCAAGATGTCCTATTACTTCATGTTAGGGGTGTGTATTGTGTTGAATTTCAATAGCTACATGGTTGTAAAGGTTTTGTGCACATGCAGTCAGTCTTTGTCACCTGACTGATTTGCTGCATGCATAATTTTGTGGGAATATTGTTGAAATGTGCAATACATGTGCCAGTGTGGCGTTAGGAGTACTAATGGAGCCAGGACTCATTGAGAGAAAGACCTCGGGTAACAAAATTGGAAGAATACACATAGCCGATAACCGTTTTGACCATTATATAGTCAAAACCCTTGCAAACCAACAACAAGAAAATCAGTTAGTCTTGATGAGGTGATGCTGGTGTTCTATAATGAGAGTGACTTGGAGTAAAATGTCATTTTATAATGGGTAACCTCTAGTTTACAACTTGCTGGTGTTATACATTTTTAATGACATATTTTGTTGGAATTGGGCTCTGTTTGATTAAACATACAGTACAGTGATTCCGACACAACCTGTTTATCATAAATTGTAGGTAATCATAGTCCTATAGCTGACCCTGTTCTCCTTCTGTCTGAACACAGGCAGGATTGCTTGTAAATGGTAGATGGATTTGACGATCAACATTCTGAAACTCCTTTATATAATTCCTTGTCTCTTACATAATAACTGCCCCAGCGTTATTTTTGTGTGCATGGGAATGCAGAAACAGCAAACCATTCCTGTTTGAAATAAAGTGGGAGGCTTCTTACATGTTATCTTGATGTGCTGCTGCCACCCAGTGGTCAGCTGCGCAAAGGTTTCATGATTTAGAATGGCGAATACAGTTTTATCTTTCTCTGTGCACGGGTACTTTTATCTCTGTAGTGTTTTATATTTTACAGTTGTTTCCTCTTTCTCTCTCTCTCTCTCTCTCTCTCTCTCTCTCTCTCTCTCTCAGTCCTGAGTCAGTGGAAGCAAGCCCTGCAGTGAACGAGAAGACATACTCAAACCACAGCTGTGGGAGTGCACAGAATCATGGATACCGGGGCCTGCCCTATGCTGTGAGTATCGCTTTACTTGCATGGCATGAAAATTGGTCATAGTATAGCAATAAGCAGATGTGTAAGGAATATAATCCAGTGTAACTGGTGTGCTATCCTTTAGCTTCTACTGTAAGTAGAAGGTGCATTGCATTTTCATTTTAATTATAATTTTGCTGTGAGCTTCTGGTAACTGAAGTTCTGTTTTATGAAATAAGTGGAATAATTTTAACACTATATGCCTATATTATTGATTTTATAACTTGTCTCACTGCAGAGTGTTTTCTGCCATGTTTATACATCATACTGCAACTACTAAGTCCTGCATGATTTTTGAATGCCACATTTTATTTTTCATTCCCACCTTCTTGCTTTCCCTCCTTCCTTCCTCTGTGTGTTGTCTTCTCTCTCTGTCTTTCTCTCTGATACCTGAACACCATTGTTTGAAGATGCAACAGTCTTCCATTGTGTGTTGTCAGGATCATAACTATGGAGCGCCACCCCCTCCTACCCCTCCTGCCTCCCCACTCTCCCAGACCATCATTCCCCGGCTGGAGCTCAATGGCACCCACAGCCGTTCCCAATCCCGTTTCCAACCCAACGACCCTGACAACTCGGCCGACAGCGACAGTTCATCAGAGGAGGAAGGCGCCGTGCCATCAGGCTGGTGCCAGTGCCGCCTGACATCAGACCGCTACCTCATAAAATGCGAGAGCTGCAGGTGAGGATAGCACAGTGGTTAAGACTCTACATATACACAGTCATTCCTTATTATTATTATTATCATCATTATGAGTAGCATAGTATTATGAACACTATGTGCGGCATCCTGAGAAAATCCTTCACATGGTGAAATATATGCTTTTTCTTTATGCATTTAGTAATCCGATCCCTACAGGTTTTCCTGAACTAAAATGTTACTCTCTTGCAAATATCTCATCAGCAATAATCACAAATTAAAGCATTAATCTGTTAACCACACTAGCCATTAAAACATTTTTTAAGCAAACTGACTGCAACCTCGTTTGCTAAGCTAATGTGATTGCTGCAGAAATGAAGCCAAGATTTGAAGTTAAAATGAAGTTTTCTTAAAGTAAAAGTGTGTGCACACGAACTGGACAGAAAGACATTTTTTGGCGAAAACCAAATTTTTTTGTTTGCCAGAGTTCAGGTGAAGTGGCACCCAACTAGGTTTTTCCAGACCCCCACATGTATTTGTTAACCATTTTGTTTATGTAAATGGAATCTAGTGCAGTACAGCTGTATGCAGTCTGTCTTACTAGTGTGATGTGTACAGAGGTCTGGACAGAAGGAAAGGACTGGATGGGCAGCGTCGGAAGGCAGACAACGTGTGGGGTAAGATATAGTAGAGCCCACTCAAACTCTCACAAGCATTTGAAGCTGAAGTGTGGCAGTGTCGCCTTTTTTGCTACCTGTGCTGATCAAATCGCGTGCTCAGTGTGTGTCTGTATTTGGCTATTTGTGTCTTGATAGTAGGAGAGAGCAGCGCTACAGAAAGTGGTGATGAGGAGGTCTCGCCTGCCACAGTATCATACACAGCCACTCAGCACACACCTACCAGCATCACCCTCACTGTCAACAGAGTCAAACGTAGCAAAGCCAAGAAGAGGAAGAAGAGCACAGAGAAAACACGAGCTGCCCCTAAAGCCAAGAAAGTCAAGGTATGCACAAGCAAATGTACACGATACTGATAACAGTGGTGGGACAATTTAGATGATTCTTCTAAACAGCATATGTTAAACAAACGTTACACATCGATGTAAACTCTGTATTATTCCACAGGCTTTTAGAGAAGGTTCCAGAAAATCCTTAAGGATGAAGGTAAGAACTTTGTTAGGTAGTGTCAGCATGCTACAGAAAGTGGCCTACTGTTTTTAATTGGGCTGTTTTTATTTTCAAACATTGTGGTGTAATTGGTAAAATAATATGAGATAAAGTCACCATATCACCATTTATGTTTTTTTTTTTTTTTTTTTTTTCTTTTCTTTTTTCTTTCTTTCATTTAGAACTCCACCAGTGAAGCGAGTGTGTTGGACGAGAACACGACTGAAGGCTGGGAGACGCGTATCCGCCAGTGGACAGATCAATATGAGGAGGCTCAGGCCAATCAGTACAGTGCTGACGTTCAAACACTTCTCCAGCTCCATCACTCTGCCACCAAGAGCTCTCCGAATCCAGCAGCCCTCGCTATGGACACCATCAACCGCACAGAGTTGGCCTGCAACAACACCGTGTTGAGCTCTCAGATGCAGGTACAGTACTTTTCCCTGTGTTAGAAAGCAGATTTGCACACACCACACTTGTATTAACAAAATAACATGATGTGAATGTGTAGTTACAGCTGGGCCGTGTAACGCGAGTGCAGAAACACAGGAAGATCCTGCGAGCAGCGCGAGACTTGGAGCCTGACACACTCATTATTGAGTATAGAGGCAAAGTCATGCTTAAACAACAGTTTGAGGTCAATGGGCACTTCTTCAAAAAGTGAGTGCACTTTAAAATGTAAGGGAAGGCCATATGCCCAACTGTTTGCCTTGTGTATAGGCATAAATCCAAGTTATCGCTTGTACTTAATGCAAATTTTTACTTAAAAAAAAAAAAAAGGTTTTCAATTTGTAAAATACAGTCAGCACTTTCTAACCTTTTAAGTTGTTACTGTTAAATAATCGGCTATAATTTAGTTATAACTGGCCGAGCTATCTAAAATCCCTGTAATGGCTGTGTGTTTCTGTGTGCACTTTATCAGGCCCTACCCATTTGTCCTGTTCTACTCTAAATTTAATGAGGTGGAAATGTGTGTAGACGCACGGACATTTGGCAACGATGCTCGCTTCATCAGGAGATCCTGTACACCCAATGCTGAGGTGTGTAGATAGTTGAGGGGTGATCAGAAGTTGAGACTATAATTCTGATAATTGCTTAAGTCAGTGAAGTATCATTAACATAAATATATATAACTTATGATCGATCGACGAAATCCAAGCCTGACCAAGTTTGTCTTGCTTTTTGTCTCTCACGTACACACTTAGGTACGGCATATGATTGCAGAGGGGATGATTCACCTGTGTATTTACGCTGTTACTCAAATCTCCAAAGATACCGAAGTCACAATTGGCTTTGATTACGAATATAACAGCTGGTCAGTGTGTGAAGTCTGTTTATAAATATGTTATTTATGTGTCTTGTTTGAAATCTTGGAATATTCATGTTAAATAACGAAGCAAACACAGTTGTATTAATTTTTTTGTATCTCCTTTGGTAGTAACTACAAGGTGGATTGTGCGTGCCATAAAGGCAATCAGAACTGCCCCGTGCTAAAGCATAACCAGAACCCATCTGAAGGGCTTCTGCCCCCACCGCAGAACCCGCTACCTTCTCTGCCCGGGGCAGAGACTCGCAGAAGGCGGGCACGGCGAAAAGAATTAGAGGGAAGTGGACTGGTCGGGAGCGTGTCTGATGATAGCAATCAGCTCCTGGACGAGCACGGGGAGCATGGAACTAGTGAAGCAGAGGTAGGTGTCTGTGTATGTGATGGGGATATAGATGAGTTATCTGCAACCCTGATTTCAGACATGAACCCTGCTGGTCTCCAGGCCCTAGCATTCGTATGCTATTGAAGATGGATCTTGGTGTTATGTAATGGTCGTAATCACTGACCTGTCAAGATCTAAGGTTTAGCAGTAGAGGTTTTGATTTTTTTTTGACAGCTTGCAACTGCAACACTTGGAAACAACTTTTGCTTCTCAGCTAAAGCTCAGAAAAGGTCAGAATGAACACACATTTCCTTTACAGAAAATCAAATTCACCGACAGGGACAGGATAGAATACAAGAAAAATTCAAATGAAAAATGTAGTTGCTGCCTATTGTTAAGTATCACTCACATGAAAAAATTTTTAATGCTACTTTACAGTTGTATAATGTAAGCTTTGTATGCTCAGCTGGTTGCTTATAAATCCAAAAATATATGCATATTGCAGTTAAATATCAGTTCAAGCAATGATTGTTCATCATGCATGCTGTTAGCGTGGAGCCGTGCTGTCTACCGACATATGCTGGTGTTCTTGGGGTGAAATTAGGTGGTTTTTTTTGTTTCTTTGCCTGCTGGGATTTCATAACAACAAAGACGGCTCTGGAATTGAACTAATTCTCTTACTACATGATTGTACATTTGGCACTAATTGTTAGTGCACAAGGAAACAATAGAAATATTGCATTAAAGATTGGGTTTTATTCTGTTTGATTATTTTGTTTGCGCTCCTCAGGAGGGTCTGATGGATGGTGTAAAGCAGGAGGAGGGTCAAGAGGAGGTCGATGAAACGGGAGCACCAATAGCTAATAGACGGGTAAGGAGGGCAACAAGAGTATGAGGGACATGTGTTAACATGGGGAAAATTAATTCTTAATGTGACTAAAATTGTTAAAGCCAAATGGTAACATTTCAATCATAGATGACATTTTTTTTGGTCCCCAAAATATGCATTTCTTCCTTTTTCTTTTTTTAAATCTAATAAATTTTCATGTATGTTTGTACATGTTTCTTAAATGGGGGGGAGGGGGATCCTTCTTTTATTAGTTCTAATAAGGTGGCCAACTGGAATAGGCAGACGAGAAAATGTAAGTCATCCAGATTAGAATTTTCAGCAGGTGTGAATGATGCTGTGCAATGGTTCCAGCCAGAGTGTATATTCCCATCTTGGCCCAAGTGGATAGGCACAGTTGGGCACAGTCAAATGTGAATAATGAGAGACAGTGATGTATTTGGGGACAAGGAAATGCAAATACTCCATATTCTATGGCAGATTTTATTTTTGTTTATAATTGAGTCAGGTATTTTTATTCTGTTTATTAAATTTGTTCATTTGAATGCAACAGTCATTGTTTCGTTTCTGTTTTCCGTGCAACTAATGTTGCCACCTGTGCGCTTGGTTGCAGTCTCGAGAGGACCGGAAAGCAGAGGCCATCATGCATGTGTTTGAGAATTTGGAAAGGAGGAGGAAGCGTGCTTCTCAGGGTACAGAACGTGCTGGGCTTGATGACCTCAAACAGGAAGGGGTGGGGCCTGAGGAAGGTGGGGCCTCCTCTCCCACATTGAGTAACCCGGGTCAAAATGCAGGGTTCATTGGAGGAGTTAGCACACGCCGCACATCTTTTGCTACGGTGAGTCCTTGCTGTTTCATTCCTTTGCTTTTCTTTTCTGTTTTATGTCTCTTCATTCACTCACCTTTTTTGGTGTCATTTGGCTTTTTTCTTTAAGGACCCAGTGGCATCAGTTGAGTCAGAAAAGCCTTCCTCTGTGAATCCCGTCACTCCCAAACCTCCCCCAGCACGTCCCAAACCACGTCCCAAGAGTCGCATCTCTCGCAATCGGGCAAGCTCTGCCCAGCGGGCACGTCGCCAGAGGCAGGCTCTTTTAGCACAGCAGGCAGCTGAGGCAGGAGCAGCAGGTGGGGAAGAGGGAGGCACAGCGGCTGGCACAGGAGAGCTAGGGCTCGGGGATGGAGCTCTGGGAATCGGACAACCTCAGGATGGAGAGAGCTTTGGAGTGTCATCTACAGCACTAGGCAGCAAGACAGGGGTGAGATGTCCCAAAACTAAAAAGGTAAAATATTTTTAGTGTCTAATATCTCTACTGCAATGATAGTCTGGATTACATTTTCTGGAACTGTTCAGCTAAAATGCCTATATAGTGGACCCTCAGCTCACGAATGTATTGGATGGTGAACAAATCAACGAATGAACTAAATTCCCGAGCAGATTTTGTACTGACTGATGAAGAATGCCTCGACCGACGTACAGACAGCCAACCCATGCTTTGCGGCACAAACCTTAAGTTCCGGTCAAGCACCCATGGTGTGAACATGTTCGACGCATTTTTTCGTTGAGAGTTAGAAGCCTAAGTATATAGCAGTTAAAATAAAGAAAGATGATAATCGCAAAACATGAGAATCGCCACCATATCCCTCCGCCACCGCTTCACACATGCTTCATGGCACAAACATGTAGTTCCAGTCAAGCACTCGTTATGTGAACGTGCTCGATGCATTTTTTTCGTTGTGTTTCTCTGCATTTTTGCACTATAAGCCTTCATTAAGGGTCCCAGGAAAGTGAAAAGTGGAATTGGAAGTGTGAGTAAGAAGCCTAAGTATATAACAGTTGAAATAAAGGAAGAAATAATCACAAAACGTGAGAACTGCCACCATATCCCTCCGCCACCCTACGTATTCACCGCAAAGGTAACGTGCATTAAAATCATCTGGTTTTTTTAGTTTTATTTTTCTATAATTAAGGTTATTTTAATTTTTTTCTATGTTTTGTTACCACACACAAACCCATAATACACTTTAAAAAACATGTTTTTGAGGGCTGAAACACATTAATTGTATTTACATTAATTTCAAAGGGGAAAATTGATTTGGGTCGCGAACAAATCGGTTCACGAGCAGAGTCTCGGAAACAATGAAGTTCGTGAGTCGAGGTCCCACTGTACAATGATGAACACCACTATGATTTTAGAAAGCAGTAAATGTCCCGTCTCCATGCTAATTCTTTTAATAATAATTATGAATTATTTAATAAATTATAAAAGTGTTAGTACTAAAACTACTCTCTCTTTTTTTTTTTAATGATAAAAGTGAAAACATGAACATTTTTCTAATAATGAAATAAGCCAGTGACACTCGGCTGACATCAGGATATTGTGCTTTGTAGGTGGTATCGCTTTACTCACAATTGCCCCTGTGTAATATAGCTAGCAGGTTGTGCATGCTGCTGCTCAGAGCAGCAATCTGAGCAGTAAGAAATTTATTTGCTGTTAAATAATCATGACAAGATTTTTAAAAATATTCCTTGTACAGAGCAGCAGGTTATGAAGTCTGTTTTTCCTCATTTATTATTTTAGATCTGTGTAATATTCGTGATGCCTTGCTTTTAACCCCTTCAGTACCTGGTGACGGAGTGGCTGAATGACAAAGCCCCAGACCGCATCGATGAGCCAATCGAGCGGCCGCTGCGTATAACCACAGACCCCACTGTGCTAGCTACTACTCTCAACATGCTGCCAGGCCTCTCACACTCACCCCTCATCTGTACTGCCCCCAAACACTACATCCGCTTCGGCTCTCCGTTCAACCCAGAGAGGCGCCGCCGGCCCCTTGTTGTTGATCCTTCCTACGGCTCCTGCAAGAAAGTTAGTGAAATTCTGGACAGCATATTGTCTTTTCCTGAAGGAGTTGTGTTAGCCAAAGAGCACAGCCATCTGTTTATTGTTTTGTAATTGATAGCTGAATGGCATCCATGTGTTTGCTGCTACTGACCATAGTGTACTTCTGTTTTGTAGAGGTGGATAAAGCAGGCACAGGATGAGAGCATGTCATCTCTTTCCATGGAGGATGGAACTGAGTCCAACTCTTCACACCAAAGTAACAGCAGCAGTACAGCCTCCAGATCTGGTAAAAAAAAAAAAAAAAAAAAAGTGTCTTATCAAAGTTTTGTCCAGAAAGTGTTTTAAGAATCCTACAAAACTAGTTCCACTGACTGTCTTTCTTCTCTCAGAGTTGATGGCGCCATTTAAAAAGAGAAAGTCGAAGTATGCACCTGAAATGGTCGTACCACCTCCTGAACTTTTGCTTCGACCTTTGTCCCCCATCACACCTCCACTGCCATCTGAGCCCACTGTGAGCTTGTTACACCCTCTCCTCTCTTCCTGCTCGCTGTATTTAGGGGCTGAGGAAGAGAGGCAGAATGGTGCTGTGCCACCATACTCCCCACTCCCATCTCTTCCTGCCAGCCGGTGCAATACACCTCTGCAGTTTGAGGTAGGAAGATGTCTGCTCAAAGGTTTTTCTGTTTTAACACACAATAAAACATGCAAGCGAACAGCCTAATCCTGTGCAATACAAGTCTTGCGCAATAAAAATGTGCGACTATGGCGCACCACTACTTCTCTTAAAAGTCCTTGAGCTGTTTTTCAGCTTAATTTATATGTAGGATTACTACATTTGCCAGTTCCACAATTTCCCTCCAAATCTTTATACTAGAAGAAGAATGGAAAACCTGTTTACTGGAAACTTGGGTATAATGGAAGCCTGCAGAAGTAGTTCTGTCTCTTAAATTCAGATCTTTTGGTTTTTGTTTTTGCAAATACCATTGGCAGAGTAATTGATGACAGTGTTCTGCTAAAATTTGTTTTTCATATTTTAACTTCCTCAATAACTGATATGACTTCCATTAGGAGACCCTACTTCCCCACTCTAGAAAATGTCATGTTTTTGTCTTTTGTAATCCTCTATACCTGACAGATTTGGTAGCTAGGGATTGGGTTAAATAAACACTATTGTATTTGTTAGCAGAGCTACGCTTGCAGTTATCCCAGGGGTGCTGGGTAACTGTGTGTTCCTTGTGAATGTAGCAGTGGAATGGAGTAAATAATCAACTGTGCTCTTCTCCACAGAACATCTCCTCTCCTGAGGCATCTCCTGTACACAGACCAGAGTCTCTTTCCCCAGAGGTATGACAGACATTGAGTTGATTTTAGTGTGTGAGAATAACAGTAGCAGAGTGTCTTCTGCGTGTTCTTGTTTGACAACTTCTGCAACTCTCTCCAGCCCTCTTTGCGACCAGACTTTGATACACCACGGATCACCACCTTCCCTGAACTTTCCGTGACGTCTGGTCTTGGCAGTCCAGCCCCCGCATCTGACGACTTTCCCCTGACTGGACCAGAGTCTCTGACTGGCTCTGGAGATGGCGTGTGTCTCACACCAGCCCCTGTGTCTAACGCCAGTGATGCTTCATTGGGCTCACGCTCAAATGAGGCACAGGTTCGAGAACAGGTCTTTAGGACAGAGTTCAACCTCATCTACACCTGCTCTCCCCTCAATGCCAACCTGACCACTGGTCCTGTGAGTGACAGAAGGCATTCCCAATCAGAAGGCAGCTTCTCTCCTGCTGAATCCTACTTCAGCTCTGTGAGTGGCCAAGGCTTGTTGAGCGAGCCAGGGTCTGGTTCTTTTTCACCATACCCCGAGCCTCAGTTTGGGAGTGGCACGCCGCCTCATACCTGCAATCCACCACCGAAGAAGAAGGCAAGTCATCCAAACTCCAATTGTCCTTTATTTCATTTTACGTTTTTAAAGATATTGATTCACAGGAATGGTTTATAATAACTTAACATATGAATTACAAACAGTTGAAAGTATTGCATTCAGGGAAAGTTAAACACTTCCACTTATGTCTCCTCCTACTGAGGATTGCAGCTCGTACACTTAAAGCTTATTTGTACTGGCTTTTTGCAATTCTATGGTGGAATTTCTCTTTAAATGAGGACATTTGCAGTCAAAGACACATTACTTGCTAATAAGTTAGAATTCAAGAACATTGGCAAATTGTGCTGTCAATCTGTAGAATTTTCTGTTTGCCGTACTGATTGGCACAAATCAGATTTCACAGGAAAACAAATGTAAGTGACACCAGAACTCCTGACTGCTAAAAAAAAAAGAAATACAGTGAACCCCTGCAATATCGCGGTTCACCCATCGTGGGTTCAGTGCATCGCGGATTTTAAAATTTTGATTCGCGGAATTTTTTGGCTTTCGCGGGACTCTGGAATATAAATTATAAAATATAATTTAAAAAAATGTTAATTCAAACATTAAAAGAACATTTAAATCAAAATAAAACACTATGCGCTGTGTTTCACCAGCGGATGAATACACAGTGGTGGTGTACGTCACTTCCGCTTGAGCTAGTAAACAGGCTGTAAACAGGAAGTGACCTCACCGGCAGTAAGTACTCATGAAGAATTTTATATATTGTTAAAATTACGTATGTTTGAGTGTATAAAGTGTTTAAGAGCATAGGACGTGTGTATAAGAGTGTGGAAAAGGTTAAAAAAGCTTTAAAATATATATATATATATATATATAATAAAGTGAATGTGATGGCGCTACTTCGCGGATTTCATGTGTCGCAGGGGGGCGCCGGAACATAACCCCCGCGATAGGCGGGAGTTCACTGTACATCTTGCTATCCAGTGTTTTCTGGCAACTATTTCAGAAGAAAAAAATTACACACACAGGTCTACATCATCTGAAGGCAGACGAAATGGGAAAAAAAATGCATTGAATAAGCTTTAAAAAAAAAAAACCAACGCCTAGACAGATATTTCCTCAACACCACATCGCTCACAAAGTGATGTTTTGTTAAGCTAAATCAGGACACTTCTTTTTTTTTTTTTTTTCTCTCCCTCTCTCTCTCTCTCTCTCTCTCCCTCCCTGTTCCCTTCATACTCTGTCGTTCCATGCCATGTTCCTCGAAAACTATTGCAAAGTCTTTTCTTCTTCACTTTTTTCAAGGCAGAGGGCCATGGGAAGTGGCGTTAGTCAGCTGCAAGGCTTGCCTAGTTACCAGGCACTAGCTGTAAGGCGTGAATTCAAACCAGGGCAGAATATGGTGAATATTATATACATGGCCTCCATCTAGAAGTGTGCATGTGGATATTGTTTGCATAAGCATACTGTACGCCTCCCTTACCTGTACTGCCCAGAAACCACTTTAACATGCATAAAACCATTTACATATTGTCATTTCTTTTACAGACATAGCAACATGTGCATCATTTATGTGTTGAAAATGTACTTGTCATGCACCCTTGGTTCTTTGATGCAAAGTTTTATTAAATTTTTTTTTTTATATATAAAGTGTTTATTTTTAGTGATGCACTGAAATGAAAAAGAAAAAAAAACTTGGCCTAATTGAAGCTGAACTGATGGACATAAATACTTATTTTAATTTACAAGAATCACTTTGGTGTTTTTGTACAAAAAAAACAATTATAATTTTGCATAGATTTTTTTTTTTGTGTGTTTATTGTTTAATTGTGTATGACCTAATTGGTAAAGCACACAGGAACAACATCCCTGTACACAGTTATTTGAATAGCATAAAATATTGATTTAGAAGATGTATAAAGATGAACTTACAGGTTGGTATAGAAATTTTGTCAGTTGCCAGAGGTATACCCAAAACTTTTGCTGTACTGCCTTAGCTACAGTTGGAAAATGAAATGCTAACTGCATTTTAAAAAACCTTTCCTGCTTCTGAGTAAACCTTGAAATGTAGCCCTGGCCTTTTTCTGATCATTGTAAATAGTTATTTTCTTTTGGCTCAGAGTGATTTCAAAAGGACAGTTGTTGGTTATTTGGCAGTTTGCTGGAAACTCTTTCAGCGTGCAGGAGTGTATCTTTCATTACTGTTGAAATTATATAAATGCTTTTTATTTACATGCATTGTGTTAAATATTGTGCAAGTTTTTGGCTAAAAGGTATGACCTAAAATGCTGAACATTTAACAGAAATTCAGTTTTTACTATTTTGACCAAATAGTTCTTTCTGGTGGCCAAAATTTCGGTGCATCCCTACAGAATATATGTTTATCATATATGCTGAGACTTTTCATGAATGTTACCATTGTGTGAGTGTGAGCTTGTGTGCAACTAAACAAGCAAGAAAACAATTGTATACTGTGATCTCCATCTTGAAACAAAGTTTCCAATCAGATTTTTGTTAAATATGACAAAGGAAGTGCTGGTTAACACTGCATGTTCTACCATTCTCATTCTCATCGAGTCTATGGATGGTGCTGTGTTGCATCCTGGATATTTTGGTAATTTATCGTGCATGTGTCTGTGACATGCAAACCTCTGACGCAAATGTCAATATTTATCTAAAACTTGGTCAATGTTTTTTTTTTATTTACTCGTTTGACTTCATAGGTATCGTTGCTGGAATATCGAAAAAGAAAGCAGGGAACGCGGGACCCTGAGCCAGCAGGCCCTGCTGGTGGCACCATCAGTACCCCCGTGCGCACTGGCTCTATGTGCCAAACTGCTGAATCCCCTGGTGGGTCACGCTCACTGCTGCAGGCACCCACCTCCCCACACAGCTCCTTCTCCTCTCCAGCCCATCAGCCGTTCCCACAGATAGAGGAGGTCAGTCCTCCTGATCTCAGCACCTCCATGGGGAATCACTCCCAGACGTCCAGCCACTGGTGAGAATTTACACATGCACACAGGTTGGAAATGTACACATGCGCTGTGCACGGAGATGAGTAGGTACATTTTCTGTGTTTTAGGATGGTGCCAACTTCAGTGGAGAGGTTAAGGGAAGGGCAGGGAGTGTTGGAGCGTGTTCTGAGGGGCAATATGAAGATGGAGCGGATCCTTAAAAGGTCCGAAGGTGGAGCTAGTGAGCATGGTAGTGACCGAGACAAAGATATAGGTATGGAATATCCAAACGGATGTTTTTGTTTGTCTGTAAATGTTGCACAATAAATATTGTGTAGATATTGACTGTTTGTAATTTTTCTGCATGTGCATGAACAGATGGACTGGAAGAGGATAGATATGCTCTCCAGAGCTCATCTTTGGCTTCCCCCATAAGGAGTCCTCAGAGTTACAGCCCATCTGTTCACCTACACCAGGTAAAACTGGTATATCATGTGTTTTTTACACTGTAAAAAGAGTGGTGTATCCATTCTTTTGAATGGTTACTTTATGCATAGTTTATGTATACTTGTTTGACTTTTTTGACCTTTGACATTGCCTAGGTGCAGCCTCATTTGGCAGAACCGGATCTACATCTAGAAAACTCCACCTACCACCAGCAGAGTAGCTCCTCTCCTTTTCATCCCTCCTTCAGCTCCTCTCCTTCACCCTCGTCCTCATCAGTTGTTCAGGGCTACCATCCTTCTCGACTGGGGACACCCACTTCTCTAGCCCAGGACGTGCTGTCGTCCTCAGCCCCTCCTTCAGTGGACTCCAGGCACACAGGGGGGAGCACTCTACACCATCATAGCAGAGCAGGAGGGATGGACCTGTCGCACCTCTACTCAGAAAGCTCTCTTAAAGCCAGCCTGTTAAACAGCAGCACTCTTTCAGGGTCTATGAGTGTGTCCTCCAGAGGCCAGAGCCACTCGGACAGCTGCACTGCCATTAGCAGCCAGGCCTCCCACGCGTCCAGACTAGCCCATACACCCACAGTGCGAAACCTAAAAGCAGGCAGCCCCGGTCCCTCAGTGCTGCAGGCCAGCGCCAGGCTTCTCTCAGCCAGTGGAACACAGCACTACCCACAGCGGCATTTACAGCAGCCCCCTATGCAGGGTTCAGGCGTACGGACACATTCTGGGACCTACTAGGACTCTGTGTGTGTTTGTATTTGAAAGCATGTGTGAATGTGAGAGCGAGTGCTTTTGCGTGCGTGCGCTTGTTTGTCACCCTCCTCAACTGAAACTGTGGATAAGTTCTGGGTTATGGGAGGAGACTTGATGTATGGACATCAGACGAGTATGGACTAAGCCTCTTGTAATGATCGCCTCTTACCTTCATTTATTTTTATTGTTTTCCTATTTTCCTTTTTTTCTTTTTCACCAAAAAAATCCTGCATTTCTGCTTTCTATAAGTAGTCTGCGTGGATTTCGTTATAATCTTACAGTCTGTGAAAATAAAACTATAACCAGTTTGGCGGAGGGGAAAGCAAGAGTTAGATCATTTGTAATTTTAAATTTACCCACGTTATTGGAAAATGCATTTACGCTTAATTGACTTCAGTAAGGGAGGAATTACATCGGGCACCTATGCTGAAGTAAATCGGCGCTAATACTCGGCAACCAGGTCAGAATTGTTAGAGCGTTTGGTGCTTTTCAGTTTGCTAACTCATTAAATTCAGGTCAGTTTGCTAGATCATCACTGACTGCTGAATTTCTTGAAGCAAAGTGTTTGATAAATTCGTTCACAAGGATTTGTAGGTAAAATAAATTTACTTTGCTTCCTCTTAATCATTCCATTCAGTCTTTCAACTGTCACTAGGTTTCTAGGATCATCCCTTGGCATCCTCCTTTTTTTTTTTTCTTTTTTTTTTTTTTTTGTATAGACTCATTCTTTAATACTTGACAAACACAGATCTTATGGTGCTGCAGTTAGCTCAGTCTTCGTTTGAACTGACTTTAGGGTTGTCTGAAACCCAGTATCATCTTGTCCAGTAATAGTCTGTTATAATGTATAGCTGTCATATGGGACTGGTTTTATTTTCATTTTTAAAACTGGGTTCTAATAAATGTTGCTTTTGTGACTAGAAATGCACGGGACTATTTTGAAAAGTAAGCTGCAGAAATATTGTTTTTACTCCGTTATAGGATTTATTCCCCTCACAGTTTTTGAATCCTGCAGGATTTTTTTATTTCCATATTGTTGAGAATTTATTTTTCTCTCCCTTTGACCAATCCTTGCATTCCATGCACCACTCAAGGAAGGAGAAGGGAGGTGTGGCTGGATGGTTTGATTAGGACAAAAAATAAAAAGACAAATATTAAAAAAAAATGGAAAAGATAGCTGCTGGGGTCTCATACTAAGTATTTTTCATGCAAAGTGCTGCTTTCAGATGTGTCTGGGTGTTTTTTGTTTTGGTTTATTTTGTTTTTAAACAGAATGCTGTACTTTTTGTCAGTCTGATATTCATCACAAATGGTGAGGTCACCTATTTGTGCCATGATGACAAACAGCGTGGAACTGAATATCAAATCAAATGCAATGGATACCACTGTTGTATCTTGAGAACTGTAGTTTTTGTCTTGGTTGTCTGTTGGGTGGACTCAAGATGGACTGAATCTACAGTGACCCCGAATTCACCCGAAGCAAGGTTTTATTTTATTTGATTTTATTTTTTTCTGTTTGTTTTTCTCCCTCAGTCAAAGGACCTTGCAGGAGATGGGGAAATGAACAGGTTCATTTGATCAGCCTTTGAGATGCATTTTGACCTTTTGGCATTTTCTGCCAGAGTTTCTCGTCACCATTTAGGAAGAGACTCAAAGGTACTCACTGATTAACATGAATGTTTGTCTTTTCACAGAAGACATCAAAAGAAAAAAAAAAGATTTTATGACCAGAAATTTACCAGCACCTTAATTACAAAGGAAAAAATGTTAAGCAAGAAAACATTTATGTATGATCATGTGTACTTGCATAAAAATGTGTTATATACTGTTCCAAGAAAATATAGTACACTAAATTTGCCGCATGATATTTTTTTTTTCTTTTGTGTTGGATGAACAGTCCCATCAAAAAACTGGACATGTTTCAAAAGTTTTATTTTTTACACAAATCAAAGTTTGGACCCTTCCCACTTCTTTAAATGACAATAAGCAGAAGATATGTAATGTCTTTTGATAATAAAAATAGTCATGACAATGTATCTGGGGAAATTGCTGTAGTAGTAAAATGACACGTAATATGAATACATTGATGTACCGAAGATCATCAGGGACCTGAAACCAACAATGATGGAGCTATACTAATGTTAAACGCGTTAGACTTGAGCCTCATTTCACCTTTTGATCTTTTGCTTGCAGTGTCTGTCACAGTATATATATATTTCACCTGCATAATTACCCTTTGTTCATTTGATTAATACACAAGAAGTTAGCTTTGTCATATTTTAATGAAAACCAAAAAAAAAGGCACTTTGCGTTTGCACACAATGGTTAATGACTCATTCACTGTTTAAAATCCTACATGAAAGTCTTCTAATACAATGAACCCATTCTGCTGGTAATTTCATTAAGAGGCTGTAGGTAATGAAGAAAAATATACAGGTTGCATTACAATATGGTTCTTACATGTTGTTGCTGAACTGTCACACCTGGATGTGGTCAAAGAATAGCTGACTAGGGCAATGCGAATTAGGAGCACTGCTGTGTGTGAAGAGGTGGAGCTCAGCCCGCATCGTTAAATCCAGCTGTAGGCCCGGCACTCTTGGGTTGAGTTTTTGCGATACACCACACGGTAGCCACATTCCATTGGTACGCGCCGACACTTCCTTGGCCAAGAGGTTGGTTTTGGGGGTCTGGCAAAGGTGGAAGAATATCCTGTTACTTTGTTGTCCTGATGATGCATACTTGCTACACACTACTGTGCAGCACAAGTATTTATTCCTCCAGCCCTATAGTCACGTTGAATTTTACCACCCTTAACAACTTGCATATTAATCTGTATAATTAACATGATTTTAACAGCATCTATGGTGTATTAAACTCCACTGGTACCTACACACGTAGACAAAATTGTTGGTACCCTTCCGTTAAAGAAAGAAAAACCCACAATGGTCACTGAAATAACTTGAAATTGACAAAA
>JAQMCW010000035.1:13678339-13688433 GCA_030068335.1 Chrysichthys cranchii | reverse complement strand
CACACACACACACACACACACACACACACACACACACACACACACACACCCACACCCACACACACAAAAGTACCCCCTCTTCAATTCTCTCCACCTTGGTGCTCCACCCCTCTTAAAAAAAACCTCATTTGAAATTGAATTATCAGCTTAAGTGGGGTGTGATAATAATGTGTGTGTGTGTGTGTGTGTGTGTGAGTGTGTGTGTGTGTGTGTGTGTGTGTGTGAGTGAGTGAGAGAAAGAGAGAGAGAGAAAGAAAGACACAGCTGCAGAGTGCCCAGTCGCTGGGGAGAGAGCAGCAGCCCTTCTTATCCTGCTGGAATCAGACATGTAACCATGGCAACTTCCTCAATAGAATCAGGAGGCTATGAAGGTGCTTATTTTTTGTTCTTCTCTTTCCCCCTTTCGTTCGTTCGTTCATTCTTTCTTTCTTTCTTCAGGCAATTTGACGAATTCTTGCTTAGTCCCCTGCTTTTCTTCTTCTTTCTCTTTTCCCTCTCGTTCACGTTCCTTCAAGTTGCATTACTTTCGATCAAGGCTGTGATGATTCTTATCATAAATGATTTACTAGAGTTATAGCAAACTCTCTTCTAAACCCATAGCAAACCACATTTCTCCCTCTTTTGTGTCTGAATTACTGGCATGATATGAAAGAGAATCTCGCAGGATGATGAAATCCGCTTGTCGCACACTAGCAATATGGATCAATCCGAAACAGTGGTCTGACATAAGAGAGGAAGATGAAATATTTATGAACATGTGCCCTCTCTTATGCTTTCATGAGACAGTTCAGCTCCACCCTCCCCTCCCCACCTCTCAACCTACTTCCTCCAAACATCAGTCAGCAGAGAGGAGTAAACAAAATAAAATGGAGGCGGTAGGAAACAAGCTCCACCATTTCACCAAGACCCACATTAATGCAGCAGTCATTTTGTTTAAAGCGGGGGTTCCCGTCTCTCTTTTCTTTCTAAAAAATGAGTAGAAACCATATGAGCTTTCTAGTTTGTTTCTGGTGGTCTATAATGGCAGGGAAATGGAACGTCTTCTTCCTAATAGTGCTTGATGGCTGATCGAATCTTAGGTCTTATTGAGTGGTGGTATTTGATAGCATCCTGAAATGGAAACCTAGAGGAATTTGTTGGAAAACCGTTAAGCCGATTCTCATTGCATGACGGAAACCGCTGAAAATGATCCTAATGATTTTTGTGTGTTTTTTTTTTTTTTTTGCTTCCCGTTCAGCAAGTTCCTGGATGATGTTCAGACAGGTGGCACTGTTTATTTTTTTTCCATTTTAAAATTGTATTAAATCTACCTTGTGATCTTAATGTCAAACGCAGTCCTTACCCCTTCAGTACATTATACTGTATGTGCTATAGTACTGACCAGTAAGCTTTTATATTATTGTGGTTCATGCAGCCATTTTGATCCGTCCGCTGACCAACTCCAGAACCAGATGGCTGCTGGTTCACATACTGGTTCATGCACAAAATTAACGCTTTTTTTCTAAATGATTCCAAATGTTTAACAACTTTACTCGTGTGTTGTCCTCTCCCATGTGTATCTCTTTATGGACTGTAACCTTTTATGCACATTATGAACAAACAAACAGTCCACTCACTCTACTGACTTCCCGCAGCAGCACAAATATTGCCATGAAAAGCTCTGCTGTTCTAAGAAATCTTGTTTGTTTTCTGTCAAGCTTGTCAGCTGTGTGGTTTGTTGGTGTGTGTATTAAAACCCACTGGACATCAGGCTTATTTATCGGTTTGTTGATGTTCATGTGGAGTGCTTTCACTGCTTTTAGTGCTTGCTGTCTTTCCCGAAATGTGGATGTCTGCACAAAACAAAAGCGTAGCCTGTTCTGCATTATGTCTCTCTTTCCTTTGCGCCGTCCTGAGTTGCCTATAAAAGTGTAAACATAATTGTTGTATTACCTATGCTCACTGTGCTCATGTGTTTCTGGGTCTATTGATTATTCCTCCCACCATCTTCACAGTGGTACACTTGGCTCATTGGATCAGATCACTCGTGCTCAGAAACCATCCTCTCACCTTTATTTTCAGCCTTGACTTCATCTTGAAGGAAGTCGCTCTGGCGATTCCCGAGAACGAAGGCGAGGAAAGAGAGGATGAGAGCATCCAGGATGCCGATGATAGCAAGGATGTAGGCCCAGCGCACCGAGCAGTTCCCCAGCATGTACTTCCCTGTCTGCTCACCACACAAGTCCTGAACCACTTCTGCATCCCAGCCAGCCGGGAAAATTATACATCCAAACACCAGACACACAGCTACAGAGAGAGGGAGAGAGAGATATGTTATTCAGACATGGATGCAAAAAAATTCAGCTAGAAATGTTGAAACTGAAGCAAAACAGTCCTCGGATTTCACTGTTCATAAGAACAATACAGAAATCTTGGTATTATTCTATGAACTGGAAGCTTACTTAAAGAAAAACTCCCAATGCATGTTGTGTTCATCCTGGATTCCTAAAATTCCTGTAATACGTGCTTATGTCCCTGGGTCCAAGAGAAGCCTGATGCCTAATGTTAACGTTACTGAGCTGCAATATGGACCTTATCACAACATTTCCTTCTGAGTACCTGTTCGTAAAACAGAAGCTATCAAGTTTAAGATATAAGAAAATCAAATAATGCAAGAGCTTGTGATACCATATTCGTTTTTTCATTGCTCCATTAAGGTAAGGGATCAAACCTGTATTACTGCTCACAGCACTACTCAATGTCATGGATAACAGAGTGTGGGGTAAAGAACTGAAACCTCAGCAGCTCTGACTCTAAAGCAGAGTCTTACAGCCTGCAGCAATGAGCAATACCTCCTCCCATACACACACACACACACACACACACACACACAAATGTCCACATCAGCGGAACTGCTTCTTTCAATGGTGCTGCATGTGCATCATTCCATTTTAGATCATTTTTTAGTCCATCTGCTACAAAAAAAAGGTCTCACCATTTGGTTCTTGACATTTGTGAGTGCAGTGTTGCTCACTGTCACAAGGGCAAGAATTGAACACCACTCAGAGGATGGCCTCTGTTTGTGAACATCAAATGCTTCATGGCCGATACTGCAAAAATTCATTATTCATTACACAAAATTCATAATATTCATTCATCATTTTAATAACTTAAGTTCATCTGACCAAGAGACTAAAGAAGGATATGACAAAGTGCAGAGGAAAAGAACCTAAAGAAAAGGGCAGATTTCCCCCTGCACATGGTTGAGAACAGCCACTGCTGATTAGCTTTATTCTAGTAAGGGTCATGGTGGCTCTGGAGGCTAGCCCAGGAACACTGGACATGTGCCGTGATTACACCGTGGATGGGATGCCAGTCCATCACAGGGCACCATGCCCATACCTATTTAAACCCATATCCATGCAAATACCTAGGGGAAATTTACCATAGCCAATCTATCTAAAGGCATGATTTTGGAAAGTTGGAGAAAACTGGAGAACACACAGGAAATCCATGTGAACATTGAACAGGGACATTCCTTTCCACATAGTCAGTAGCTCCAGATCAATGTCAGGTCCCTGAAGCTGTGAGGCAAAAAAGCTACCCATTGCACCAAGATGCTGTGATATGTATGAGGAAGAATCAAACGGTAAAGGCGATTTTTAAATGATGCGATAACCCAGAGAGCAAAAGACAAAGCACGGAGTGGAGACATCCATCTTCTCCAGCAAAGAAGAAATTTAAAAGTCAGCCCTCCCCCAAGAAAATCATGTTAGCATTCTTTTTGGACAAGAAGGAGCCTATTCTGGTTTCCTGCATTTCCAAGTGCATGGACAAACAGTGCACAGTGCACATTTCTGTGCATTGCTGCAAAATAAACATAAACCTGCAATTCGCAGCAAAAGAAGAGGAATGCTGTTCAAAACAGTCTTGTTGCCCAACGACAATGCACGTCCTCATACAACAGCAGCGTCAATAGTGACAGTGCAACGGCTCCGGATCGAACATCTTCCACATCCTCCTTACAGCCCAGATCTGGTACAGAGAGATGATCACATCTTCGTTCCACTGAAGGAGGTGCTGCGTGTTCACAGATTCACCTCTGACGATGAAGTAAAATAAACGGTGCTCACCTGGCTTCAGGAGCAGCCGAAAAACTTCTTCTCTGTGGGAATACAGAAGCTAGTTGAACCATACAACAAAGGTTTCGTCTTGCATGGCGACTATGTGGAAAAGTGATATGTTCAGTTTCTCACAGTTACTTCCATTAAAGCTGTTAAAAATATTTTGCCTTTACTTTTTGAATCTTGAAAAATCAGTGCCTCGTCTTTTTCCAATGTTTAACTCTCCAGCTGGGGAGAATCTGTGCGCATTGTACTCTCAGATTCCTGTTCTTGGCTGACAGGAGTGGAACTCAATATGGTCTTCTGCTGCTGGACCCCATCCCCATCCGACCCAGGGTTCTATGTATTGTGTCTTCTGAGATGTTTTTTCAACTCAAACTAGTCTGGCCATTCCCCTTTGACCTCTTGCATCAACTGCCACTCACTGGAAGTTTTTTGCATCATTCAGTTTAATCTCTGTTGTGGATGAAAATCCTAGGAGATGCTTCTCTGCCCATTACGGTTGTAAAGAGTGGTTACATGAGTTACCATAGTCCTCCTGTCAGCTTGAACCTGTCTGGCCATTCACCTGTGACCTGTCTCATCAATATGGCATTTCTACCCAAAGAACCCGTGCTCGCTGGCTGTTTTTGCATTTTGCTCCATTCTGTACAAACTATAGAGACTACTGCATGTGACAATTGGCAGTTTCTGAAATACTCAAACCAGACTGGCACCAACATCCATACCAAAAACACTGCGAACACATTTTTCTCCATTCTGATCTTTGACATGAACATTACCCAAAGCTCTTCACCTGTATCCGCATGAATGTATACATTGTGTTTCTTGCATGAAAGAGCAGGAGTACAGGTGTTCTATTACAATGACTGTATATACACCTTCACATGAGCATTTGACTACATGGGGCAATGTATTCACACCTAAATTCCATATTGCACCAATACAAGGTATTGGGAGTGTGAGGAAACCCAAAGGACGTGAGAAAAACCTGCGAGACTCCATTCAGACAATAATCCAAACTCAGGATCAAACTGGGAACCCTGCAGCTTTCAGGCTGTGACACTACCCACTGGACCACTGGACCAAGGTGTGATATAAAAAATGATTCACATGTTCTACATTGTACTCATTCTGCTAGTCTGACTATAATTAAATGATTTATGTCTGTTTTTTTGGAACATGTCCTTTCATGGGATTGTGGACAATTCATGCACACACACACATACGCACACATATACATACGCACGGGCTCAATTACAGGCTTGTGGAGTAAAATTACATTCTCACTCATCTCCACAATCACATATGAAAATAAACCTGTCAACGTGATTTATTTATTTTGCATTAAAGGAGTATTCGGCTGAATTTTCAGAACGAGGATGTTAATTATTTCCGAAATGTCTCAGAGCTGTATCAGTTCCAGCTACAAAATACAGATGAAGAAGTGCAGCAGACTGATAAAGAGAGAGCCAGAAGGCAGACAAACCAAACTGGCTGGTGTTGAAGCAGATTTATATTTGCAATAGAGTACAATGCAATTTACTACTACTTTCAATAGCTAATCTGATTTCCGGCAGCTTCTCTGATGAATGCCATCAGCCTTTGTAAGGGATTTGTGAGGAAAGAAAGAAAAGGAAAACTTTTTTTTAAAGATTTACCGTGTTTGTGCTATTAACAGTGCATAAAATATGTGCGTCTACTCGTAGCTTGGGTTAAACAAAAATACAACAGCTGTCGTCACACTGTAGACATCAAGACCTTCAGTTTCTAACACAAATACTGAGAAGAAATAAGATTCAGTTCAGTTCACTCTAAAAGATTCACTTCAGTTCACTCTAAAAACAACCATTTTAATACGAAATGCAGCATCGCGTTGCACAGAAATGAGTGAAATTTTACTTTAAATGACACACACAAACACACAAGTATACACAAGCGAACCTAAGCAAGCTAAATATGTCTCAAAGCAAATCAAAAAACAAGAAAGATATTTACTATATCAGTTATTTAATAGTCATCTTCTAATGTTTGATCAAATTTATTTCTGTTTTTGATCAGAGAAGTTTGGGATGCAGTGCTGCTGCGAGTAAGACTGGGGTCCATTTCATTATAATTCCTGTATGGTTTTCCAGGAAAATTTTCTTTTAAGAACGATGCCGAATGATCATTTAAGAATGATTAAAAACAAACATGTTTAATGAATGTACAAGTTAATACATTTTTATTTAATCAAATGCTTTTTTTCTTTTTGGAAAGTCCAGAGTATATACTCTTCTCTGTGCACAGTGTGTGGTCTGCATGAGCTATATGGAGCAGTGGCTCTGGAAATAAAATCTTTTTTTTTGCTTGGACAGAAATATGGTAGAAATCTGGTTTTAGTCCAGAGTACAGTAAGGCAGTGTGTTATATATTTTAATAAAGTGGGTCCTGTTAGCAGGTGAATTCTGAGAATAACACCCATGTATGGCAGATATGCTGTATACTGGAAACACATGACTGTTACCTTGTTCCCCTGAAAAGACTGAGAAAAGATGTAACTAAGTGTCTACCTGTTCTTATGCCTGAACATTTGGGCTAGTTTAGGACGAAAATCTTGCTGAAACCTGGTAATCCTCTCTGCAAGCTTTCATGAGCTGTTCTTTAAAGCTCCACATTAAAGTGAAAACATCGCTTTCATGCAATTTTTCTTTATTTCATCCTGCAAGATTCCAGTGCGCGCGCACACACACACACACACACACACACACACACACCATCTTAAAGCTTTCTTGCAAGCTTTCAATATTTAAAAAATGTACTCCACCTACTGTTTATATCTGTATTCATATTTGACGAGGACACATTATTTGTTCAATCAAATAATGTACGCATATTCAGTTACACCCCTAGGATGTGCATATTGCTCTTAATTACTCATGAGTCCCTGAGGTAATTTTGCTACCTGTCTCTATCTGGGTCTCTTTAATATAGATTCCATCACTATGAAATAAGGCTGAAGAGGTTATTCAAGCCTCTTAAAGAAATTTATATTGATGCATTTTCACATAAACATTGATTTCAGAAATCCTACTACCCAATCCAAAAAAAAAGAAGATATTCTTATAAAAATATTTTTATAAGGATTAGAGCTGTGGGGATACTGGGTTCCACCACAGAAATGTTTTTTTTTTTTTTTTTTGGATGTCCTGCAGGTGGGCAAGGTGGATAGTGTTATTTGGATGGTGGGAGAGATTCTGTAGGTTGGAGGGGATTATAAGTGGTACGATACAAGATTAATCTGTCTAAGCACCTTGAAGTGTTCAATAAATCATAGATTTAATATTTTTGATGGTTTTGGTGCATCCGGTCATCTAGTGCTGCTACCTCTGAGTGCTCACCTGATCGGGGGAACAGGGGGAATTTTGCCCAGTAAACCAGGTGGTACAAATCAGCTACACCATTATATTTGGGTGTTCTGTGTGTACTCTGGAGAATGTTCCAGGTTTCTGAGCTCTACCAGAATTACAGGGTGATATTTAATCCTGCTTGTCAGTCAAACATAGGACAGAAACTATTCTCTGATATTCAAGACCTATCTGGGTCCATATACTGTGAGCAAGTCAATAAACAATACCTCGGTTGTTTCTGTGTTGTTAAGCAGTTTGATCAGGCAACAGGAATTACACAACAAGCTTTAGTGAAAAAGAGAAAACAACGATGACAATAGTTGGGGACGTCAGCAAGTGCATTATAAAATGTTCCCTTTGATCCCTAACAGGAATGCTGTATGCATGGGTGTCCTTAGCTCAGTGAGGTGTGGAACTACAGTATGAGCTGATTACATTTTCTGAATCAGTAGCATTATTTTTCATGGGATTTGAAGAGATACTCACTATAGTTTTTAAATGTCAGAAGCATCAGGGCATTTGAATATAGAATATTTTCTATTTAGGGATATACCAAAGACACATAGCATAGCATTACCTGTGGCCCATAAGTAACCGAATGTTGCCATAATCCTTGTTAGGTTTGCCACAGTCCCCTCTGATTTAAAATGCCTATGAAGTTAAAGCAGGCAGCAAGGTGGCACAGTGGTAGAGTTACCACCTTAGTGTCTGTCTGGGTTTTATCTGGCTTCTGTGGTTTTCCTTCAACCTTCCAAAAACATGCTAGTATGAGGACTGGCTACAATAAATATCTCTAAGGTGTGAATGAGTGTGTGTGTGTGTGTGTGTGTGTGTGTGTGTGTGTGTTCTGGCATTATGATGTACAGTAATTCCCCAGCGCACCCACCGCGATAGGAAACGTTACATTAATTTACATTTCTTTTATTATATATATATATATAAAGGCTTTGTAAACCCTTCCCACTCTCTTATTAACCTTTCCCACACTCTTATAAACACTTCCTATGCTCTTAAACACTTTGTGCACTCTTAAACCTACGTAATTTTAACAACATATGAAATTCTACATAGTTACTATATGCCGGTGAGTTGACTTCCTGTTTATATCTGTCCTAGCCGATCCTAGAGATCCCTCGTGGTCACCTGACTGGTCTGCCTGACAAGTGGAAGTGGCGTAAATTGTTTTCATTGTGTATTCATCTGCTGATGAAACACATACTGTATTTTATTTCAATTTAAAATTCTTTTAATATGTTTGAATTAACTTTTTTTTATATTTCTTATATTCCAGAGTCTCGCAAAAAAAAAAAATTCAAAATTTGAAAAACCGTGATGCACTGAAGGTGCACTGCGATATTGCGGGGGATTGCTGTATTCCTACCAGTGCCCAGTGTCCTCACTGAACATGAGTGAATAAATGAACGAACGGAGCTAAAGTGCAGACTGTCCATTTTAGTTGGAGCATATAATGTTCATATTAAGCAAACCATATAGGAATTCAAGACTCTTTTACCTGTGGTGCTATAATTTTAAGAGACGCTTGAAGAACCCTTTTTCATAACGAAGGAACAGTTTTAATCCAGAATGAATCGAAATTCTTCCACTGAATACATCCTGAGATGTGTGAAAATATAACAGGGACAAATCCAACAAACGCACCCGTTGGTAGACCTCAAGAAGTTCCCACGGCCATTTACATTTTAGAGATTGCTAAATAGTGTATGTAAGGCAGGTGGAGTTTTCACTGCGTGTAAATGGGTCATACATTAGACAATTACAAAGGACTTACATCCATGTACTTACTAAACAAGTCAGCTCATTTAATTAATCTCTTTAATTTCTCTTGGCCCACTGAACTCAGTGCACTATGTATAAAACTGCTAGTGATTTTCATGTGCTTCACATAAAAATAGCTGCAAATGTACTCAGTGCTGACATTCTATCTTTTTAACCTCATGGTCACTGTTTAATCTCAGTGTGCCTGGGCTTAGAAATTGGTTTTACTGTTCAAATATTTATGGGGTGTACTGTATATCCAGCTTTAATTTGGTAGTCTATTTTCTTGGGTGTTGTATCCTCCTGTCATTCGGTCTCTCTCTCTCTCTCTCTCTCTCTCTCTCTCTCTCTCTGAGCTCTAGCAGCCTGATCCTACAGTGCTATCGGTTTGAACAGGAGTGAGGGTGCACTCAAAGGCCCACAGAGGCTGTTTCTGCCCCAGCCAAGAGCACAGTCCCAGGGGAGTCACTCGATGGATGAGACTCCTCTCATGCTGATGGCAGGGGAAGAGAAAAGCCAATAGTAATGAACTGCTTGTTCTGTGTGTGAGTGTGCAGTAAAATGAATAATTCAGACTGTAATTTATTGCTGTGTGATTTTCTTTGCTTCAGGATTTGATTGCATGGGCAAACTCAGATATAGTTTGGCTCGCCATGGTTTAGAAATAAGTGCCCGTTGGAGTGTCCTCTTCATGTTCTACTGTTCAATTACTTCTTTGCTTTTATCCTTTTTTATCCTTACATATGTATATACTGTATGCACACACACACACACACACACACACACACACACACACACACACACACACACACACACACACACACAC
>JAQMCW010000035.1:13643663-13665157 GCA_030068335.1 Chrysichthys cranchii | reverse complement strand
TATATGAAAGTCTAATGTTTATCAGTACATTACAGAAAATAATGAACTTTATCACAATATGCTAATTTTTTGAGAAGCACCTGTATATATATATATATATGGCAAGCAGAAACAAAATTCCTGTGCTCAACTATGTCCTGCTAAGTCTTGATCATGTGGTCATAAAGGGGTGTGCAGTACAGAGGAGCGTAAATCACTAGCCTGGGCATCCAGGAACAATCATATTATTTATCTAGGCTACCAGCATTTCATTTAGAGTTACCCAGAAGAAAAACAGGTTCGTATAATGGTCACCAGTGTTTTTGTACTTCACTCATCCAACAACCAGAGAAAGAAAAACTCCTACTGACTTTCACAAAAGGAAACTTTTTCATTCCATGTTTGTTTAAACATAACACACTCCAGTTGGTTCATATATTTCACAGTGGCAAAAAAAAAAGCACCTCAGTGACATAGCATGATCTTTTTTAAACTCTTTTGCAAACCAAGGATGTGCGCCAGCTTTTGGTGCTAACTACACGATATGGCCAAACTCCCACACACCATCACACCCACATGTTGTGCTTCCTCAAGCTTTGGAAACACAATTGTACAGGATGTCTTTGTATTACGTCGCATTACAATTTCCTTTCACTAACATGAAAGGGCCCAAACCTGTTCCAGCATGACAACGCTACTGTGTACATGAACTAAGGTCCATAAAGACATGGTTTTCAAAGGATGGAGTGAAAGAACTTCAGAGTCCGGCACAGAGCTCTGACTTCAACCCCACTGAACACCTCTGGGATGAACTGAAATACACCAGGCCTTCTTATTCGACATCAGTGCCTGAGCTCACTAAAGCTCTTGGAGCTGAATAAGCACAAAATCCCCACAGCAACGCTCCAAAATCTAGAAGAACGCTTTCTCAGATGCGTGGAGGTTATTATGACAGCAAAGGGGACTAAACTATGGTTTTGGAATGGGCACATATGAGTATGACAGTCAGGTGTACACAAACTTTTGGCCATAAAGTAATAAAAAGGTTTTTCAAATGAAAAAATATTATAAAAAATATTTTATTATTATTATTTTTTTTTTATTTTTATTGACATTTTTTAAAAACTTTTTAATACTAGACTACATTTTAAAAGTACTCTTGAATACATTATTGGCTGGGTACGTCCGCTTTCAATTCCAACACATTAAGTTTTACATTTCTCAGCACTTCACTTCTGAATAGAAATTCCTTTTTATTTTTTCCCTCCTTTCTCCCAATTTCTTCATTTTCCAATTCTCACCCAGCTCTCCGGCTCTCACAAAAAACAGAGCCGGCCACAACAGCTTTTCAAACTGCTGCTACATCGTGTCATAAAAGCTCGTGTTTGGCTAACATCACTCTGATGGACAGCAGTGTCATCTCTCCCACCCAGACAACCTTAGTCACTTTTGCTCCTTAGTACGCCTGTTCATGGATGGCTGTGACATTTGTATTTGATTTGATTTGTTTGCATTGGTAACTCGTTTTTTTTACTCTACTTTTTGTTGAGCCACTTTGGAGCCAACAGTTATTTCTTCATTTAAGGTGAAAAGCCTGAAGGCAAGTGTGGGTTGGAAAAATGACAATTAAGTTTGCACACTTCTACCACAGGTACAAGATTTCCATTTGGTTACAACAAGCTGATACGCTTGTATCTGTTAAAGCAGGTGGTGATGTAACATGTCAGTAAATTAAACTTCCTTGTGTGGTAATCAGTGTATGACAGGGTTTTTCTTTATATGTTTGTTTTAGAGCCAACTACTGAATAAACATTTTTTTTAATGATACTAGTTAGTTAACATGATGCCTCAGTAATAAAATAACATGACATGTTCAAATTACAGCTTGGAGCTTGCAGAGCTCGCAGACTCCCCCTTGCTATTTGCATTTCATAATATAAAAATTCCCTCCAGGGATTAATAAAGGCATCTATGTATGTATGTATGTATGTATGTATCTACAGTATCTATCTATCTATCTATCTATCTATCTATCATGCATTTAATAAAGTTTCTATAGCGATGTAATTTCATCCCTATATTCATTATACAGTATTCCAATTTTCTTCTTCTTCTTCTCTCTATGTCTTCGCGTCGGTGTTGATGTCAATCCCCACACTGTCGCAAATCGGACAAGATGAGGAATGTCATGGCTATGATCACATGGATCTACTGCATGGATTGCCAGGCCACATGCAAGCTCTTGGGCAATTTAGGGTAGCCAATCTGCCTAATGTGCATGTCTTTGGACTGTGGGAGGAAACCGGAGTACCTGGAGGAAACCCATGCAGACATGGGGAGAACATGCAAACTCCACACAGGAAGACACCCATGCCGAACCTGCGGCTCGAGCCCAGGACCTTCTTGCTGTGAGGCGACAGTGCTAACCACTTAGCCACCATGCCGCCCGCATTCCAATTTTAACCACAGCACAAATTGAATAGTCATTTACTGTTTTCATAAAAAATGTCCAGATTGCCAAATTTGAAAAACACTGATTTCATTAAGCATGCAAACATCCTGGAAACCCCGGAAGCCAAAAGGGCTTTTTGTTAACAGAAACTGTTGCACAGGTTGTGGAAAACTCTCCACAGATAATTGTGTCAAATCTTAGAATTGCCAATCCCAACCGAATTTTTTTCTTCTTCAAAGGCGTGGCGTCATTAATCAAACAAATGAACGACCTAAAATGACTCTGCGACAGTTACGCCGCTTTTCTAAATCCAGTATGAACTCCCACACTCGACACGCCCTTCTCCTAACAGACTCAGTCTGAAGATTTTTCTATTGTTCTCTGGCATTGTAGTGACAGACAGTCAGCCAGACTGACTGATGAGGCTGTTAGAGAGGCGGATGGACAGACGGAAAGACTTTTTCTGGAAGAGAATCTTGGACTCATGCACTCCTGGATTTTCAGCACTAGTATTCATGGGCTGAGACACTGAGGTAGTCAGAAACAGAGACGTACAGAGTTTCTGGACCAGAACCATGGGTGCCTTCCTTTCACAAAAGGCTCTTTGAAAATGTGGGAGGCTTCATTCGACGCTGCCAGAGCCAGCACTCATGAAATCCCTCAGTGTATTACAATAAGCAGCTGACCTGCTCAATTACCCAAGCAAAAGAGGCTCTAAAAGCCACTAATATAACCTAAATTATTTTTTCATTTCCAAGTTTCTGACCTTATTCAGGAGCACAACATGTAAAGTTTATTAGAATATATGAGTGAAGTCTTTGAAGAGGTTGCTGCAATGTTCTCTGGTGTTGGACATTTGGCCAACTTGGATTGGAGTTCTGACTGTCCTACTGTAAAACCTATAAAAAGAAAGCCTAAAACCTTTTTTTGCATTCTGAACATTAGAAACACATGCCTTCCTCATGGATCACTGAAGCTGAGCCCGGTCCAGAACCTTTACTCGCAACAGACAAGACCTGAGGTTTCTCATGCATGTCTAATCATTGAGCAAACTGGGCTGAGTCCTGCGTATGCCAGAAAATATCTACCTTTCTCTTAACTGCAGTATAAACTTTACAGCAGTGATGGGTCTGTGATTCAAGTTCTGCGATTGCAAGGCAGAGAGCTCAAATTCTAGCACTGCTGATCCCTTAACCTTCATTTGCTCATTACATTACATTACACGCATTTAGCAGATGCTCTTATCCAGAGCAATGTACTGTACAACGAGTGCAAAGTCAGGTACAAGAATTGCAGATCGTTAATAGTTGCTCGGCTCAACTGTACGTTTCTTTACATAAAACTAGCTGCCAAATAAATACAAGTAAATGTAAATGCAAACACCAGTCGCACACTCTCCCTGACATGTATTACCAACTCAAAGTATGTAATCTGCTAACTTATTACAATGTGACTTCTGTAATCCGTTGTCAAAAGACCATGAGGTCATCTTGAAATTGTGCAATGCCAGCAAACAGGAAGAAACATCTGTTGAGCCTGGCTCGCTACTTTCTACTACGTCTTACGAGGCTGACTAACTTCGCAAGAGTGTCCGGTGCGTTTCACTAACAGACGTGGCTAAGAACCGCATACTTTCACAGAAAGGGGAAATTTCACTGACTTGGCAGATGCCCAAGCAGACTTTCAGTAAAACCCAAAATGTATCTGGGTTACTCAGAACTAACAGCATTAAACAAAACTCTCCATTAAAGTTTAAAAGACAGGATTCTGTCAGCTCGTTTTATTTCCATTTACGCGTACATTTACGGCATGTAGCAGACGCCCTTATCCAGAGCGACTTACATAATTGCTTTGAAGTCTCTATCGGTAAAGACATCTGTATTTATTTACATACAGTTCAGTTTCATCAGCTATATCAGTTTCCCCACTAAAACCTGGTGCCAGGAGAGCCAATCAGATTTCACTCTTTGAGATTTTTATGAAAGGCATGGCCTGCAAAGTGTACAAAACTGCAAGGCTGTGTCCTATACACTTTGTTCAAGCAGCAATAATATGAACTATAAAACAGTAATAATAATCAGTTGTTGCTGTTTTTCAAAAATTAAGACCTCTGAAAAAGCTTTTCTTTTTGTTCTGTGTACAGCAGAAACACGCAGCGTACTACATGAAGGATTCGACAGCTTAAACATCTGCACGACTAACTGACAAAAAAAAAAAAAAAAAAAAAAAGGTTAAAATTATGCATGCCCCAGAGAACCTTTGCAAAACACCCAGGAGGGTTATAAAGAAATATGCCCTTTCAAAAGAAATTGCCCCCGCACATTTAGCCTGACTTCCACACAAGCTCCTGCTTAAACCGCAAATAGAGAAGGTGGGACATTTTTCCCTGGTACAAGACACGAGACCTGAGAGTGAATACAATTCCTTTCCATTCGTGGGCACTTAAAAGGGGAACAATAATAAAACAGGAACAAAGAAAGTGCCCTATTTTGTGTGCCCTTCTTCTTTCATTAGGACAAAAATGTAACCGATTCAGCCTGTCACTTTATAATGGATGAAAGCTTTTGAGGTCAAAACGGCAAAAGCCACAGGAAAAGAAAAGACACACGCAAGAGCTGCCGAGGCAGGTAGTCTCGTGATCGTCTCACATAAAACTAAATGTTAAATTCGTACAGTGTGTGCTTTCTGGAAGCCAATTTAATAAAACCTTTAACAAAGGGTTTACAGCGCAACCAACAGATCAGCACTAGTCCATGAATTTACTTGCCTGTTCCGGTCACTGTTTACTCTTCAATTAATGAATTCTAGTTTTGTATATTGATTTCTTTCACTAATATTTCACATGACCACTGAAGTCAAGGTTAGACCGGTTTGTCCAGCTGTAGCTCAATGTCTCAATGTCAGGCATCACATGTTAAAAAGTGTGTGTTGCTCCTTTAAGAGGCATGCTCAAACCAGCTGAGTGCACTTCTAGGCACATCGGGAACCAATTAGCAATTTGTCTTCATCTAGCTCCTCTTTTCGTCCTCTCTGTTGACGATTTCGGGGCCATGTGTACAAGATCACATGACATTCACATGAAAACGACCGAAAGAGGAATTTTCTCTGGCCTTCTCTTTCACTTGCTACTCCATCCTCCTACATGTGTACTATGCAAACACTGCAATATGCTGTCTAAAGGTGCAGAGTGATCAACTGTTCTGAGCTAACAGCAGACTGGACGTGTGGATTCAGCCCACATACACGGCATTTCCTGCTTGGCATTTGATACGCAAAAGCCTCTGGGAAGTGAACTAGCCAGTTCCAAATTACTAGCAACAGAAACCGATGGTAAAAGTTTTACAACCAGATTCCTGTCTTTCCTGCCTAGCACCCATGATAAGCTGAATACACACACTGAGGAGGAGATCTCTCTCGCGCTCTCTCACTCTCTTTCTCACCACACAAATATATCCGTCATTCAGAAATTTCCTTACATAATGCCCTTTCGATAATCAACTATGTATAGCATTAATAGCAATAACACACAAGATGGCTTAAAAAAAAAAAAAAAAAAAAAAAAAAAAAAAAAACAAAGATTAACTCTGTTGAGTGATAGCGCTGGAATGTGAGACACAAACCCACATTCTGCGTCACACTTTTCGGAATACGTCTTTTCATTATTGCTATTATTATCCAGTCTCTTGAGGTCTTCCAACTAAAAGCTGCTTCGTTGCTGGAGATTTGTTTGAACTGCAAATTTCTGTCATGAAAGCTTTTTTTTTTTTTTGGATGATAGTTCCAGTTACAGCCTTTCTTTTTGTTGTTGCGAATTTACAACGACTTGATAATCTTGTTTAACAAGTTTGCAAAGTGTAATTTGTTCAAGCGCTACTCTAGAATACACGGCCACATGGGAGGCAGTGCGGAGGGATAATCATGGCTTATTTTCTGTGAAACAGTTATAAAATTTGCACTTATTTCCTTGGCATTATATCCTCCTGACACCCGAAGTCTAATGGTGTGTGCCTTGTCCTTTCTCCTCACTGTTTTCGTAAGTCATAACTATGCAACTTGATCATTGTCTCCAAACAGGAAGAAGTTTAGCAAAAGAGTAATACCCAATGGTCCTCATATGAGGATCTTGCAAGGAAATACACACAATGTAATTTGGGGGAAAATGTGATGTCCTCTCTGGAGGACATTGGGGTCTCAGGAGGATATAACAGTAAAAGTGCCTTAATAAAAAATAAATAAAGAAATAAAGAAATAATCTCTGTGTGTTTATATTCATCCATCCATCCATCCATCCATCTAGCCATCCATTATCTACAGCACTTATCCTACAGTGGCTTGCAGTGTATATGCTTTGTTCTTTAGCATTAGGGAAAGAAATTAGAAAGAAATGGATCTTGCACTCTGCATCTGGTTACTTTCAAAATGATGAAAGTTTCAATACTTGGGTTAAATCCCAAACCATAATCATTTACTCAAGAACTTCACTGTGCTATAATGTATGCATATATGGCAAATAAAGACTTAATGTGGATTTAGGGTGCAGGATCCTATCCCAGGAACTCTGGGTGCAAGGAAGTAAGGCCTGAATGGGATCCCAGTCCATCACAGAGCACCATGCACACACTCATTCACACAAAGGGGCAAATTAGATCTACTGTCATATTTTTTGCCACATGAGAGGAATGGCAATGTAGAGGGGAAACATAGTACAACCAATGTTATCAAAGGGGTTTTTGTGAACTTTGGTCATATACCCCCCACTTTTTTTTTTTTTTTTTTATCACTTCCCTGACATAAAGCCAAACAGAGAAATAAAGCAGTTTTGGGATCGTGGTACCTAAAAAGTAGTCAAAGTAGTCAAGCTAACACTGTACATAACCGTTTGAAGCCCCTTGAGGCACACACCAACCCCCTGATATTAGCAGCATAAATGTTAACAGAAATGTCATGGTATTCATGCTTTTTTAAAAGTGTAAATTTTGCAAAGATGAGAAGTGTGAGTGCTAAATGTGGCAGGGCAAGCAAACGGAGCTGAAAAATAAGGTGCTAACACAGCATTAATATACACACATAAATATACGCATGCCCATTGCCTATATAAACCACGCACATAACCTTTCCTTCAGTTGTACACCATAAACACCATTTCAGGCTTTTTAAGAACAGAAAAGTAATAGATGAGGGTGAACTTAGAGAGTGTTAGATATACACTCACTGTTCACTTAATTAGGAACACCTCAACCGGCCAATCATGTGGCAACAGCACAATGCAAAAGGCAGCCATGAACAAGAATCTGAAGCTATCATTAGCACAGGCTTGACCAAACTGGACAGCTGAAGTTTCAAAAAAGACTGCCCAATATTTGTGAGCCGTTGTACACTATGTTCTAGTCTGGTGTTACTATATCCTTCCTGGCAGCTCTAACCAATCTTACCAATTTCTTCTGACCACTCTAGATCAATAAGGCATTTCCAGACACAGAACTGTCCCTCACTCTGGGTTTTTTTTTGTTTGGTTTTTTTTTGCGCTATTTTGTGTAAGCTCTAGAGACTGTTGTGTGTGGAATTCCCTGACAATCAGCAGTTTCTGAAATACTCAAACCAGCCCATGTAGAACCAACCATTCCATGCTTAAAGTCACAGAGATCATGGTTTCCCCCCATTCTGATGTTTGATGTGAATATTAAGTGAAGCTTTTGAATTGTATCTATTGTATGATTGGCTGATTAGATAACTGCATGAATGTGCAGGTGCACAGGCGTTCCTAATAAAGTGAACTGTGAGTGTATATAGGGATGGAGAGAGAGAAAGAGAGCTGTTGCAATGCCTTTAAAGGCCATGTTAATGTAAATATCTCATTTCAAATAAACAAATACAGTGACCTTTCTGAAGGGGAAAAGCATTAGAAGAAAACATAAAGGTCATGTCTGAAAGAAAGTGCAAGAGGAGTTTGACCTGAAATGAGAAGAAGCAACAATTCCACTATTTCGTGACTCAGAAGTTGCAAGCCATGGTTTCTGCCCCTGGCTCATTTGTATTAGCGTGAAGATATATTCTTACCAGAGAACACCAAGTTCTGTACCTCACTCTGTACAGGGGAGTTTGCAAAATACTTTAAATTTGAACTGGAAATGTACAACTCTTTCCTACTCTCTGTCTTTTGAAGGAAGAAAGTATTGAGGTTCTTCTAAATGAACCCGACTCCAGAGGGGTAAATGTCAAAAGCAGGAGCATACGTGTATTTTGCACTATGCATGCGTGTATGGTTGTTTGTCTGTTCCCATGCATAGGCAAACCACATAGGTACTTGACACTATGAAAAATTAATTACCTTTATACCTGGCACAACAATTTGTCATGCTTGCCCAGCATCCATCTTGTTTCACCTTGATGATTATTATGATTTATGACTGGTTGTACAGATCATGTGAAAGAAGACTGCTTGATTTACAGCCATAAATCCCACCTTGTACATTCCGAAGCACAGAATGAATACCTGGTGTCCTTCTCTTTACAAAATGGCCACATTGCATGTTGCAAAAAAAAAAAATACTCTCTTTTCAGTATGAAAAGAAAGTGCCATCATGCGTTATTATAACACACAGCCCTTGTGTGCGTGTATTCGTGTCTAATCACAAGAGTTCGTCGTTTCACTAACCTCTTAAACCAGCCGAGGAAGTCTTGCTGTTGTGATTATTCTTACCACGTTGCAGCACTAACAGATTAAAGTAAATTAGCTTTAAGCACCAACTAATTTACACTTTTTCCCTCATTCGCTGAAGGTGTGTACGATTAGCACTTATTAGCACAGACTTCAACACATTTAATGTTCTGCCATTTCATGTATGTATGTATGTGTATGGTAAGATGCACCTGGCTATCATGGCTCTAAAGCTGAAGTAACATTTAGGTCAAATTTAAAAAATCATCATCAACGCTATCTGCCAGCCACGGGGCGGCAATAGCTGGCTAGGAGATGCTTCCAACATTCCTAGCTTCCATGACCGTAATTTACGCCAAGGATTGGCCAGGACTTCTCGGCGGCACACATGGCACATTCACACCTGTGTGCAATTTAGAGCAGCCAATCCACCGAATGTGCATGTCTTTGGACTGTGGGAGGAAACTGGAGTACCCGGAGGAAACGGGGAGAACATGCAAACTCCACACAGAAAGGCACCCGTGCCGAACCCAGGGCTCGAACCCAGGACCGTCTTGCTATGAGGCGACAGTGCTACAAGCATGTAGCAATACGGTTCCCATAGCCTCTGTCCTTTTAAATTACACCCATCAGCTCCTGTCCATCCGTTATGGTGTGCGTAAATCAGAGCCTGTTGATGCAGTATTGCATCGCAGAAATTCCATCAGCACTCAACAGGAAGGGTTGATTTATGGCATAATGACAGTTCCCCCAATATAACAGGGCACTGTGACTCCGTAGACTATCATAGGCGAAAGTATCTAACATGCAGGGTTTAATTGTCACAAAATGTGGACGAACAGGCCATTTAGAACCCATCCACAAACCTTAGACCCATTTCACCCCACTGATTATCAGATTGCATCCTAGTGCACATCACAGCATCTATAGCATAGATGTAAAAAGTAAATCAATAAACAAACAGACAAACAAACACAGCCTATAAAGAAGAGAAGAGGAAAGAGAAGTCCTCACCGCAGAGCAGCTGCATCCAGGCGCACGTCTTGTACACGGTGGCGGTGTTGCAGAAGAAGAAAAGCGCCATGCAGGCGATGCAGCTCAGGATGAGCACCATGGAGAGCAGCACGAAGACAAAGGCGGCCTTGAAGGCTCCCGATGGCATGGAGCTCAAGTCGGAGAACGCGCCCCGGCACAGGAGCTCTCGGTTCACGCTTCCCTCACTCGTGCAGTACTGGAAGAGGCCGAAGTAGCCGGCGTACGGCGTGTTTACGCTGTCGCCTATCCAGTAGGGCTGGATGAACACCACCACGTTGATGATGGCGAAACAGATGGTAAAGATGGCCCACAGCACGCCGATGGCCCGCGAGTTGCGCATGTAATTGTCGTGATAGATCTTGGAGGCTTCTTGCGAAGGCAGCATGATTTAATGTTCCTGGTTCTCTCTCTCTCTCTCTCTCTCTCTCTCTCTCTCTCTCTCTCTCAGGGTTTTCCACCTCTGATGCGTTCTCCCCTATACGTCTATATCTCCCCCTATCTGCCCTCCTGGGTTCCCTCACAAATGCGTATCCCTATCCGGGGGCTGAAGACAAACGATAAGATCCCAATTCCAGTCCAGGTCCGATTCAGAAACGCCACTGGATGGGGTTTGGACGCTGTCCTACATCACACCCGGCCGTCCACTTATGACAGGAGAGTGATTTAGTGCTGCCCGGTGAGGGGGAAATCATCATCATCAGCATCAGCAACAGCAACAGCAACAAAATCCCGGTCCAGGTCCCCTCTCCCTGCTCCGTTTGCCGTGTACAGAAGCAGCCCCAGTGACATTGCAAGAACACCCCCGAATAAACATATAACAATAGAGCAAAGGAACAAAACAAACCCAAAAAACCCCACAGGAAAAGGAGCTCCGCTGGCTGGGAAAGCGACAGCGACGAGGCGCTTGGGTTTGATCAGAGCCGTGTGTGCGCTCGAGCTGTACGTGTATCCGCTCCGGCTCCCGTCTGATCCACGAGATGCGGTGATCGCGGCTGGGCGCGGGCTCACACAGCACGGCGGCGCTCGCGCCAGGCGTCGCTCATTCTCACACGCCACGCGCACGAGAGAACGACCTACAAACCGAAGGTGACGCCTCCGCGCGTGAGAGACGCTGGAACGACTCGAGAGAGCGGAGAATGGCGCGATACACACACACACACACACACACACACACTCACACACACACAGGCACGCACGCGCGTGCGCGCGCGCATACACACACACACACACACACACACACACAGGATGCCAGAAATCCGCTCCGGTGATGCTGCTCTCCCCCTCACATCACTATTCCCCCCGTTTCCCCGCTGCCTCCCCCTCCTCCTCCTCCTCCTCCTCCTCGCGCCTGGGTCTCTCCAGCGCACGCGCGCTCACAGTTACCCGGACGGCACGCGCGCTCTCTCATCATTGAAGAGATTTGACAAGCAGCCTTTCCTGGCCTGGGGTTCCATTGAGAGACTTAATATTTTGGTGGCATTAACACAGGACTGACCGACAGCGTGGTTTATTCTACCTGGGTGTAATAAATAAATAGATGAATGAATGAATGAATAAATAAGCTAGCAAGCAAACCGAGCACCTTAATAAGAAGCTATGTGTTGTTTGAGGCGATGCACGGCATTCCGTGCACCTTGGTTGTCTTCTTGTTTTCATATGACGTGCTTTCATGGATTGATTATGAGTCCATAATCCGTGGTACTGTGGCATGCTGTGATGACCGCCACATACACCTTCTGTGTGGATAAATGGAAACTTTTCACTTTGTAGCAGTCTCTGTAGTCCCTGAAGGAAAGTTCTCTAGGAACTGGGCAATATGCTGGATCCAGATGATGTTGTGCACCCTACTGATCCTTTCCATAAGAAAGCCCTGTGCCTTCTATAAGCTAGGTTTCACTGCCCACTCAGCGTGATGCAGGAGTTTAGCAATCTGGCTATTGTAGCAAGATCAACATTGGGTGCTATAGAGGTAACCCAGGTAACATTAACTATAGACTTAACCAGAGACATAGGAGGCTTTAAATGCCTTTGGGGGACTTCGTGGACATGGTGGGATGAAGGGAAACCAAACTTTCGCCCTGTATACAAATTAGCAGAGTCCAGTGATGAAGGGGAGTGACATGGTGGTTAGCACTGTTGCCTCACAGCAAGCAGGTCCTTGGTTCGATCCCTGGGGGCGACCTGGGCGCCTTTCTGTGTGGAATTTGCATGTTCTCCCCGTGTCTGCGTGGGTTTCCTCAGGGTACTCGGGTTTCCTCTCACAGTCCAAAGACATGCGCAAAGGGGATGAGGCTAATTGGCTACTCTAAATTGCCCATAGGTGTGAATGTGAGTGTGAATGGTTGTCTGTTTCTGTGTGTCGCCCTGCGGTGGATTCAGTGATCTGCCCAGGGTGTACCCCTCCTCTCGCCCAAAGTCAGCTGGGATTGGCTCCAGCTTCCCCCCACAACCATGAACAGGATTAAGCGGTAGAAGATGAGTGAGTGAGATTAAGCATGAGCAGGCTCACTCAACCACCTTAACCTTCATCTGGGAGATACGAAATTCTCCGAATGCTGAGCAAAGGGACTGGAGGAAGGATGAGGACTGAGAGGTGGTTGCTGAGCAACAGAACAGTTTGTAGCTAACACAGTGCTGGAGGGATGGATAATAAGGCTAGTAAGCTAAGGAGGGAATCCAACTTAAACTATGGAGTTCCAAATGACTCCAAGCAGTATAACATTACACTCACAGCAGCCTTGAATAGCTAAAAGGAGATGAGGGCAGATAATATTAGACTCTTGCCATCTTTGGGGCAAAGGTTACCTGTAGCACCATTTATAATCACAAACTTTTATGCAGATAGCTCCAAGCTGCACACGAGGTCTGGCATACATAAGTGCAAAAGACATTAAGATACCATTTCTAAGAATGATAGCCAATCAGAAGCAAACATGTGTTACAAGCAATTATCCTGTTCTCTTGAGTTAATATTGATGTGGTTCTGAGTTTGTTTCTGTGTTTTCACATTTGTTGTGGTGTTTTTGTTTTTACTGCTGTGCTTTGTGCCCTGCAGTGGATTGGCGACCTGCCCAGGTTGTACTCTGCCTATGGGATTGGCTCCAGCTTCCCCCTGCGACTCTGAACTGGATTAAGCAGCAGAAGATGAGTGAGTGAGTATGGTGCTTTGTGTTTTACTGGTTTTGGTTTGTTGGTGAGTTTTGTAATTATGGGTCATCATATGGAGATGTAGGAGTGTACAAGGCAAGAGAAAGAGTGGGACACAATGGCCGTATGACAATATTGTTTACATCAAATACTGCTTTTGTGATTTTGTTGATGGTCTCAGCATGCATGAACACACACACACACACACACACACACACACACACACACACACACACACACACACACCAGAATATAGTGAGATTACCATTTATGCAAACCTGTTTAAAAATATAAAATCTAAATCTAAACAAGTAAAACTCAGGCAGTGCTTCCTCCACCACCAATAAGCCTAGTCCTCCTTGTTACTAATTTGAATGTCCTTAAACACTGCCTTATCTATTTTTGGATCAGTGCCAGAATATAATCAGTTCATCTGGTCATAACAAGGATAGGTCCATACAAATGTAGGGCCTACATTTAACCATTTTTTTTTAGACCTTATAATAAAAAGAATTTCCTAATGATAGACTGAAGAAAAAACCTATATAGCCAGAAAACAGGCCTTAAGGTCCTGAAGATGAATGTATAAGTAACATCTTTGTATAAGAAACAGGAAGTAAGCTATTGAAGAAAACTACTGTAGACCTTTGATCCCGTTTGGATCAATTCCAAAATGAAATCAGTTCATCTGCTGGATACAATGACAATTCCATATAAAGCCTAAAAAACATTCAACCACTTGCTCTTAAGATATCACACAAATATGAATCTTGCAAGGATGCACAGACCACCTGAAAACATAACGCTCCCTTTGCCTAGTGGTGGAAGCATAAAAATCATAAATATTTTGTAGTTATTTGAGGTGATTAGCCCATCAATACTCCTCAACTGACCTTCCTCAGGTCTTCTCACATCCTAGTGTTGTCTTTCTGCCTGATTTGCTTTAGGCCTCCATTAACTTTATTGGATCACATCAATACTAAATCAATGAACCACATTCAATCTTCATAATTCGAGAAAGGAGATTAGATTTTGTTTCAGTTTAATTCAGTGTACCAGTGATATCATGTGGACACTGAAGTGTAAGTGAATATTTTTTTTGTGTAAACCACATCATACGTCTTCTCTTAAATCTGACTACACACCCCTTTATTCAGTGTAGGAGTAATGATTTTGTACTTCTTTATGAAATTGGGCCTTTGGTAGTTCGCCATTTTCTGTGTTTGTCCACCTGTACGATTGTTAAACCTTTCATATTTACGCACACGTCATCCATATGGTTAAATGAACATCACCTGTGCAGGGTCACCAACATGATGTTTTAAACAAGAGTACGGTGTGTGAGTGAGTGAGTGACAGCATGACGTCATAAGAGGAAGTGCCGGTCACGTGAGCGCTTCAGTTTCCTGTTTACAAGTCGCTGCCGTTCCATGTCTCCGAGTCCGATTGCAACACCGTGAACGAGCGGTTTTGTTTTGTTTTTTTTTACCGCAGGAGCTCAGAAACTCGGCTGTTGTGCTGGTCCCACACAAGTGAGCACTGTGGCGTGGTGAAGTGATTTGAACAGCTTCTCGACGTTGAGTGTTTTAACTGAACATGAAGACGTGACATTGAAGAGCGTGACTAGGCCGGGAGTCCTCCGGCTTTCCTAGGGGAAGTGTGTGCTGTCTGGGCGGCTGGAGGTTTGGAGATTCGGGCTGAGAGATCATGAAACTGATCAGTGGACGGGAGGCGTCGTGCTCACACTCAGCCGTGGTCTTCTGGGGTAAACGGACAACTCTGACGGTCTGCTAGCTGTGCTGTTTACCGTGTTGGGGAGCGAGCCTGTGAGAGCTCGGTTGTGTCGGTTCGTGTCTTTACTGTCGGTCAGGGACACTGACTGGTTAACTAGCTCGCTCGGCTAGTTAACGGACCAGTAGCGTAGAGGAGGCTTCAGCTCGCCGGTACCCTGAACTCTCGGCGTCTCCCCGGCTCCGGCCCCCTGAAGCGGGCGGTGAGGAAGAAGCTGGCCGGGAAGGGATGGCCTGGAGGCGGCTCCCGGCCTCACGGAGCGGCGCTGTTTGAGGGAGGGCGAGTTCGCATCGAGCACGAGGCGACGGGCCGCGGAGCGGTGATGGCCACCCCCAGCTTGAGTGCTTCTGGGGCAACGGCGAGGAAGAGCGAGGACATAGCAGATCTGATCGACCTGTTTTCCAAGACTCAGTACAGAGCAAAGGAGGTTACCCCACGGGTAAGACGGAGATGACACTACAGGCCGTGCGTAAGGATTAGAGATAACACCCGATATCTCATAAACACACATTAATACCAGGCGTAAAGATGGACACAGTCTGTATGTTTCACCCGATATCTCATAAACACACTAGCGTATATGTACATACGGTCTATAGATAGCACCCTATCCCATTTACACATTTAATACCAAGCACGAAGATGTGTACAGTCTGCAGATGACATCCGTGTACCATTTATGCATGATGCCATCAGTCACAAGCGTTTAACCACAAGTATTTTTAATCACATGACACATGGTTGGCAACAAGTAAACATTTATCTTGTTGAAGAAAAAGCCCTGGTAATCATGTGACCACTTTCTATCACTAGAAGGGACATTTGGCTTTTACCAAGCTCATACAGGGATATTTCACTGGAAGTTTTATTTGGAGAAGCTTTACAGTGTTTTACTAAGGAGCTGACATGCAAGGCCTCGTCTGATTTTTCATTTTAGCTGGCAATTGTAGTGTATTTAATTTAGATTAATATTATTAGTGTTGACTTCATTCAACAGAAGAATAGGAAGTGAGGAACTGTTTAAAAAAAGGAGAAGAAGAAGAAAAAAAGAAAAGTAGGACATTAGACTGAGCTGATTTCTTGTTGATCTTCAGATTGTAAAAAGGGCAGATTTAACACAAATTAAAAAAAAAAAATCTATAAGTCCTACTTCTAAATACACCAGTAGGTTACTGGACAATAACGCACCATGGAAAACTACCTAAATATATAATATACTGTTTGATGTAAAATTACTGTGAGGGTGCTGTGTGCAAGTGGCCAAAACTGAAAGTGAAAACGGAGACTCTGTGCTTGGAGTGTGTACTGTGTTTAATCCTGGTGCTGTTGGCAGGTGGAGCGAATAGAGAAGCGTTGCCTGGAACTGTTCGGCCGTGACTACAAGTACTGTGTGATCCAGAACAGCAATGGAGAGGTGTGCGGCCACTACCCTCGCCACATTGTCTACTTGGAGTATGAGTGCACCGAGTCCAATAAAGAAAGGTAACGAAGCCTTGGGGCACTCGTCGCTAATGCATAACCATTATTTAATGATTGTTGTTTAGTTATTTAATCCAGGTTTGCTTTATTTGTGGTTTGCAGATATTTCAGGGTATGATGGCTATAACATGTGTGTATGAGAGATATTAAAAAATAAAAATGTTTTATTGAGCAACAATTTCATTTAAAGGTGCAGTTGTCGATTCTAATTCGGTACACTTTGTCAAATTCAGCAAGTTTCTCACTAACTGTCCATTCTGCATATGTGCTGGAAAAAAACAAAAAACAAAACAAGAATCCGGTCTTTGTACACAGCATTGGCTCTGTAAAGGGGAAACAAAAAATGTGGCTTGGACTGAACCATACAACACTGTTCCAGCCAATCAGTAAGATGGGGTGTATTCCAGCCAGTCCAGTCACAGGACAGGGGAAGTGGGTGATGGGGGGGGGGGGGTGTGTGGGTGTGTGTGTGTGTGTCCTGAAGCAGCACTGAAGGGCGGTGTGTGTATATGTTTGGCTGTTGAGTTCGAATATCTGCAGTCTTCCTCCTGAAACATTAACTTTTATTACAAGTTAATGTTTTATAAGCACAGTTACTGTATTTGGGAGTATTGTTGGTCATGGTTGTAAGTTTGGATGTGTGTGGAAAATGGAGAGAGTGTGACTAGGAGTTTATCTGACTGACTGGGGCTGTACCATAAATGTGCAAGAGCAAACTTGTTGGCTGCAGGTTGTTGGCTTATTTTCAAATAGCATGTTATCGGCTGTCAACCAATCTCTTAGGTTAATAACATCCAAACTTTAGAGGAGAGAAGAATGTTTTGCAAGTTCTGTCTAGGTCCTCTCTATCTCTAAGTAGTGTATGTTGCTGCTGCTCTCTCAGTTCAGGTATGACAGTAACATCAGAAATATTTCTATGGTCATAAATTACAGGAGCAAAAATAATGCTAATAGTTATTATAGCAACTATAGCTATAATAGTAAGACTAGAAAGAGCAGCAAACCCAACAGGACTAGTTAATGCTAACAAGTATTAATAATTTTTATTTTATGTTTGTGTGTGTGTGTGTGTGTCTCTCTCTCTCTCTCTCTCTCTCTCTCTCTCAAAATGTCACCCATGTGGAGGAAACGCTGCTTTCAAATCACCAGGGTTTTATGACTTTATAATGTATTGTTGCAGCATAATATTGCTGTCGTGTCAGAAGCAATAGATACTGCTGCTTGGAGAAACTATATCGCTATTAGTGCAGTGTTGGTGACTGATGTGTATTGCCAGGGCCTGTAGCTCTGAACAAATTTCATTTTCATAATTCTAGCTGAGAACTTCGAATGTTTTTCTCCAGTAACATCTGGTTTTAGGTGTCACTGAGGACTGTTGCTAATTAGAGTATTATTTTGCAACAGTAGTATATAGTATTGTTAAACAAATGCATGTAATGGATACTTTTTACATGTTACTTACTTACTTTCATATGTTAACTGATATTTATTTTTAAAATGAAATGTCTTTTCCTCAGGCATTTCTCCCACAATTAAAGTTTCCCTTCAGTAGTAGTTTATGGATTTGTACATTTTTCTATGTTCTGCCATTAAACCATTAAATGTTAAAATGGTTGTTCCTGTCACTATTAACCAGACCTTCAGCAGTCAACTGTTCAGTTACATTAGTTAAAGCTGCTGTCAGAACTAACTGTTTTATATCAGCAAGGCTTCAGGGGAAGCAAATCCCATATGTAGTGTTGGGCAAAGAAAGGAAAAATTGTTTTATTGGATATTATAAATCCACAGTCATATATTTAAAATAAGATGTACAGCTGGTTCAGAGAAATTGGGGAAAATGTTTTTCTTTACAGAAAATTGGGTTTGGAGAAAATCGGGTGTAAATTTGATATTTGTAAATTGAAATTGCACTCAATTATTTGGCCTACAAAGTCATATTTATAGGTTGTTTTACAGTATAATATGTTGGTGATGGATACATTGTAGGTTGCAGAATGTATTAGTGAAATGGAAAAAAGAGGGTTTTTTGTAAGGCACTTTTTTTGTTGTGTGTGAGTTTTTGGTTCCCCTTCCCTCTTTTCTCCCAAATTGCTATAGCTCAGAATGAACCTTTGCAACACTGCACTTATTTTGTAGTGACATTCGCCGTGTCGTATCTAATGTATCCTATATTTGTGGGCTTAAAGGTCCACTCTGTTGGATTCACCCTCTTGAATGCCCCTTCCTTACCCAAGTTTATAAGAAGCTTATGAAAACATTGATTCATAGTTGGAGGTTATTGAATACACTAATGAATTCCAGTAGAATAAATATCCTCAAAATCCTACATAATTGACCTTTACCACTGTCACCCAACTGACTTAAAAATGCAGCTATAGTATTCAGTGGATGGAGCAAGCTATGCTAATATAATTAACAGAATACATTTTTATTGGATAACATGAAGTAAACAAACCAAAAATACATGTTAAGATACCTCTTAAGAGCTTTGTGTAAATTTTACTTCATGCAAGTTACCATGGAGAAACAACAAAAAAAAAGAATGAACTTTTTCATGAGCTAAATAACATTGTTAGCCTGTTAGTGTACCTCTAAAGCAGTCGCATGGTAAATTTTCTAGTTGTTTTTGTTGAAAAAGTACAAGTTCACGGCTATAGTACAAATTCCAACCTCAAATATCGCTGATTTGGAAATGTATTATTTAGTTTAATCGGTAGCATTGCATTGAACTATTTATTTTTTAGTTAATGGGTAGTCTATTAAACGTTAACATCTCCAGTGGCAGAAGCATTTATCATCATGGATCGCCATGCAAAGACTAAGGACCAAAGGTAGTGGAATTAGCTTTGTTTTGCTTTCTAAGAACATCTGTGGACGTGCTTAAGTGTGCCGGCTGTTGATGGCTTTGTTTGCTTGGCTTGGAAACTGGCCTGGTGCTGCTTGTGCACATGGTCACTGAGGTCAGTCTAAGTGCAGTGTATGCACTTGCCAGGTTTCCTTCTCTTTATCATCTGTGTTTTGATATGAGGGTTCCCAGTCACAAATTAAATCTTCATCCAATCTCTTCTTTTCTCTAGTTTTGAGAATACTGTGCAGATCAACAAGTTGCAGGATCTGGTGAACCGCAGTAAGATGGCCCGTTGTAGAGGGAGATTCGTCTGTCCAGTCATCCTCTACAATGGCAAGGTACAGCTACCTGTTCCTAAAAGGGAATGCTCCTAAAATGTAAAAAAAAAAAAAAAAAAAGCCTATCTACTGTAGACATGCTTAATTGTAGCTGGCTGATCATACACACTAAAAGTAGATATAATCTTTCATACTTAATGTAGCTGTTGAGTGGAACTGTATATTTGGGCTCTGTTGTAGCATGTGTGCCGGTCATCCACGCTGGCAGGCTGGGGGGAATTATATGGACGTACTGGCTACAACTACATCTTCTCAGGTACATCACTACACCAGTCTTCTTTGTGATTCCTGCCAAGTATGATTCCCTTCATTTCTCACATCTTTCAGCTGCCTACTTTGTGTATTTCTTGTAGTACAAGAAACCTGCCAAGGTGCTGATGGTTCCTTTCCTTATATTAAAATGATTACATGAGTAAAATCCAAACTTAAAATCTTTCAGGCTTCTTTCACAGTGGTCTTTTATCGGGTTAACGTGACGTGTAGGTGGCAGTTGAAAGCAGTATGGAAATGAATCAGTCACTGAGAGAATTGCAGTTATGAATTGTCCAAATATATCCTTTGTATTCATGTTGCTTGGTCATCACATGACTGCCTGCTCTGTGAACAGCACTCTGTTAGGGAACTGAAGATCGTGGGCAAATTACAAAGCCACAAGACTGAGTTTGTTCCGTGCTTTTTTTTCACAGGGGGCTCGGATGACACATGGGCAGATTCAGGAGAAGTCCCAGAGGATGATTCTGCTGTCCGGTAGGAGCAGCAACCACACATTGTTCATTATGTAGATAATATTTTTATCCTGCACTTATGAAACAAGTGAAAAAAGAGAGAAGATTCGGTTCCACATTTTAACACCTGCCTTTATGTAAAGGAACCTGTTGCTGGTGTACTTGAGCTTTTCTCAGTTGGCTGAGTTCATTTAATAGAACACTTAAATGAAAGAAGTAAATATTTTATATAGCCTGATGAGACTTGCAGGCCAAATTTGGCTTTGCTGTAAAAATCAACTGAAAGTAGCTACATATGTCTTGTGAGTTGGTAGTTTGTTTGTTTTTGTTTTATTTATTTATTTATTATAATATTAAAAAAAGAGAAATCTCCCATAATCCCGACCCCTGCCGTATCCCACACGCCAGTTAGCTCTTCCCCCAACAGACAACACCTGCCAACTGGGTAGTCTAACATGCTTGCACTGAGACATGTAACACCCCCCCCGCTGCTCATGCGGGGTCACAGGACAGTGTCAAGTTCTGAGTAAAGCACTATATTCCACTTGTATGAGTTCACAGAAGCTAGCAATTGGCTAGTGTTGCTGTGATTAACTTGAGCAGATTCATTGCATATTAGCATTTGATAATCACCTTTTCTGAAAGGTATTGAAACAATATTTTCTTAAATGCCTGTAAACCTTTCAAACTGCGCTAAAGTCAGACTGGATTACAATAGTGATTCTGTGCACACAATGTGGTACACAAATGTTAATAATAGTGATAACACAAAAGTCTTAGACCCTGTTTACACTTGGAAATAAAATGGGTCTGGGACGATCTGATCCCAAGTGGACAGTGGTAAATACAAGTGTAAACTTTCACTCAAAACACACATTCACTCAAACCACTTTCTGAGGTGGAGAGAAGTACTGATGTATATAGTTGGAGTGCAAGAAAATGGTATGTTGCCACTTAATGTTTTTAACATACCGTATATCTTCCAATAGTAGCCCGGGCGTTTATTCAAAAAATTATTTGGACGGCCCGGCGTTTAAAAGAG
>JAQMCW010000035.1:13624134-13638362 GCA_030068335.1 Chrysichthys cranchii | reverse complement strand
ATATATTTGTGGGTGTGTGTGTGTGTGTGTGTGTGTGTGTGTGTGTGTACACACACCTTTTTTTTTTTTTTTTTTTTACTTTCCCTGTTTTCTTTCTCTCAGAGTCCAGAGATAGGGGTAGTATGACCAGTTTGAGTAGCGATTTCTCTTTAATCACTGAGGATGCAGCTGCTCCCTCCAGTCTGCCTGCTGAGCCTGTGGACCTGACCTCTAACGGGTATAAATGCATGAACAAATTATTATTGTTTTGTTTTTTTTGCTGTGTGCATGTGTACTTTATAAATGGCACTTTGACTTCATATCAAACCTGTATTTAATCTGTTTTGAAGAACAAAAGCTTCCATTTAGACGTTGCTCTGCCTGTTTTCTTTAAGGTTTAAATGATGCTTATTTGTGTGCGTCTTTGACAGAAGAAAAGCTATGACCTCGTCTCCTCAGACTGTGGTTTGGAACCGTTCAGTCCCATTCGAGGAGCGACTACCTCATCCACTTACAGAGGGCAGGTCCTCAAGCTCCTCGTCCTCCAACCAATCAGAGCAGGGCTTTATCCGTGCAGGCAGCAGCCCACTGGCCGTGCCGGGGACAAGGTGAGTGAATGTGTCTGAATATGGTGGTGTTATCTGTATATAAACGCTCTTCTTTTTTTTTATTTTTATTTTTTTTTATAATTTTTACCTGCTAGTTTTCATGATGTGATTTTGACAAATGTTAGCAGTAGTACAATAGTTTCTTTTAATACTGTGTGGTGTCTGCCAAACTGCAGTTTGACTGGTTTAATGTTTATTAGTTTTCTTCTTCTACCAAGCTTTTCCAGTGCTAATTATGAGGAAGATTGTTGCGATCTGGAAAAAATTTGGATGGTAATGTGATCTGGTTTGGCAAATGTAACTGATTTTAATATTTCAAAACCGTTATAACTGTATGGACAGCTCTTAACCAGCAGAGGCCTCCACAACCTCGGGGGCTTGTGCTGTTTGCATGGTTGTGTTATAAAAGAACACTAAAATTGACAGTTGGCTTTGACTGTCTTTTAAATACATTTTTGTGGCCTGCTCAGATTTGCTAAACATGCTTGTATGGGCAAATGAACTGATCAGTGGAATGCACAGTGTAGTGAGGGGAGTGGGCTAATTGGTTATTTACTTTGTGCACAAGTTTCGTTTTATTAAAGGTGATCTGGAAGTTGACACATTTTAAAGCAGAAATGTTTCACTGCAACACAGATGTTAAATAGGGGGACATGGTGGTGCAGTAAGGAGCTTTGCTGCCTCACGGTGTCACCCCAGTGTCCATGTGGGTTTCCTTTTGGGTGCTCTGCGCTCCCTGGTTTCCTTCCACCTCCCAAAAACATCCTGTTAGGGCTACTGGGTACTGTAAACTGTGTGAGAGGGTGTGTGTGTGTGAGGGAGCGAGAGAGAGTGTCTGTCTCAGTGTGTGTGCATGTGAGTGTGCAGAGGGAGTGTGTGTGTGTGAGAGCAAGAGTGAGTGTGTGTGTGGGATGTCATGTGATGCACTGGTGTCACATCCAGGGAGTGTTTACCTTTAATGCAATTACTGAAAATAACTGAATTGATGAGATTTGTGGTCTCTGGTTCAGGGTGACTGAAGTGGTGTTCAAGGACGAACTGTGATTTTTGAAATACTTGCTCAGTTTTCTATGTCTTAAACAATAATAACTCGGACGATCCTGTACATGTGGATTTCTGTGTGTGACAGTCTCCTGACTTGGCTGCTGGCTGTAATTTGGAGCCCTTTCACTCCTCTCATTGCCCTGCTAGTGCTACAACCCTCATTTCTACCCCCTGCATCCATTTAACCTTTTTTTATTTATTTTTATTTATTTATTTTTTTCTCCCCTCCACTTTCTTATTTCTGTAATTGTGTCTCTCTCTTCCATCTTTGATCCAACTGCAACAATCTAGCCCTTATCTCACTCTTGTTCTTGTTTTGATGTTTCTTAGCAATCGTGAGATAATGATGTAATTGCAAGTGAGGCTTTCTTTGTGTTTCTGTGCCTTTCTTTCTGTCTCTAAGGTCCATGGTGGAGTATGCTCGTTCGGGGTCCTCTATCTCTACAGAGTATGGTAGCTGGCAGATTGTCTCAGGCTGTGGGAGCATCCACGATGCCGCTCATCTTCCTTTGGAGTCACCCCTTCCCTTCAGCTTCCAAGATGAGGGGCCCAGCGGCCGCATGTGAGTGTCACATGCTTCCTCTGTCCTACCCCACCCTCCTTCTATTGACCATTCCTCCCCCCTTCACACATTCTTTTGCTTTCCCACTTCTTTTGGCCTAGCAGCACAGGGCTGAGCGAGTGAGAGGGCTGCTGAAGCAGTTGACTTGTGTGTATGACCTTTCTTGTATGTGGTTATGTGTGGTTTGATTCTTTAGTAGCGGTTCTTCAGTTCCCGGTGCAAAAGGTTTTTCATGTCTTCAGCATGCCTATAAGATTGCAGTTGTGTGACTACTGTGCAAAGTAAAATATCAAAGACCAGATGGAAAGTCGTCATCCAAAATAATTGCCCTCTGGAATGTGGTAATGAGGATGAAGAGACACAAGAAGATACGAACAAGCAGTTTCTCTCCATTTCTCGCTTATTTCTCCTGTGTTTTTTTTTCTTTCTTCCTCTGAGCTACACTTTCTGCTCAATCAGGCAGGCAAATGGGATCCATCTCCTCAACAGGGCATGTAGCGTGTGCAAATAACATCCAGCCCTCTCCTCACAGTAGATTGTGGGGAGGACCAGGATGTTTAAGAGCTGCTTCCAGTTATTTGTTAATTACCAAATGCAATTTAACTTTTGCTACCACATTAACAGCGCTGTAATAAAACTCTCATGACGGAAATGAGTTCATAATGGAAAAGCAAACACTGCGGTTGTTCTCTCCCGGTAATTCTCTCTTAAATTAGGGTGCATCTCTCACTCTTTCATTCTCTCCCCCTCCGTGTGTAGGTGTACATTCGTATCAGAGAGGCAAGCTCGGCTGGAGGCAGTAAGGGAGTTGTTCCTGGCTGCTTACAGCTCCACAGTGGGGCTGAAATCATCCTTTCCGAGTCCATCAGGAGCCATCTCTGGTCTGCTGGAGCAGTTTGCCCGTGGTGTCGGCCTCCGAGGCACCAACACCATTGTGTGAACTCCACTTCCTCTTCTTTTCTGTCCCCTTTTCTTCAGTTATTTCTGGCTCTCCATCTTGTGCTTGGTAGCAGTGAATCACCAGGATAATGGTTCCTACTTCTCATGGTCTCCTTAGTCTGACAATTTATATCACTTTCATCTCCGAGCCCTCCGTTTGATGTGATTCATCATCCAGTGATCCAAATTTCAAGTAGTCCGTATTTATAATCAGCCCTCTGAAATCGGTGTTCCAAAAATCCCGAAGCACCACTTTGCTCCTGTGCGTCATTTCACGCGGTTTCCAAATAGATCCACAAAACTAACCCATCTGCTTCTTCTGTTCATTTTTCATTGCTCCTGTGTCCTGTCACTATGTGCACACCATTCCAACAGGACTTAAAGTGCCAAACTTAAACCTGGGGCTACCTTTTATTTCCTGGTGGTGGTGGTTTTTTTTTTTTTTTTTTTTTTTTTTAAAGTTATTTTTACATGCCGAATTTTACTGTTGAACCCTGTAGTAAATTACTACTTTCACCCCCCCCAACCCCATTTATGTCCCTCATAATTTCTTTTTATGTATAATACATTTCTAGTGAATGGCATGATGATTGAGAGCCTGAACACAACAAAGGGAAAAAGTTTCTTTTAACTTTCTTATTGCTGTAGCTGTATTGCTGCTACGAGAATATGTAGTACTGAACAAATTCTTTAAATCTAATTTCTATGTGGACCTCAAAGGCTGTGCTTCTTTTGGGGTATAAAATCTATGAACATGTTTTTGTAAATTGTCTTTTTAATTTAATTGTTTGATGCCTCTTTTTTTTGTCTTAAGATTCACTTAAACACTTGAATACATAAAGCATTATGACATGAAGTGTAAATAACAAATCAAAACTGCAGCATATATGAATCTGGAGGAAGGGATGACCGTTTTCCTTTGGAATAAGAGGAGACGAGGGTTTTATCATTAGTATAACTGTAGTTCTCAGATGTCTCTCATTAAGCTATTTTAACAGCACAGTTTGTCTCCTTTGTTAATGTAAAATGATGCTGTTATTCCTGGTTCTGCAATGCTTGTGTGTTTAGTTACACTTCACAAAAACAAAACAAACCCATGTAAACCACAGGTCCACTGTGTGGCCTCAGTAAGTTTTGGTGTACCTATCCAAATAAGTTATTTATGACTTTTGCATATTTGCATCAAGCTCCGTTTGTGAGCTACTACTCCTCCTGGTTAGAATCCAGTCATTTTCTGTTTGGCACTTAAATCTGTTTAATTTCCAAAACCTTCTTTGCAGTAGAATGATTACATGGCACAAAAATATTAAATGCTCGCTTTTTTATAATGTTATACCTTTTGGCTACATTGGAGCTGTACCTATCAGTGAGTGTAACAACCACAACCTACATGTAAAGTCCTCCGTTTCAGTTTTGACAAAGGATATTGGTTATGGCAAGTGGCATTGCTGATGCTTGTTGGTGATTGGTTACATGTTGAATATTGAATTTAAGGCAGCACTTAAAAGTTAGCATTTAACACTTGGGATTTATGTTCTTAATGCCAAATGGTTTTGATGGCCTTTTAACCTCAGGACCACCACATGTTGTGCCTTTCTTTCTGTTAATATTGGGCTACATTTTAGATCATTTCTACCTGTGAATTATTATGGTGTGAATCTTTTTAAATTTTAAACACATTACTTTTATTACTTCAGAGTTCTCAGTCTAGCTACATTTGAATACATTTTGGGACAGGTATGTGGCAAACCTGGCCGTGGTTTTGTTTCTGAAGACTTGTATACTGTTATCCCCCCCATGTATTCAGTCAAACTTTAAATATCACAGAACTCTGGAATTATCAATGTAAGAGCTTTAGAGTGTCTACAGCCAATCTGATCAATATGGATTTTTTTTTTGCCTGCAATACCCATCCAGGTCAAATGAAAGTTTTTCCACAGACATTTGTCAGGCTTATTAAAATGGTCATCTGACACTGAAATTACTATAGCAAATGATTATAGCAATAGCAATCATACGCCTTGCATGACCTTGCATGTTTTTTTGGGGGCGGGGGGGGTCTTTCTTTCTTTCTTCTTTTTCCCTCTGCTTGTTTATAATCCGGAAATTTTCAGAAATTGGTTTTTCACCTGAAAAGTCCAGTGGGTCGACTTTGTTTTAAATTTGGAAATGTACCTTTTAACAACCGTCTTTTCCTTAACTGAGTTTTTACTGAAATTTTCATTTGCACCCATTCTGTCCTCTTCATAGAGAATTGTGCACTCTTTGTCTTCGTACAGTGCTTTTTGTTTTGTTTTGTTAATTTTATTGTTTCCTTAATATCTCATTACAGTGGCTAAGGAGATATGGAACACATGCTCTTCCAATGAAAATAAAAGAAATTAAAACGACCCGGTTTCCCGTATTTTCTCTGTGAACCTTCCTGTCTTAAAGCTAATTTGTATTTTCCTCTATATATTATATAGCTTATATATTATAGAAGTCGCGATATTGCATGTTTTGAGCAAGACTCCCTTTCGCACATAACTGCCACGTTTACCTTTTACTCGAAGTTTCTGTGGAGAAAACTTCAAGAGGAGTCCATGTCAACGCTAACCTCCCCTACGCATCTTTTATTTCGGTTAGGGTTTCCATCCAGAACTTTTCTTATGTTCTGTCTCCACCTGCTGGCTGACTGAGAGAACAGCAGCCTTGGACAACAGGCGGAGCAGCACTGTTTGAGAACTACTCAGTCCTAAAGTGTGTTGTTCGGGAAGTCGCTCGGCTCGTCGGGAGTTCCCTCTGAGTGAAGGGGCTGACACTTCACCGGCGTGTACTATTGTGGCACAGTGTTCAGGGTGCGGGACTGAGTGAGTGTCGGCGCGTTTGTTCACGCAGAGCGCGAGAGGACACGCATGGACGCGGTGGTGCGGGGCGGCGCGTCACACAGGTAGCGCGTGTTGTGCTCCCGCGCGCTCCACCGCGTTACCCAGTCAAGTCACAGTCCCGAGCCTGCATCACCACCGCTCCGTCTCCCCGCACTAGGGTTAGGACAAAACAAACCACACACACACACACACACACACACAGAGAGTGTCGGATGGAAAACTGAAAACTTAGGCTTTTGTTTAGAAAACCTTGAACAGCTCGAGCGTCACCATGGCCTCTATTGGGGACTTCGACCCGCTCCATTCTACGGTTCCGGCAACTAAGATTGAAGTTACTGTCTCGTGCAGGTGAGTCCGTGCATACTTGGCTACATAGTAAACATTCAGCCTGTTCCAGTCAACAGGGCGACAGAGGGTAACTGAATGCGCTCTAAACAGACGATGTGCACCTTTGTGTTGGACTCGAGCAGTCTCTGGGGGCTGTGTGTACAGACAGGGTTTCTGTGGGAAGTGTTTTTGCTGTGATATTCCCCTCACCTCGAGCCAAATTTACATTTAATGGGGGGGGGTCCGCTTTCCTCGCCCCACACACACACGTTTGTATTGATGTCTTTGTGGGGACCTCCCATTCATTCATCTAGGCATACCCATCATAAAGTCTACCCACCCCTGACTTTAACCACAAGTAACCAAACCAAATACAAGACTTTTGGCTATTTCAGCTTTTTTTTTTTTAATTTATTGTTTTCACAGATTTGCGTAAAATTGGATTGTCCCTTGTGGGGACAGGAGAAATGTCCCTACAAGGTGAAAATAGCAGATTTCTATCACATTGTGTCCCCACAAAGTATTAAAAACATGGTCCATGCACACAGAGACAGACAGGCAGTCGAGGATGATTGAGTACTTAACACTATTGCAATATATTTCCCCATAACAATTACAAATGTTATGAGAACCTCTGTTTTGGCTGTGAAAAACTTTTTTTTTTTTTTGCGCGCGCTAGTTGTCCGTGTATTCTGAAGGGATCTTCAAGTTAACACTTTCAGAATTAAGGTAGCGAATATCACTCCTTGTCACTGGGGTGGTATTCCTCAAGCATACATCCTTGCAGGTTTAGTATAGAAAAAGTACGGTTTATGTCAGAAAGAAACCTGTCAAGAAAGATGCATGTTGTGTGTAATCTAAAAGGAAATTCCTGTCCAATTATAGTGAGTACCTTAAATCCTTTTAATGGTACACACACACATAAAACATGCTTCCAGGTGACCTATTAAAGGTACAAAAGATGTGCTGTTGTGACAAGTAAAGATCCAGGTTTATACCCTTTTTTATGAGAATGAAGAGCTTAGTGAAGGCTGCCTGAAGCATGTGAGCAAATGCAAACACACATCTCACTTCCATGACAGATTGGATTCAGCTAACGGCGCTGCTTGACAACAGGGCATCAGGTGTGTGTTTGTGTGCTCGGGTGTGCACGTGTGGCGGGCTGCCTGTCTTGGAAAGGAATGTCCTACTGAATTTATTTCTTTATTTTTTAACATTCACACACTCACAGAGTACTTTATTAGGAACATTGTACTGTACTACAAAATACTATGATAAAGCAGCCTCAGTTCTTCATGGCATGAATTCTGCAAATGTTGGAAATATTCCTTTGAGATCGTGGTCCAAGCTGGCACGATTCCATCACACAGTTCCTGCAGATTTTTCAGGTGCACTTTCATGCTGCGGCTGTGCCGTTCTCCCGCATCCCAAAGGTGTTCTACTGGATTCAGGTCCGGTGACTAGAAAGGCCACTGAAGAACACTGAACTCATTGTCGTGTTCATAAAGCCAGTATGAGATGACGTTTGCAGTGTGACAGGGTGCATTATCATGCTGGAAGTAGCCATTAGAAGGAGGTAAATTGTGGTCAAGAAGGGACAATACTCAAAAAGGCTGTGGCATCCAAGCAATGATTGATATTAACAAGCCCAAGGTGTGGCAAGAGAACATTCCCCACAACATTACACCACCTCCACCAGCCTGGACTGTTGACCAAAGGCAGGTTGGGTCCATGGATTCATGCTGCTGTGCACCAAGTTCTAACCCTACCATCTGTGTGCCTCAGTAGAAATGGAGATTCATTGGATGAAGCTATGTTTTTCCAGTCTTCAACTGTCCAGTTTTGGTGAGCCTGTCACTACTGTAGCCTGAGCTTTCTGTCCTTGGCTGAAAAAAATGGATCCCGATGTGGTCTTCTGTTGCTGTAGCCCATCCGCCTCAAGTTCTGACGTGCTGTGCATGTTGAGTTGCTTTTTAACTCACCATAAATGTACAGAGAGGTTATCTGAGTTACTGTAACATTTCTGTCAACTTGAACCAGTCTGGTCATTCTTCGTTGACTTTGCTCAACAAGGCTTTTCCATCCACAGAACTGCTGCTCACTGGATGTTTTTTCTTTATTGCACCATTCTGTGTAAACTCACAATCCACAATCATGCCACATTTTTTCCATTTTCCATACATTTTCCATATGAGCATTACCCAGAGCTACTGGCCTGTATCTGCTATCCGTATTTCATCATGTCTCATGGGCACGGTAGGATTCGGAAACCATGTTTGTCTACACACACCCACACCTTAAAACAGAAATGTATCCACTTTTAACCAATTGCAGGTTGTTGCACACTACTGTCAAATTTCTCAAGCTGGGCAGATATGTATTTTTTTGTCTCCCCGTAGAGACTGCTTATGTTTCCTCATCTTGAGGACAGATGTCATCCATCAGTTTCAGACAAATTTCCTATCTGTCATTCAATCTCACAGGGGTTTAGAGCCATTGCATTCAGGTGGTGTGAGTAAGATGAGAAACAGTTTACATGCACATCAGCACTTCTATACTGACATCTATACTGTGCTTCTTTCACATTTTCATCACCACATCGGATACTGTCCTCATGCTTTGTGGAAATGGAGCAGTGAGGAAATTAAATGAAACATCACTTGTCTCTGCGTTGTCACTAAATGTGCCAGTGTTTGTTTATTAATTTAATTATTAAATGTAAAAAATTTCATTTCTCAGAATAACTGACAAACACTTGTCTGGACTATGTATATTTTTTATTTCAACCAGCTATGTAATCAGAATGTGCACTAATCCCAGTGTCTGTGCAACAGATGGACCTCAGGCTCATGCATATGTTGCACAATTAAAGGGAAATCAGACTATTCTTAAGGAAGAGAAGTACTTCACTGAAATTAATCATTCTCTAAACGAATTTTATCAGGAATGACTGCAGGAAAATCCAATGGCCTGGCATTCGCAAAGAAAAAGAGTATAATTTCAGAGATGGTCAAAAACCGTGATGGAGAGGAGCAAAATTCCTTACACCAGTACAAAACCAACCCGAGAAGATTTTGTTCATATGTTCCTGAGTAGCCCATCGTGTATAGCTCAAATATTAGTATTTTCCCCAAAGTGTCCCAAAATACCATTTTATCTTAGGGCAAAATGACAAAATACTTAATGCTGGATATAAATTTGTCTTATCTGGTTCAGTCTTAGTAATCAGTTTCTATTAGCCTCAACTGACATATTAACTTAATCTTTTTTTTTTCAAATGGCCCAACCCTTATTCTCTCACATAATATCTTAATTAATTATCTGTCAGAATTAATTATTGGCTCGCTCTCTGTGTGTGTGTCTAATTATTGTCTCCTGACCTGTGTGTACATATTTGCTACCAGAATAAGTGATATGTGTGTTTTTGCATTGAAAGAGTGTGCCACAGGTGTATTTACTGTCGCATGAAAAAAGTTGTCAGCTGGGAGAGAATCATACAGTATTTGGGAATCCCGTTTTTATTGCAGAGTGCCTCAAAACACACAGTCACACACATAAACTCTTCTGAGTCTATATTTTACCCAGACATATCCCTGCTTATTATTTTTTCCCCCCATATTAACTTGTAAATGGTGAGGTGGAAGCCGAATATCCATGTGGCTGCTGTGTCTCTTTTTCTCCTTCTTCAAACGCTGCGCTTATTCACAAAGGAAATTATCTGCTAGCACTCGGCAGCTCCAGAAATGTATATGTATGTGTGCTTTATTTTTTCGCTCGTTCATTCATTCATTCATTCATTTATTTATTTATTTATTCCTTTGTTGCCCTATAAGTTCGAAGCTTGAAGTTTGATTCTGAATGACTGTTGACTGATGCTGCTGCTGCTGTGATTTAGATATGATTGGGCTGTTGACTAATTTCCTCTGTAGTCCTCCTTAAACATAAAGTGGTGATTGATACATACCGTACTTTCAAAATTGTTCTAATCCTTTCACCTTTTCCTCATTTTGTTACATAAAACACTTACTCAACAAGTGATTCATTTGATTGTTTGCCTCATGAAGCTACAAAAATGTTCAATAAAAAAAAGCAAGCAAGTGTCACATTTACAAATACCACATTTAAGTAAGTGTTTGGCAGCATGGAGGCTAAGTGGTTAGCACTGTCGCCTCACAGCAAGAAGGTCCTGGGTTCGAGCCCCGGGTTCGGCATGGGTGCCTTTCTGTGTGGAGTTTGCATGTTCTCCCCGTGTCTGTGGGGGTTTCCTCCGGGTGATCTGGTTTCCTCCCTAAGTCCAAAGACATGCACGTTAGGTGGACTGGCTACCCTAAATTGCCCGTAGGTGTGAATGGTCACCTGTCTCTGTGTGTTGTGTGATCCTGACCTCTGCGTTAGGGGAGGGTTAGGCGTGGGATTGGCGGCCTCACCCTGTAAAATGTGTCCAGCCAGGAAACGCCAACTGACGCGCCTACGTGCCGCTGGTGGTACAGAAAGGAATAGCTTGAAGTGTTCATATGCTTTACTTTTACACTCGAATGTGAGATAAAGCACATCCCCTTTCTACCTTTCTACATGTGGATAAAAAAAAAGACAAGCCTCGAGGACCTTAGACTTAAGAGACAGGATAGTGATGAGATGTAGGCCTGGAAGACTGAAAGGTTTCTGTCATATTGAAGGTCCCAAAGGCACTGGGGACACAGCGACTTCACCAGAACATCATTCTTAAGTAGAAGAAGTTTAGAGCAGAGACTTGCAGTGTATCCTATAGCTGGCTGCCCAGCAAACTGAACAAGCAGAGAAGACGGGCTTTAGTCATGGAAGTGAATGAGAACCTTAAGGTTGCTGAGACAGAACTTCAGAGGTCCTGTATGGAAATAGAATCCAGATGAACTCTGCAGCACTTCATCGGGTTTAGTGGCAGGATGCTTCTGTAGTTACAGGGAAAGTTGGACAGTGTACAGCTTGACATCTTGCATAAAACCTGCTCAAGTGCCCTCAGGACCTCAGATTGGAGTGATGACTCACATTCCAAAATGATAATGACCCGAAACACTCAGGAGTGTCTTACGGACACATCTGTGAACATTTGTGATGAATTGTCCCATTTAGTGCCTAGACTTGACGCTAATTGACCCTCACTGGAGAGACAAGGAACTTATCAATACAGACATGCATCCCATTCAATCTTACTGAGCTTGAGAGATCCTGCAGAGCTGAAAGACCCTAAAATTCAGGTGTACCAACTTGGCATCGTACCCAAGAAGACCGGAAGACCCCAGCCACTGCTGGGGCTTCAGTTAAGGGTCTGAATATTTATGTACATGTGCTTTTTTAAAATTTATTTATTTATTTATTTTTTAACTTTACTTAACTGACAAACTTTGTGAAAGCGTTATTAGCACTAACGGTTATTTATAAACAATGAACAGTTAGTATTTTTGTACTAACTGTTACTAATTGTTACCGGAGCCACTGTGACCCTGACTAGGATAAAGTGGTTACTGAAAGCGAGAGAGTAAGTCAAGGGTATGAGTACACATTGCTTTTATTATATAATATATGTAATAATATTTCATTATATATTATATAACACAATAACTATGCATTATATATTTTTACATTAATGTGGCAAGACTGAACTGGAAAGTTAACTTTTTCTCCTAATTGCACATTCTTGCATATAATATTCCGTACCCACCATCACTGAAGATAATTAGTGGAATTTATTTCCTTTCTTATTTCCACACTTACAGCAAAACAACAAAGATGCAGAGTTGATGTTTGATTGTTTGTTTCCAATTTTGAGTGTAACACTGTTTATGAAAAGGCTGTTTTAATTGGTCAGGTTTAAAAAATTTTTTACCAACATGCGGTCATGTATGCTAACGAAGTGGATTTAATTGTGACAGTGTGTAATGTTTATTTCTCTTTTGTTAATTTGGGCAGGAATCTACTGGACATGGACACTTTTTCTAAATCAGATCCTGGTAAGTGGATTATTTTGATCCTTCAGAATACAATGAAATGCTTCATATAAACCAAAGCAGATAGACCAAACTTACACACATAGCTCATCAGTAAGGGTTAAGGCAGTTTCTTGTTACTGTTCTGTGGTTGTGCCTCTTGGTAAAATGCCAAATAAATGTCTTCCCTCTATCAGGACAGCTAATCATTATCATTAAGCACTTCTGCATGGTGATATTGGCATTTCTTTTTAAAAGAATCAGCGCAAGCAGCATCAGCAGTGCTCTAAGCTTGTAAAGGGCATTGTGAGGTGACAGATGACGTGTCTGTCTATTAGCCTTCTTTCACTGATCAGCACCAGAGCTGTCGGTGTTCTGGTCAAGTGTGTGTTTTGCTGTCACATCACAGTGTAATGAGGAACTAACCCACCTTAGGAATGACCAAAAAGGTGTTTGGAGATGCCTGCTGCACTCACACTACTGGAAGGGGTGATATTGGAGATTGAGAAGGTACCTGGGGATGTTGCTGTGGTATTTGGGATTGAGCTGCTTTATAGTGTCTGCATGATATTGCTGTTATCACAGTGACAGTTACTGATCATCTGCATTCAAAGAGTAGTGTGACACATTAGCAGATTTTGTTTATTTCAGAATATTAGATTCAGGGTGGTACAGTGGTACAGTGGGGAACATTGCTACCTCAAAGCTCTAGGGTTTTGGGTTCCAACTTGAGCTCCGGTTACTGTCCGTGCAGAGTTGGTCCAGTTTTCTCCCACTGCCCACTGCATGCAGGTAGGCACAATGACTACGCTATATTGCCCCTCGGTGTGAACTTATATTTTGATGTTGAAAACAACCTAAAAAAAATGTGTTGTTAATTTAACCCAGTGTTTCCCAACCTTTTTTGAGCCACAGCAATTAGCTATCTCCTGCCACCTACTGATATGGAAGAGTATTACCCTGCCAGTCACTAGACAGCGCAGACGCTCGACAATGGCATATAATTTGCAGATAATAATTAATTAGTTTTCAAAAAGTGTTTTTGAGAGCAATTAGGTGAAATTGAATAATTTCCCATGGCACACCTGATGATCTCTCACGGCACACTAGTGTGCTGCGATACAGTGGTTGAAAAACACTGATTTGACCATTAGGTTGACTATAATTCTTTTAACCCAGTGTGTGGGGATGACCATTCATGTTTGCTAGGCTCCATTTTACCTTTGTCAGATAAACTCAGGTGCAAGTGAACATAATTTATTGAGCGAAACAAACAAATAAATAAATAAAGCAGAAGCAAGAGTCAGGAATGTGTCCAAACACTATAACATGGTTATACAAGTGTGTGCATATCTTTATAACGGGGCATGGGATTTTAATCAGAGTTAACCAATCTTGTACAAACTTGTGTTCAAAAGTGATCATCACGCACCAGTCATCAATGAAGTGACTTTGATTGACTCCAATTAAAAATCAAGTACTTCTGAAGGATTTGTTTGACATCTTGGTTTCATTCGACTGCTGAAGCCATGGTTTTCAAAGAGCTTACAAATGGGATCTCATTAGGTGCTTTCGCACCAAACAGTTATAGGGAATTTTTGAGAGGATCTAGCCCCTGGGGAGGTCCCCTGAGAACTACACACCTTCAAGAGCTTTTTCTCTGTTTGCATTCGCACCGCCGGTAGGAACGCTGGAGTGATGAGAGCAACATCAGATCGGCTCAGTCTGGACTGTCTGTCCATATCTGTGTTTTTTTCCCCTTCATTTTAACGTTAAGAGCTGTTGTTTACACATAGCGCCCCTTTGCTGTACCCGCATTAACTAGGGGTGGCTACCCTGAGTTCTTTAGAGTGGTTGTAATCTCTTACGAATAAATAATGAACCCCAATGTCCAATTGTGTTACTTTGTCTATCTTTAGTACTAGGTGTATAATTATGT
>JAQMCW010000035.1:13591665-13603868 GCA_030068335.1 Chrysichthys cranchii | reverse complement strand
TCTACAAAGTTTTGCACTCTTTCCCACATTTTACACATCTCCCTGATTTCATTTGAAGTGAGGGATTCCTCAGTCTTTTTCTGTGCTAGCATGGATGTTGGCTATACAAGTGAGCCACAATCCTGCAGTGAGTGAGAGAGAGAGAGAGAAGATGTGGTCACGTGAGGCTCGGCAGATGAAGCACATACTACTCGTACTGCAGGACATCGCTCATTAACCAAGTCCAAATTTATTACAATTTCTTGCTCGTCTTGCAAAACACCAAGTTACTCGCAATCCAAGGTGCCACTGTAACAGTACATAGAGCTATACTCGGATTCAGTCAAATCTTTACAGAGCAGATAATGACCCAAAACACACAGTGAACGCAACCCAAGCACTTCTAAAGGTAAAGAAATAAAATGTTCTTAAATGGCCGAGTCAGTCAACCTGACTGAACATGCTTTTCACTTACTAAAGACTAAAGCAGCAGGTGAAGACAGTTGCAGTAAAGGCCTGGCAAAGTATCTCAAGGGAGGAAGCATTTGTTGATATCCATGGGTCCAGATCTTGAGCAGTCATTGCCTGCAAACAGTTTGCCTCCAAGTATTAAAATGATGCTCATATTTATAATTATGCTAGTTTGTCCATTTACTTTTGAGCCTGTGAAAATGGTAGGACTATGTAAAAAAAAAAATGGCTGTAATTCTTAAATGTTCAATGCAATATTTTAAAAATATTGTTAAACCCCTTAAATTAGAGCTGAAAGTCAATGAAGTCTACTTGATGGAATTATTTAAAATCCATTGCGGTGGTGCCCAGAGCCTTTTTTTCCCCCCGGCAAATTATGAAAGTTTTGTCATTCTCCAAATACTTATGGTCCTGACTGTATATATGATCGATGTGAAATAAACAGCACACCCTGAGCCTTTATTTCTTATCCAATTTTTCTTCCTCTTTCTCAGTATGGCCGAACGGAGGTGATTGACAACACGCTGAATCCAGACTTTGTGCGGAAATTTGTTCTGGATTTCTTCTTTGAGGAAAAGCAGAATCTTCGATTTGATGTGTGAGTACAAATTTATGTTAAATCTGTATGTAAGCAGTTTTGTATTGTAGTTTTGTATAATAGATACACAGTGAGAATATATTATACTATGTATGTATATAGTATGCTGTTGAGCAAGTGGGTTTTCCCGGTCAGGTTTTAATCCAATACAGTATTTTAAAAGACTCAGTTTGAAACAGCAGCTCCCCATCTCCTGCTTTCTCTCTATCTCTTTGTCCATCTCACTTTCTGGACTCCCTGGAGAGCTGATCGATGTCCTCAGTGGGGGATTGGGGGTGTGCTCAGGGTAGATCAGGTGCAGCTCACAGCAAACTCTCACTCAGATCATTCACATGGATCAGGACTTGACAGCCTTCCGAATTTACCAACAAACAGCATCTGACTGTATCGATGGACACAACATTCCACAACTTTTCTGATCTTTTGTCAGTGCTCTACCAGGCTTCTCACCTACGTTATCTGTATCTCTTACTACCTGTCTGTAAATATTAATGTACGTTATGTTATTCTATAATTGCCTGTTTCATCTCCTGCATGTCTGCATGTATCACTCCCTTTATCTCTCACTTTCCCCGTCCATAGCGAGAGTCCTATTTCATTCTCACCACAACCTTCACTCTGTGTGTTTGTCTCTTGTAATAATCAATAGCAACTCCTGCACAGCTTTCCTCTACTTGAGGGTAAGACACTGAATTATAGGTCATGTGAAAGCGATAGAGTTAAAGTCTGCACATAGCATTTAAACCTTTCATGCACACTGTCCACACTTATGGACAGTCACTGTAATGTAATGGACAGTCAATTGAATCTCATGTAATATGTTAATTTATGATCCCCTCCAAATGACATCAGACTGTTACTGTAATTTAAAAAGTGCTATCCTGATCTTTGTCTCTAGACTATTTGCCATTATCAGGGACGTATGTCTCTGGTATATCTTTCTTTCAACTTTCTACACAAAAACCTAAGTTAAGTAAAATAATTTTTGGGCCAGACTTCAGTAAACACTGAAGCTTTTGTAAACACATTTTTTTTTTATGGATTTTGGATTTTTGATTATCATTCCTATGTCCCAATTTTCTTTTTAAGTGATATTTAGATAGTTTTAATATTTTTTTTTAAGAAAAAGTAAAAGTAAAGAGTCTGAAAATCTGGAAATTATTTTTGCATGAAAGGATTTGGTTTCACATAAACATTATTTCATTTGATCCATGAGTTTATGTGTCATGGTTTGTTTGGAAGAATGCCCACATACCTGGCCCTGAGAAGGGGTCAGCGGAGAGCTGAAGTCCCCAGCCATCTGGATGTCAATAAACAGATGGAGCATGGCATCATCTGTCTCTTAATTTAACCATGTGCGTAGGGGGTCTAGTGTGTGTGTGTGTGTGTGTGTGTGTGTGTGTGTGTGTGTGTGTGTGTGTGTGTATGTGTGGGTTAGCGTGCGTATGGAAATGGAGAAAGCTTTAAGAGGAAGTGACTGTGTAACATGTTTGCCACATGCAAAATGTGCTTTCAGCTATTATTTAGATCTTTCTCAGTTTGTGTAAATAAAATAAAATAATATAAATACAGTATATACTCATCAAAAGAAATATTTGACTTCTGTTTCTGTTTTAGTATTAGAGCCAGTGATTTTTTTTCTTCAGTGCAGATAAATGTTGTGATAGATTTACTGTAAATCAAGTCATAGCTGGCGGTGACTGTTGAGTCATTGTGTTTGGTGAGCCCCCATAGCGTAATGTTGATGCTAATCTAATCCCCACTGAAAATCATTAGGGGCTGAATTATTGATGCCTCTTATGTTCACTGTGTCCTTGTCTAAAATATGCTGGCAGTGTCAGTCTCTTCATACTTCATAGGTTTGTTACTGAATGTTATTATCTCCATAAGTATATATGTACCTCTGTGCTTGTTATAAATGCATGAATTCCATCTGATACATACACACACACATACACACACACACACTGCAAGATGGGTATGATGGTCAGGTGTCTACATACTGTTAACCATATAGTGTATGATATGGAGATAATTTTACTTACATGCATGCACTATTAGACATAATATACACTCTCAGTATATCAATACACTAAGTAGTGTTTCTCTTAACCCAGGCTGCAAAGGTTCACTCATTCATCTTCTGCCGCTTAATCCGTAATCCAGGGTTACGGGGGGGTTGGGGGGGGAGCTGGAGCCAATCTGAGCTGACTTCGGGTGAGAGGCGGGGTACATCCCAGGCAGGTCGCCAATCCACCGCAGGGCCAACACACAGAGACAGGCGAGCATTCACACTCACATTCACACCTACGGGCAATTTAGAGTAGCCACTTATCCTAATCCCCACTGTGCATGTCTTTGGACTGTGGGAGGAAACCGGAGTACCTGGAGGAAACCCACGCAGACACGGGGAGAACACGCAGACACATAGAAAGGCATCCAGGCCGACCGCGGGAATCGAACCCAGGACCTTCTTGCTGTGAGGCGACAATGCTGACCACCACATCACTATGCCACCCATGGTGGAAAAGTTCAGTACAGTGAACCCCCGCAATATCGCAGTTCACCTATCGCGGGTTCAGTGCATCGCGAATTTTCAAATTTTGGTTCGTGGAATTTTTTGGCTTTAGCAGGACTCTGGAATATAAAATATAATTTAAAAAAAGTTTATTCAACCATTAAAAGAACATTTAAATCGAAATAAAACAGTATGCGCTGTATTTCATCAGCGGATGAATACACAGTGGTGGTGTACGCCACTTCCACTTGAGCTAGTAAACAGGCTGTAAACAGGAAGTGACCTCACCGGCAGTAAGTACGCATGTAGGATTTTATATGTTGTTAAAATTACGCATGTTTGAGTGTAGAAAGTGTTTAAGAGCATAGGACGTGTTCATAAGAGTGTGGAAAAGATTAATAAGAGAGTGGAAATGGTTTATAAAGCCTTAATATATATATAAATAATAAAAGAAATGTGACGGCTGTACTTCATGGATTTCACCTGTCACAGGGGGCGCCGGAACGCAACTCCCGCGATAGCCGGGGGTTCACTGTATATTAATTCAGTATACATGTATACAGTATACATTAATTATAGAATGTTGTAGGTCTATGCTACTGAGACGATTTTGTCTTATTATCCTTATGACCTCATAATTATTAATACTGATAAAATACCTAACCTTAGCCTCAGTCATTAAAAGTAGGCCACTTGACTACTGCCTCACCCAGTTTGGTCTTTTGACAATTTCCACCCATCAGCCGGCTCTCACCAATCATATGACAGCTACCAACCAGGGAGCGTCAGAGGTAACATGTGCTTCCTCTGAGACACATCAAGCCAACCATCCGCATCTTTGAGAGCTGCTGCTCATGCTGCATCACAAGGCAGTGTAACATACTCAGAGGAAATCGTTATTTGCCTTCTTCCTTACAGTGCTCAGACACCTGTGATTGCTCTTGTGTCACTGTGATTAACGGCGCAGTGAGCGTAGGCAGTCCCTCCTACCTGAAGGGCACTGCCAATTTTGCACACTTGGACTTCTAGCCATGGATGGCTGTTGCATCATCAGAATGGCTCCAGAATGGTTTAGATTACACCATTCAGGCTCCTCTTGGCTCTATCTATCTATCTATCTATCTATCTATCTATCTATCTATCTATCTATCTATCTATCTATCTATCTATTTAAACAGGTTTTTGTTTAAAAAAAAAAAGCAATCAAAACTGGCATACATTTCTATCTTTGTGCGGGCAGTTGCTGTCCACCAAGATATAAAAACATGTGCACACACACACACACACACACACACACACACACACACACACACACACACACACACACACACACACACACACACCCCAAACATACCATTTAAATTTCCAATCTAAGAGCCTGGTCATATTGTTCCATAGGAAAGGTTTGTGGATTTGTGTGCACTTTATTTGCATGTGTCTGTTTCTCTTCAGCCTCTAGAGGTTCGGCCTCATGTCTCGCCAGTTTTACTTAAAACCAGTTTTTAAGAGCCAATTTAGTGATCTGATGCTACATTCCTCAGCTTGTTTATTCTTCTACAAAATAAATTTGCAGCTTGTGGTAGAGCATGTCTTCATAGCAGTGCTGCTGAATGAAATTTATTTGGTTCATTGTTGTCAATTTTAACACAGTAATTCTAACATGCCAGTTCATATCGGCAGACATAGAAGTATTGCCTGGTAAAACAGAACAGAACAGGACTGGTGAAAAGATGAGACGTTATTGCATGGCATTTACTGAGGTTATTCTTAGCAAGCCGTCCACTTCTGTAAGCATGAAGAGACACATTACAGGTATGCCATTATCAGTCACTTGAATGCTATTCACATGCATGGCTTGAGTGCTGAGATTTGCATAGATTATTGTGCACTCCTACAGAGAAGACATGGTAAATAAACAGAAATGTGCATGAAATGTTTTCAGGACAATCTAATAAAGTGAAGGGAAAATATGGGAAAAAAGGTCAAGCCTGTATTTCTGTAATGTTCATTTTCACCGAAAGAAACATTGTGTTGTTTTTTTTTTATTGTTAATTACTTTGAGTGCTATTAAGAGTTATTTTGAATGTGTTATTCTGGGCGTGATACACTTTGTTAGCAATAGCTACACAATTGAAGTGTGCTTCAAGATAATTTGTGCATTTCTTTTCTTGCAGGTCTTGTATGCAAGGGAAGGCATCTCTGTAGCATAACCGTGCATTGAAGTTGCCCTGCCATTTCCATATAATAGATCGATTTAGCCTAGCCTAATAACTAATTTTCAGATACTTGCAGGATATAAAAGATGCTGCATATCATGATTCTTTTTGAAATATTTTGCTTTAGTAATAAGTACTAGTGACCACTCATGCATCACATAATGGCGGCGAAGGCAGATGCAAGTGCAGAGTTTTATTTAAATGAAGTGGAAAACAATCATTTGATCAAAACAACATTATTAGCATGAATTTGAACTCTAGACATGGAACAAACCATAACATGGGCGACTCGCAACAAAAGCTAGACAAATGCACACATAGCTAACGGACGCAATGCTTAGGCACAATGAGACACAGGTGAGGGTGATCAGGGTGACATGTGCCGAGGTGCAGGGGCTGATGGGTAATTTGCTCCTGTCATGATGGTTCCATAATGGCATGTTAGGGATTAGTAGATCTGTTATACACGATGGAAAATCATAAGGCATTTGATTGACCCAGACACAGATATTATTATCATCCATATGACAGTTCACACTTTCCCTTCTTTCCATTTTCCACACTATCATGTAAAATAATTATTTCACCCAATATGAATGAATTCTCAATTGTACTACCATTTATAATGAACGTTCATCCCTATTGATCTCTCTCTCAACTGGAAGTTATTCCTCTGAGTTTTTTCCAAAGGTCATATCAAAGCAATATTTCAGTCTTCCAATCACACTTGTGGAGATAAGGAGCTATCCAACAGTGTAGCTGCAATAACAGGCCTGAGAGGAAGTGAGTCAGTCACATCTTTTAAAAATATGAAGCACTGACTCCATGCTGAGAGAACACCAGGTCCAGTAATGGCCACTGCACTGACAAAGAGATGAGAGATGTTTAGAAAAATGGTTTTCTTATCATTTGGATTAAAGAAATTGTCTGAAGAACCATTACTATTTCCATAAATAAAAAAAAAAAAAACAACAACGCTCAATTGCACAAGTAGCTGTAATCTAATATTATCTCATGCTTTTGTGGCAGTGCTTTAAATTGGAGTGAAGAAACACTTCTTGTCACATGCTGTAACTTATTTAAAGTGATTATTCTCCCATGTGCAACAGGACATTTTAATGGAAGCATTTTGTCAAAGTTGCAGTGCTCATCTCTGCTGTATTCTTTCTCGTCGGATGTAAATGTGCCCCACTACATTTCTTGGAGTGAGTTTAGCATTCCTGTGCAATAAAATCTCATTTCAGCAGCGCTCACGGGCCTGCGCCATAATTTCATTTTGATACAGGCACACATCAGGAGAGCTTTCATTGGTTGAATGGAAGTGTTATTAAGGTGAAGATTGGAAAAAAGAAAGGAGGTGAAAAAAACAGTAAAAGGGATGAGAAGGAAATAAAAGAGAGGATGAAAATAGGCAGCGAAGATGGCGCGGTACCACAGGGATGACTTAGAGTTTACTGACTTGAAATTGAAGGGAAAAGGTCCACAGAAATGTTGAATATTCGTGCTTTGTTTTTGTAACACCGACGACTACCTCCACTTGCACATTGAGTATGCCAGCCCAGTCCTTTGCAATCCCTCAAGATTTCAGGAAGTGCTGTATCAGTGATGTGGCGTACCTCTTGCCATCCATCTTGTCCCTTGGGGATCTGGAGCTGTCACACTACTCACTGCATCTCAGCTTAGTGGAGCTTTCACATGTCCATCAACGCAGCCAGACCACAGAGACAGAAGCACAGAATAAAAGAGAAGTTGAATTTAAATGCAGGAAAAAATTTCTGTACCATGATAAGCTTATCTTTCTGGAAACGAAACAATGGTCCAGATGTATGTGTTTATGTTTACTGAATCAGAACAGATTAGTGTAAAGTATCAGATTCATTAAAAGTAAAGATTGAGTAAGAACAGAAGAAAGGCTGTATGAAGAATGAAGGGAAGATTATTCACTCTTTCAACATGATTAAAAATAATCTGAAAGTCTCATTTATGTCAAATCATAAGGGTTCCCTCAGGTAGCCTGTGGCCTGGAGGAAAATGGAGTATGTTCTAAGAAAAGCATGGAGTGCGATCTGTGAGCACATTTCAAACTCCCTGCACATGGCACACATCCCAGTGGGTCATTTTATCCTCCTGCTGTAATTACTGCTGACAAAATCTAAACAGATTTCAAGCAAATTATTACCCCGTTTAGAAGTGTTATATATGAACATGGTTTTGCCATTTTACTTCAGACTGTGTTCAGTTCATTTCTTAAAATTTCATCCTATGTTCCAGGTACAATGTGGACACAAGAAGTTCAAACATCTCAAAACATGTAAGCTTTTCATTTTTTTTTTGTGCTGTGCTATTTAGGGTTGGATCAATATCTGTGGGTTTTTTTTTTTGTGTTAAACTTGGTAAAATGACAAGGTGTAAACATTGCTCTGTCTGCCAGTTGACCTGCTTGTGATTTATTTTCCTGTCCCAGATATTTATTTGACATCTTTCTCTCTTTTGATCTTTTTTTGCCTTCTCGTGGATGAGCAGAAAGTGAGTAGTCCAACAAAAAAACAGCTACTTGGGTGTATGAGCTTAATCAAAGCAAGAGTACAGAAATAACACGACACGCCTGGGATTTCCATTTCTGAACATGGAGTTAATTAGCCTTAGAAATTCATTAAAGCTCTCATCTGAAATGCTGAAACCTCAGCCGAGTAACTATGAACAGAGCTGAAATTATTAGTGTGTAGGGCACAAGTGGTGAAAGCTGTGTTAAAATAACTTTCATGGCCTAATGGAGCTAATCCTGGTACCTTGGTGAAGAAACTCCTGTGCTAAATTATCTTTTACAGTGTTTATTCGTGTATAGGTACATTTTTATTAACACTACAGGTGTAAATACCATCCTGTTTTTATGTTTACACAGTGCTTCATTAATGTTTTCTGCAACGCGTACGTCCATGAGATACAAATTATACTCTGTTACATACAGGCGTTCCTCTGAACATGGTGAACTGCATGGTATTCTAGCAATCTTAAGACAGAGGAGGTGCAGGAGTACAGTAGTCCCTCGTTTTTCCCTGGGGTTACGATCCGAAACTTTCCACGAAAGACGAGAATCCACGATACATGGCTGCTACTCTCAAATGTTTTTTTGTTTTTTTTATAGTTTAAGCCCTAAATTATCATCCCACACTCTTTAAACACATTCTAGACACAATTAAACACCAAAAGAAAACATTTGCAAACATATAGCGAGGTGAAATTTGTGTAGAATTTGTAGAAACATCACACTAATAGCGAGTACTGTAATGTGTTGTATACAATACTAGCATAGCCTATACTTATATTTTCGGTACTGTACGCATGTATTACACTAGCAGAAAGAAATTCATTCAAGGCAGAAACATGGGCGCTCCAGCACTGCCGATACTTTGGTGAATACTAGTTGCTTCTCCCCAACCGTATGCATTGTAGCCAGCAGCCAATCACAACCAAGGTTCAATGAATAGGGAATTCTGATTGGCCAGACTCATTCCTCCGGCCATATTTTTTTTTCCAGTATACCCACACCGCATTTTCAGAAACAGCGCTACGTGTTCTTTGTCTCTTGTGTAAATATGATATACACTTTACTGAATTTTATATATTATTAATATTTTACTCCATTTTAATTAATATTTACATTTTATAATACCGGGGAAATCCGCAAAGAAATTAGATATATTCTAAATAAAAATCCACGAATAGCTGGGGACGCAAAATGTGAACCGCAGTGTAGTGAGGGACGACTGTACTAATGTTATGTGCCTGGAAATTGGATTTTAATCTTTAAGATGATAATATTAAGTAAGGCATAAAACACAGCAGGACCTGCTGTTATAGGAAAATAATCAACAATGGGGTGGTGTGATGTGAAGTGGTATTAATAATACAACTCTAAATTTGATTATTTTGATTAGTTTGCTAACGATAATAATTTGTAAATAATGGACAATGCTTTTTTAACCATTTCTATTTATGCAGACATGACTTGTGACAGCTAGAAACAATTGTTCCCTCAGGTGTTCTCTCTCTTGAAGTTAATTTTACAAATGAAAAAAAAAAAGCTCATTGAATTTACTTAATTCAAAACACATATATCAGTCTAACATGATTGAATTGTGTTACATTAAAACAATTTGTTGTTTTTGTTCATGCAGCATGATTTGATTGTGTTTCTGAAGCCCTGAATAAAATCAAATTTCATGCTCTCACCTGAGATTAGGATCAAACCCACATCACTGCCATTCAGCAACATCCACATTACCAATGCACTACATGGCTAACATCTTCTAGGCATATTAAATTCATTCTCTAGTTATAAGTTCCCATCAGTGCCAACATTCTTGTGAGATTTGCTAATGTAATTGGTTTACATTAAAACTATGTGAAAAACTTGCTGTTACAAAGTAAACTTACTCTTATGTATAAAACTTACTGACAAAGCACTGACACTCGACCCTCTTTCCATAAATGTTAAGTCAACGTCTCCAGGTCATTGAGTTGTTACTATTGTAAGAGTCATTTTGCTATCGAAAATTTGTCATCTTCTGGCCAATCAGATTTGAGAATTTAAAAGCGCTGTAGTATAAAGATGTTTCAGTTACTATACAAAATCTTCAAAACGATATGGATGATTGATAATACAGACCTGCAGCAGAGGAAAGCATGTAGAAGTTTTAATGCAATACATCTAGAAACTAACTGGGTGAAATACAGTTTGTATACAGTTTATCATGATGCGGATCTCTATATTCTACATGTAAAACATTTTAGATTTTCAGACATTATCAAAAATGAAAAATTCTGTATGTCAGTGAAGAAAGTAACACATTATATAATACACCACTTTTCAGACAAGAAATATAATGAAGTCTCTCAGGGATTGTCTGCAGAAACAGACGTTAGTCGGACAGTCAGAGTGTCCAGAAGAACTGTGGCGGATTTTCTGTAAGATACTCAGAAAAACATAACAGCTAATTTTCTTTTAAAAAATAAATAAATAAATAAAATAAATAGATAAATAAATAAATAATGCACAAAGTGTACATGACACTACTAATGCATTTTAAAAAGCAAAGGAAAGTCACACCAAATATTGACTTTGTTTAGTTCATCACTATTTCAGCAGGTTACCACTGCTCTTTTTCAAGGTTTCTGATATCGAAATGTTTAATTTTCATTAGGTTTGAAGATATCTTTGCATACAGCATTATTTTGCATGTGCCTAAGACTTTTCACAGTACTGTATGCTCCTTTACTAAAACACCCTGTATGCCCAGGTAATATATCCCTCTGGTTTTAGGATTTCCTGGGCCAGACATTTTGCACACTTGGAGAGATTATTGGCTCCGCAGGCAGTCGAATGGAGAGAACGCTATCGTGAGTCTAATCTTTTTGATTCATTGTATTCATTAACCCTGAATTAGTAAGGCACATGCTTAATATTAAGCTCAGTATGACCATAATTTCGTCAAGTCATTGTGGATCAGTAGTTATTCTGAAAGTCGGTTCTTAGATTTGTTTTAAACCTCGGGACCTTTATGTCTCTTAAAAGTTTTGCTTCATTTCTACTTTTTTTCCTCCATATGACTACACAAATCTATGACTTATAGTATATTTGAGACCTTTAGATATGCTTTCACACATGAAATACTACAGCATTTAAACGTACATAACATATTTGTCTTTCCTAATACGCAAAATGTGACATATGGTGAGATGATATTTTTCTCCCATCCTAGCTTACCAGCAAAATGATTTGCTTATTTTTACTGGTTAAAGATTTCAAAATGCATGCATCTCTGATCCAGTATGTGGGACCCATGTCTTGAGGATTTGTTTAGTTTGAGATTTTACATAAGCTTTATGAAGTGGACATGCTGGCCCACTTGGAGGTTGTTTTTTAGGATGTCAGGCACAGAGTCATTGTTCCTTGTGTATACTTGATGACATGTTTATCTAAATGCAGCTATTCAGGCATCATGCTGGGAATGTACCTTCTGCTGTGTGCACTGAACATCTAAGTCTGTTACGTTAGGGAAATCTACCGTTCTCTCCAGCTCTTTTCTCTTCCATTTTCCTGACTGCATATTCCTCCATACAGAACAAAAAGAACATTGAAAAAGGCAGATTGTCTGTTCACAGGACGCCAGTCTTTCAAAAAAATGTGAAAAATCAAGACGGCAAAGTGAAATGTCTTAAAATGGTAAAGAAAATGTAAACTTTTTTCCAAGTATTCGTTCGAAATTCGTATTCGTAAAAACCACATTATTTGTACGTTTCCGAATACCGTATTCGGGTTCGGCTCCACCCCTACTATCTACCTATCTATCTATCTATCTATCTATCTATCTATCTATCTATCTATCTATCTATCTACAGTTGTGGTCAAAAGTTTACA
>JAQMCW010000035.1:13512259-13524593 GCA_030068335.1 Chrysichthys cranchii | reverse complement strand
ACTTGGTGAATGGGTCAAATGCAGAGGAAGAATTTCACTGTGTGTCACGCTATGCTGTGGTGTGTTTCACGTGTGACAATCACTAGCACATTACACATTATTATTTTAGGATTGCAAAGAGAGGTTCCCCACACCTCCTTTTGAAGATTTTGTACTTGGTCCGTAATAAAATGCATTTCGGTCTGGACCCCGACCTGAGTCTGCCTATTTAGTAGCACTGTCATAAACGTTCTGTAGATTGAGTTCAGCTTTACAATTTACATGTGCTTACTTTTGACGGGAAACTAACGTGATGTTAAATCAGTGCACTCATTTGGTCTGCTAATATATGCTTTTCAATTTGTGATGGTTGCATTCATTTTGAGCCATGAAATGTTATTAAATGGTTGTCAATCGTTAACTTGTGTGTGTCATCCTGTGTGCAGGATGCAATGCTAAGTTTTCAGCACGGAGTAGCCTATATATCCACTCTAAGAAACACCGTCAGGATGGGGTGTCTCTGAGGAACAGATGCCCTGTGGCAGGATGCACCAAGCACTTCTCATCCCGCAGTAGCCTCAAGAGTCATATGCTTAAACACCACAACCTCAGCCCAGGTACACACACCCGCACAAACCAAAGACTTAAGTTAATGTGCAGACATTCAAGCTTAATATGTGCTGTCTCCAAGAAGCTCATACTACAGCATCCTGGATGCATCAGAAGCATTTGTGTATTAGGGCTGGAATGACATGTCAACATGATCTTTGTGTAAACACGTATTATTTGCATTGACTGCGTCAGTGCAAAAAGCTCGGCCCCAAATGTCCAAAGTGTGAAATATTAAAATGGTGCTCTGAATGCTTGGTAAAACAGAGATGAACCTGAATAACAGCTGTGCTGCTGTGGTAGGCCATTTCAGTTTTACAGAGTGTGCAGAGCACTGTCTTATTATTTTAAACTCTGTTTAAAGAATTCCCACATAGGATGATTGGAGTCTGCCTTTTTGCGACAAGATCTCGTTTTCAGCATGTCTGAGACCAGGACCCTTTGACATGAGCTAAGTGAACAGAAGCGAAGTGGCAAATTGGTCATTTCTAGATCTGTCCACAGTTTATCATGCGTGGGCCGTGATTTCTTGTAGTAATGTGTTTATATTCAGAATTTCATCAGGACTATATTGTGGGGAGGCCTATATGATTTCAGCTTGCATCTGTGCTCTGGAAACACAAGGTTGTCTTTGTGGTTAAAGAAAAAAATCAAAAAGTTACCTTGAAATAATATTAGAGGCAATACTTGTTTGTCTCACATCTCTGATTAGAGTATCCTGGGTCAGTTATCTGGCCAAAAATATATAAATGTACTCAATGTAGCATTTAATTGGTACATGTTGGAGGAGTTCATCTACAATAATTACTAGAAATGGAGCTCAACATTGCAGATAAGTAAGGAAATAATTAATTGATACTTTCAGGTTGAGGAATCCAACTGATAAGTTAGTTAGAATGAGCTGAAAAGCCTTGGGGTAAGGGAGAACTGAGAGTGGTAGTCAGTAGACCCTGGCCACCTTAGTCATACTGATGCAACTGTTAAGGAATTTGGTTTAGCCTTGTATGATGTGGACTTGTAGGGCTTTCTTGTAAGACGTTTAGAATTCAGAAGTGTCCACATATGTGTTGTATAATTAATCAGTGACACACCACTGTCTTTCCTCTGTCTTTTTTCACACCTTGCAGATGTGTTGAGTCAATTGGAAAACACGGCCACTTTGACACCCAGCTGTGAGCTCACCAGTGCTGCTCAGAACGCCACCACCCCAGGCTCTGTGGGAACTGAGCTCAGCAGCCTGGATCTCTCCTCCCTGTTCTCCAGTGTTTCCTCAGGTGCCTCCGTAGCTGCAGGTCCTACCCCTCAGTCAGGCCCTACCTCCTTCACCATGGACATGGCTCTAGCAAGCAGTGGGATTCTTACCATAGATCCAGCCTCAGTGGGCTCGGCTTTGGGAGGAGCCAAACCTGTGGACCCTCTGATTTTGGCTGCCGGTGGGGATATGGGAGTACATGTCCTGGATGCAGGGGGAGGGGTTGGGGTATTGCAGCAAGCTGCCCTGCAGTTGGACGATGTACAGACGGTAAACCCTGAAGCTCTTGGAGCGTTAACGGCCTTGGCTATTCAGAGCACCTCGGCTGCAGAGCAGCTTCAAGCCTTGAGCTCCTCCAGTGCTTTAACAGCAGAGTCGCCTTCCTCCTCTCTGACCCCATCCCTTACTCCCTCCCTCTCTTCCTCTCTTACATCTCCACTGTCATCGTCTCTTGCTCCATCTCTTACCTCCTCCCTTGTTCCATCTCTGGCGTCTTCTGCTGTACCAGAGCTGCTGTCTCCCCAGGTAAAAGCTGATATTGGGGCCAGTGAAGCAGCGGTAGGACCATTATTAAGTGGAGTGGAGGTCCTCAGCCAGCCGGAGAACAGCAAGCCTCTGAGTCAGTTTGTTTTCCCTAGCCACAGCGCATCCTACAGCGGGCAGAAAGAGACGGAGCTGCCGTCAGTCGCTCCTTGTGCTTTTATTGTGAGTATAGAAGACGGAGGATGCAAATTTGTTTGGCCACATTTACAGCTCTACATTTGCAAACACTTGAGGGTGATGAATGTGTCCATTAGGGTAACATGTTAGTGTGCGTGTGTCTGTGCAACCCAACTGAGCATAATTCCCCTCTCTGTTGGAATGCAGATGTTTCAATGCAGAAGTATAAATCAGCACCCTAACCACCTATACTTGAGTGTATGGATCACATTTATTTTAAATGTCTGCTGGTATTTTCAGTCTGAATTGAACACTAAATGGTCAAATTTCCCCTTAGTGCTAATTAACATGAGTCCTTTTTGTTCAGGTTGCACTCGAGGGCAAGTAAGAACAACGAGATGGAAGATTTAGGATATAAGGAGCTTTAGGATAAGTCAGATTTTTCAAACAGTCAGTTTGGGTCCTATGCAGACAATTACTGGGCATATCTGATTTAATATATGACCAAAGTTTTGTGGACACCTGACTATTACACACTTATGTGGCCCTTCCAGAAACTGTTGGAACACCACATCTGTATAGGGTGTCTTTGTATGCTGTAGCCTTAGAGTTTTCCTTCATTGGAACTAAGAGGAGCACAGATCACAAAGCAAGCTATATGAAGACTTCATGGTTTGCCAAGGGTTGAATGGAGAAATTCAAGTGTCCCTCACAGAACCCTGACCTCGGTACTACTGGACACCTTTGGTATGAAGTGCTTGACTTCACTAATGCTCTTGTGGCTGAATGAGCACAAATACCCACAGCCAAATACCCAAAGCCTTGCCTGAAAAATGGAGGTTATCATGACAGCAAAGGGGGACTTAATCCAAGAGGAGCAAACATCTACAGAACCACCTTCTTCCCTTGTTCCATCTAGAATAAGATATTCAAAAAGTGCACGTTCATGGTATGATGTCCATAAAATTTGGCCATATGGTATATATGACCATGGCAGTAGCAGGCAGTTGGGTGCTGTTTTGGTGTACCAGTTGTTGTAATTCTTATGTTGTGCATTTTGTCTGTTTCATTATGGACGTTCTGAGAAGTTAAACCAGTGCATTTCATTTTTCTTTTTTTCTTTTTTCCTTCTTGAAGGAGAGCAGTGGTTCCGCCCGTACAGACTACAGGGCTATCCAACTCGCAAAGCGCAAGAAGCAGAAAGGCCCTGCTGCAAGTCCATCTACTGCAGGGGCAACTCAGAGGAAGAGTAAAGGGGTGAAGAGTTCCAGTGCTGCAGGGACATTGGCATCAGCAAATGCTCGATTTGGAGAAGGAACTGCGTTGACAACGACAGCAGGCCTCACCATCCGAGATCCAGTCACTGGAGTACAGTATGTACAGATTCAGCTGTTGCAGGTGGGTCAAGTTGGGAGCAATTGCATTAGTTCGAGTTTGCTTTAGAGTCACAGTGTGCTATTATAGTTTGTGCGTGTGTGTTTCAGGACGACCCAGCCACTGATGGAGATTTGGCTTTCCAGCTCAGTTCACAGACATCCAGTTCTCATTCCCAGCTAACAGTTGACCTACCGGTCAACATCTTGCAGGTTCAGCCTCACGACTCAATGATTATTCAAATAAATGTTTAGGATTAGGTGTGTGTATTAGGATGGGGTCCAGTAGAGTAAAACATTTTGGAGAGGGCAGTAAGTAAAACAATTGATGGAGCAAACATTCTATTTAGGATGATTTTAAAAAATGTGTACGCTTGTGATTGGTTAATTAAATGTCTTTTATGAAGTAGTAATTGGCTAGTTTAATTTCATTATGATGCCCTGTAGTGGACTTCAATTAGTTCAGTATTAAATAACAGTTCTGTTTCTATAGTTGAATAATGAAATGACTGAAATGTGTGTTTTCCATCAGGAACCTTCTGCCATGGCCGAGGATGATAACGGATCTGATAACACTCAGTTCACTGGCAGTACCATTAACCTACAAGACCTGGAATAAAACTCACCTGAGACAAGTGCTCCTCATACATCTACTTTTACTTTTGTCTTTCCTGCCTTCACAAAATGCATGGGTTTTTTTTTTGTTTGTTTTGTTTTGTTTTTTTGTATGCTGTCAGCGTATTTGTTTGTCTACTGGGTGTTTTCTTTGAGGCATTTCTCAGCTTAGTAGTACAGCAGTTTGCATTTAAAACAGTCCAATTCCACACATCCTGAATAAAATGTACCTGACCAAAGTAAAGCTTTCTCATGTGCTTCATGTATTAAGTTTTTCTTTGTAGAGAACACAAGCTGTTACTGCTAACAGAGTACCGGTACTTACAAGCCAACTGTGCTGTCAGTGTTAATGAACAGTAATGAGTTTTCATGTAATCTTAAAAAAATAAAAAATTAATAAATTATATATATATATACACACACACACTTTCAGTTTCATCAAGGCATGCACTATGAATTGGGGAACGTCAGCTCATGTGACAGCTATGTTTTAAGTCTATGTTAGAGCCTGGTAATTTAATCGGATTGTTAAACAGCACAGTAAGGTAAAATTGATGTAAGCTTTATTATTTATGCAGCAACATGCCCATCAAAATAACTGACTCATGAATATTGTCATTGAACTTGAGGATGTCTTCAGGGCCTGATGAGAAAAGCTTTTACAATCATGAAACGGTAACAACCCCCCCACCCCCAATTGTCTGTTTGCTTATTTTTGTATGGTTTTGTATAAAACATAATGTACTTCTGTGCTTTGTGTGTATGAAAGGGTTACATACAAGACTAAAAATTGCTCTACTTTTAATAAAAAAGCTGACTATATGTAAATATTTTGAGTGTGTAGTCATGATTTGTTAGTAAGGTCTAAATTACTAACAGTAATGGTAAATTATTATTGTTATTATTAAGCACTGTCCATACATAAAACAAGAATGTCTACACAGTATCTTTCTGATAAGATTTTAATCTGATTTCTTTATTGCAGATGCTTATTTTGTATCACTGTTATTTCAATACTACTTAAACTATATAATTGGTAAAGCACTTCTTGCATCTTTTCACGGAAACACTCGGTGGCTGTGTAATATAGTAATGTATGCAATATTTGCATGGTTTTGGTTGCAGTGAATTGGATGTGTAAATTGGTTCATCTGTAGCAGGATGGGAAGGAGATCCCAGTTTAGGTTCCTGCCCAGGGGCCAGGATATAATCATCTGTCCCTGACCGGGAGGATGGTGTGCTGATGGAGTCGTTAGTAAACAGCAAATGCTTTAAGTGAAGAAGTAAAGATATTCCTCTTTCTCCTCATCTGTTTTATCATTGTGTTCCTTGTTCTTGAGTTTACGAACAGGAGGCTGGGAGCGAGGCATCAGCTTCTTACCAGGCTAGAAAAATTGTACAGGAAGGGTTAGATTTTAGAAAGGTGTTTGCTGTGTATTCATATTGTTAACTCAGCTCCTTGTTATTCATATTTCTTTATCTAAATAATTTGGCTCTGTCTTACCGTTCGCTTGATCTCGGCTTGAGCTCTCTCAATGGCTTTTTTAATTCTCTCTTCCTGGTGCTGCTTTTGCAGAATGAGCTTCTCATCTCGCAGTCTATAAGAATAAAAAATAAATGCTTGCATGTCGATGCTATGTAGCTGACTATAGACTCTATGCAGTGGACATTTAGAATTGATTAGTTAGACCTGATTCTCTTCTCCTTTTCCTTTGCTCTCTCAGCCATTGCGAGACGGTCAGCAGGGATGTGCTCCACGCTCTCCAGCAGATCACCCAGCCGGGATTCTATGGCCGTCAGCATCTGCAACGTGCTCAGGTTGGCTTCAGTGTCTCCAGTGCAGCTCCGGTAGACCTCCTCTACCTTCTTGCCCAGAGCATTCAGAGTGCTCGCCTGAGAAGGTAAAGAGAAAATCAATAAAAATTGACAAGTGGGAGATATAAGGATGCAGGAAGCCAAAGTTTTAAATTTTATGTGAAAGATAAGTGTTTTGTGTGTACAAGTTTTACATTTGAGCTGAAGTGTTTAATTGTGATGATATTATTACATCGTTTCTGTCCTTTGTGCTTTCAACTACTGAGAAAACAGATAGAATATACCAAATTCAATCACTGAATTTATTATTCCAATATAAATGACAGTGTGGGATATACAGTTATACACATATAGGCAGTGACATCATGCTAAAAGTTTTACTCCAAATCAATGAGGTAGACCTTAACCTCAGATTTTTTTTTTTTTACTACCCAGAGTTACTGTAAAATCGTACAGCAAAGATAATGCAGTGATTTTTCTTACCTCCTCTTCTTTGCTCTTTCCTAAGTCAAAGAATCTGGTATTGAGCTCCAGTTCTGCAGCTTTCTCTTTTTCTCTGTTAAGAGTGTCTGTCATGGCATCAATCTGCTGCTTCAGCTGGTTGGCTTCTTGCTCACTATATCCATATAAACAAATAGACAGAAATCTATGGTTCACCAAGCCCCTGCTGAGCTTTCTAATACTGGGTTACACCAATACATCCACTATGAGTCATACAACATGCTCACATGTTCTTGCGAGTCTGTTCCATGGTCCGTCTGAACTCCTCTAGGCTCTCTTCGGTCTCTTGAGAGTTTTGTATCAGAGACAGGTTCTGTTCTTCCAGTTCACTGAGCAGGTCCAGCAGCTGTTGAGGCTCTGTGAAATACAGCTCTGGCTCCTCCTACATGGGGCGCAGTGGCAAATATCAACCAGTGGGTGGGCAGTTTAGGACAAGAAACAAGTCAGACATGTAACTTCTTAATATCAGTTCTTCTCCCACTGATCAGTTCGGACTCTAATTTAACGCTCTGACTCTGATTTAGACCTCCAGATAGGTTGGAGATGTAGCAAACAATTAGATATGCATTATGCTAAAAGTATTATACCTCAGTGCGTTTGAATGCTTGATTCTGATTGGTCAGAAGAGTTAAGTTGATTATTTCTGTATAATAGCATGGTTGGGACAATAGTTCTCACTGTAGGGTCCATTCTGTTATGTTTTCTATAGTAACAGTTTATTTACAGGGACATGCATGGCAAACAACCCACAGAAACACATGAACATGAAAATGCATGCAATAGGTGATTTGGTCAAGCTTTCTCTGAGGAGACATTTATTTAACATTTTTGGAAGGAGGTACTGTGAGTGCTTTGTGATTGTCAGCAGCAGTAAAAGCTGGCAGAAAGTCGTCAGAATGCAGGGCTTTGTGGTTTTTCGCTAACATGACAAGCTACATTTCTTTTGTCTTACTAATTTCAAGACAGAACAGAGGGTGAAGTCATCTTCATCTGGTGAAGGAATGGCTGTTTATAGGTGCTATAATGTAAGTGACAGGAACTAACTTGTTTCACAAGTTTATTGATGTTGCACAACAATAAATGTAACTATAAGTGAATAGAAAATATGATGTATTGTCCTTTATTTAATCCAAAAGTTGTAATCATCAAGGAATTGCTTTGGTATAAGAGACATAAAACACATCAATATGAAATAAGGCTAAGTAAAAATGTTGTTGTTGTTGTTGTTGTTGTTGGGAAATAATCAACTTTGGGGAGGTAACAGGAACTTTGCTTCATTTTGGACCACAGTCTAAAAGGCACTCTATTGTTGATTATTTTCCTTCAACGTGTTTTAGCTTTATAAACAGTAGCTATAAATTATTATTATTAAGTAAGCCCATATTGATGTGACTAACCATATTTTATTTTAATATTAAATAAAACTGTACCGATTGTTACTAAATAATTAAATTATTACAGTTTTACAGTAACAGTTCCCTTTAAGCATGTATTATAAATGAATAAGCAGTTAGTTTGGATATAATTCACACTGACCTCATATTCTGAGCTGTCGCTTTCAGATGCAGAGCTACTACAAACACAACAAAATGAAATAATTAGTTAAGCTCATGCTCTTCACATAGAACTTATGCGTATGTGTGTATGTGGGTACTGTACAAACATTTTGCTGCTCTGAGGAGACGACTTCACGCTGTGTCTGGAAGGAACCCGAGCCTCACGAAGAGGAGGTGTCTCTCGTGAAACAGGGCTCCTCTTCTCTCTACCTGTACCTGTGTATCAGATGGAAAATGCGTGAGTCATATAATACCGTCACATAAATACCCTGGAACTAAACACTGCGTCTCCCAAGAGAAAAAGCACTCCAGCTACCAGGATGATTCTTAAGATCATAGTGATCTTAAATATCTTGGAGGGAAATCACGGACACAAACGATCCTCAAAATATATGACAAGTAACATATAATATATGACAGTTTAAAGCTGTGTAATAGTGAAAGTAATTTAGGCCTTTCGGATAGTGATATCTCTACATGCACTACGTATAACAGGGCTGAAATATGCAACATATAACATAGACTATACAAATAAGCATTCCAGCACAACCCACGGTTTATTCATGCAATATAATAAACATTCAGTCTGTCATCCCATCACATTAATTGTTCACAAATACAGTAAGTTTTAAAATAGGGTTCATGGAAATATAGACTCATTTGGAGTTTGAATGAAAATGCTTTTGGTCGAAAAAGTGACCCTTACTCACAACCTTTCTGACACACAGCCAGAAGACACGACTACATGTAATATTTGTACTGCATATTTTATGTTATTTGTTTAATTTATCATCAGGATAGTTTTGTTTAACAATGTCATACTAAAAGGGCTGACTTGTTAACAATAAATCATTTTATTACCTTTTAGTAGCTCATTAGTTCTTCAGTTAGAGCTCTTCAATTTTAAAAGCATAAAAAGCATCACTAGTTTGAAATATATTGTAGGACCAATTGCAATCACAATATATTTGTCCACAAGGAACTGAATATTCCTCGGCCAATACTTACGTCTATCAGACTGACGGGTCTTTTTTCCTCTGTCTGTCTCTCTGCTCTTTCCCTCATGCTTGATGAGAGAGGTGGGTTTAGTATGGATTTTCTTCTTGGCTTTCTGTTTCTCCTGCCACTCCGGAGGAGAAAGCTTAAACAGAAAATCCCTGTAGAGTTTGTACTCCTGCAGCGTATCCTCAAACTTAGAAATGTTGCTGAGTGAAAGATGGAAGAATGGCGTGAATAGAACTGAAGGATCAACCCGATTGTGGATTAATAAGGAATGAATCGTGGTTAAAGTGTTGTTGGTGTTGTTGAATTAGTCTCACTAGCTTTACTTGGAAATTTTCTATAATAAAATAGCAATTAGTTGAGTGAAATATATTAATTTATCATTTTTAAGTTTTAAGCCGGAATGTTACTAGTATACTTACCTCTTAATGGTCACCATCTTAGCAGTTACCCTCTTGATCTCAGCTACTTTTTCCAGCTTTGCTTTGCTCTCCTGCTCAGCACTATATATGAAATCACATTCATCACTGGACGCATACATGAACATACATTAATTTGTTGGTGATCTTAATATAATTTGCAAATGAAATCACCAAACCTTTACTACATCTGGTTCAGTGTAAAAGTTAGAGGTGACTGTTATCTACTTATGTACATTTATAGAATATTGTATGTCAATTATTAAGTGATCTGCCACAGCAAATGTTTTTAAATTCAATTAAATATCCTATTAATTTTTCCAGCAATTTGAGACTAATGTCTATCTTGCCGTCAATGGGTTTTGTCTTTCACTGTTCAGAATTGTTTCATTCGTTTATCTTTTTTTCATTAATTACTAGTTTTGTGTTAATTATTTTTAAATGTCCTTTCTGTATGAAATTGCTGGATTTTATTGTGCAGCACGTTGGCAGATTCATCGTTTTTGCCTTTTATTGTCTTTTAAATGTGGTGTATAAATAAAGGTGACTTGGTTTGGTGGCTGTGCAGTTCTGTGTATCTGTGTGTTGTGTGATGGCAATACATTCTGATGGCCTCCACCGAGTTCTTGTCATTTTCTTTTAGAAATGTGTCAAACAAGGCAGAATCTTCCTCCAGGAGCCTTTCAGCTTGAGCCAACTTCTTCTCTTCACGACTTGCCTTCTCCTCTAGCTGTGTAATCTCTTCTTTCTTTACTGCCAGAGCATACTTGAAGAGAGAGAGAGAGAGAGAGAGAGAGAGAGAGAGACAATAAAAAGAACAGAAATTTAAGGTAACATGCTGAACAGAATGGGCAGAGCATTTGTAAGAGTTTATAAGTGAGCATAAATTGTACCTCTATGTAGAACATTTCTCGTTTCTTGTTAATGAACTCCCGTATGCTCTCTTTTTCGATGTTATGATCTATGATGGAATATAATATAGCATATCTTGATGGACATGAGAGTATTTAAAGTCGTTTTTTGTCTTCTTCAGAATGGTGTTCCACAAATTAAAATACACCTCATAAGTATGTTTGTTCATTCCATTTCTCACATTTTGGCTCACCTTTCATCATGACCACTTTGGATGCAAGGGCATTTTGGGGAAGCTGGACCTCCTTCTGTGAGGGGTTTATGGTGCCCTCTTCTTCTTCCAGGCCATCTCTCAGTTTTTTCCTCAGCTCTAACTGTCTAACTTTTATTCTGCTTGAGTACGTCTTCTTCTCTTGGACAGACAGACTCAGATCTCTCTGATATTCCTACACACAAGGACCAACTTATGCATGTAGTAATAAACACAGATTTCTCTTTTCAGCCAACTCACAAAGACTGTGTATGTAAAATGGGGATTAACTTTTAAGAGTAAAAGCCTTCGTATGCTTTGCTCCTATAACATTCAATGTTAGCCTGTTAGAGACTGGTGCTGTATTAATATTTAAAGTTTATTCTATGACTGTTCTGTTCATATGTAAATAAATAAGTATACTGTGTCATCTTGGCTTATGCTAATTGAAAAAATGTAAAGTGGCTATATAAGTGAGTCATACAATGGAGAAGATAGAAGTCATTTTCAGAAATGCTTTGCAATGAATGAATATGAGCAAAAGCATGTGGACACCTCACCATAACACCCATAGGGTTCCTCCTATTCCAAAGGCATTACATTAAAATGGAGTTGGTCCCCCTTTTTCTGCTATAACAATCTCCACTCTTCAGGATAATTTCTGCTCATGACTATTACAAAATGTCTCAAGTGCTTTAGTAAGGTCAGGCAGCGATGCTAGGCAAAGAGGCCTGGTGTGCAGTTCCAAATCATCCCAAAGATATTCAGTGGGGCCAGGGCTCAGTGCAGGCTACATGAGTTCTTCCAAACCAGCCTTGGCAATCCATGCTTTTATGGACCTTCCTTTGTGCACAGTGGCATTGTCAGGTTAGAACAGGTTTGAGCCTCTTAGTTCCAGTGAAGCGAAAATTGTAAAGCTATGGCTACAGCTTAAGACATCCTAGACAATCATGGTCTTCTAGCATAATGGCAAAAGTCTGGGGAAGGCCCACATGTGGATGTCATGTTTGGGCGTCCACATATATAATTTAAGACATCATTTATCTTTACGAAATACAGCAGCATTTCTATTCTGTGTGAAAATCAAAAAATCGTCAATGGTAAATTCAGTTGGTTCTTTGTGAATTTGAGAATTCTTATAAAAAGTTTTTTTGTAATTTGGGACCCTTTTTGATATATAGATGTAGTCTGTTGTAAGGTTCCACAGAACTTGCAGTACCAGTCAAAAGTTTGGACACATACTCATTCATAGTTTGTTCTTAATTTTGGCTACTTTGTACATTGAAGAACAATACAGAAGACTATAAAATAACATATGGAGCATATATCGTTAGCCTCATAGCATAATTGCCTAAGTCATATTTGGCCAAACAATGACTTACAGTTGTGGTCAAAAGTTTACATACACTTGTAAAGAACATAATATCATGGCTCTCTTGAGCTTCCCGTTA
>JAQMCW010000035.1:13484085-13496160 GCA_030068335.1 Chrysichthys cranchii | reverse complement strand
TGTGAGAGCACACACACACACACACACACACACACACACACACACACACACACACACACACACACACACACTGTCTCTCTACAAACAGAAAGAGGGGTAGAGAAAACAGAGGAAAATAGTGTTCAGCATGGGTTCCTAGTATGGTTAATGGTTTGAATTTTTAAAAGGTACTGTGTAGAATAAGAGTAGAGAACCTTTAATGGTTTCCTTTGGCGGGGACAAAGTGGAGAACTGTGGAGAAGTGCTAGATGGAGATTGGAGGACCTCAGATTAAGGCTTCACTGGGAAATGTGTGTTGGTGTAATTTTTATATTGCATATGTATTACTGAAAGTTATGTACCAAAGTTCTGAGAAATGCTTTGTGTGTGTGTACATGCATGTGTGTGCATGCATGAGCATATACTGGTAATTAGCATATGGTTTACACTGAGGTACCATTCAGAGGAGTTACTGAGCTTTGAGGGGGATGTTCCAATTCTTAAAAAAAAACAACACATGAACATACGTGTGTGTATTCTTTCTAGGAATTGCTTCTACTCTGAAATGAAGCTCTCTTTCACACACACACACACACACACACACACACACACACACACACACACACACACACACACACACACACACACACGTTTCTATAACAGCAAGTGAGAGGGCCTCTTGGCATCCCCAGCAGTTCTAAAAGAGGACATTCCTCTTTGCTTTCGAAGAAAGAATTTTTTAGATGGCCACACTATAAAATCAGAGCTCTCAGAAGAGCTTTAACAGCAGCCAGTTAGATGCGGGTAGCTGCTTTGAGACTAGGGCTAGGTTTAATACTTCCTTTAGCAGAATCTAATTCTAAATACAAATCTAGAGAAAAAGCAATACTGTCTGGGATTGAAGTTGCATTAACTATCTGTACTCTTAAAAAATAGTTTAGCACGGTTTATTTGTGTGGATTTGATTTTAGCTTTCTAAAGGAAATGGTCCTGTTGTTCTGTTGTCTTCTTCTATAATGACCCCTAAGAGTTTCTCCAAAGAGACAAATGGAAGAACTTTCTCTTTAACTTTGTATAGTGTACACCATGCTTTATACATAACAATAACTTTCCTTTGAGACTAGCCTTCGTACTAGCCAGAGCTGAGGCTTGGCCCCAAATCCCACAGTAGGATGGACTTCTGGGACGTTTGAGGGCTTTTACAGGAATACCAAGAACATTCTTTCAATGAAGCCATTGCAGAGTTGTAGTCAATTCTGGTCCAAGTTGAATTGTTTCACTTTTGCATCCAAGTCCAAAGTCTTTAAGCTGCTCTTCATGTTCTGAACAGGGTCCGAAGGAAAGTGGTATAATCACTGATGCTTTAACTACATTTATTTCAGGACTTAGACTACCTGCCCAATAGTTTGTGGACATCTGATCATCATGCCCGTATATGCTTGTTGAACATCTTATTCCAGATTTAATCCCCCTTGGCTGTATAAAAAGTTCCACTCTTCTGAGAAGGCTTTCCACTAGATGTTGGAGCGTGGCTGTGGGGATTTGTCCTCATTCAGCCATAGGACCATTAGTGAGATCAGGCACTGATGTCTAGTGAGGAGGCCTGAGGAGCAGTTGGCGTTCCATTTCATCCCAAAGGTGTTCAGTGGGGTTGAGATCAGGGCCCTGTGCAGATGACTTAGTTTTGTATTTTGATAACATAAGAGCAAAGCAACCCAGCCCTGCCATAAACTGTAAAGTACATTGCCTTATCGCACACTTCGAGGCTGCAGCACCTCATCAGCCTGTTTGGATCTCAGCTCTAAACACCTGCTTCTAGGCAAACACAGCTGATGAACAGAGATCATGCTTACTCTTTGAATATGTATGCTGATGATTAATTATTAGGCCTACTATAATACTTGTTGTGTGCTGCAATCACTACAATAGCCTGGAATTTACATTATTTATTGTACTGGGGATTGGCAGATGGGAGGCAGATGTTGTTTTGGGGATGATCTGAGACCAATTAAGGTTGGATAAATCATATTAGTTGTGGTTTACAGAGCCAGTGCCTTGCCTGCATGACTGAAATCTGTGTGTGTGTGTGTGTGTGTGTGTGTGTGTGTGTGTGTGTGTGTGTGTGTGTGTGTGTGTCTGTGTGTCTGTGTGTGTGTATGAAAGGTTTTCCCGCTCAGATGAGCTGTCCCGTCACCGACGGTCTCACTCTGGGGTGAAGCCATACCAGTGTCCCGTGTGTGAGAAGAAATTCGCCCGCAGCGATCACCTGTCAAAGCACATCAAAGTCCACCGTTTTCCCAGGAACAGCCGGACAGTCCGCACTGCTGCCTGATCCCACCCCAGCTGCATGAACAGAACCATAAAATCACGACGTATTTGAGGTGTGTGAATAGGTGAGAGGAAAAGAATGGACACATATCAGAAGAAGTATCATGTCTGAGCATTTCTACATTGCCCTCATATTTATGGTGTTTTAAATGAAACCTCAGTGGCAGAACATAGACAAACTGTATTGTCATCTTTGGTGCTACATTCTGTATTGATTATTAAGAAGAACGGCTCGGCATTAATGCAGACTGTGCTATTGGGGATCAGTTGATTTGAATAAGCTACGGGGACACGTTCATGAACCACACCATTTTTACGTGAGTGTGGAATGACGAAAGAAATGCAAAGAGCAAGCACAGTGTCGATTGTACATGTTTAATATGTACACCTTTCAATCAGTGTTGAAAATCTCATTTTTGCTTTTAAGGCAAGCTGTCTTGTAATAAGGTGTTTGTATTTTTATTAACGTCGCCTCTTAATGGCTCTGCTGTGTTTCTTTGGCCTTAGTCAACCACAAAGCTCTTATCTCAGGTCTGACCTGGGTGCTGGGGATACTCTAAACCCAGTCTCAGCATTTCAGAACAACTGATGAGGCTCAAGCGAATGTGACACAATCAAACGGCTAAGAGTGTTCATCTTTTATACTTTTAGCTAGCACTCAGCAGCAATGACACTAAAAAAGTCTTGCTTGATATTTCAAAACATGTGGAGCATTTGGAACCAAGTGTCTTCTCTTTCTGTTGCATTATTTTATTTCCTGTGACACAGAATCCAATCTCCAGTGTGTTACTGGATTAGCTACAGATCATTGTGTTACTAATGCTGGTGCTACATCCGTCTATGCCAATCGTACACACATCCCACCTTCACACAAACATGAGCATGAACATGACGTGATTGTTGCTGTTAAATTCAGTGAACCAAAAGCAGCCAAGATGAAATGGTTTTGTTACAGTTTGAGGATCATACGCTGTAACTTTGCAACGGTTGTACATCAGCATGTTTGGGTTTGTTCTTGTTTGTTAGGAAGGCTGGGGAAGTAGTGTGGAACATACCGAGGTGCTTATGGCTGAAGTAGGCAAAACCACATTAGTGTTGGTTCCAAGTTTTATTTACTGTTTATTATTACTTTGGGCACCTCTGGAAGTGGGGAGATGTACTTCCTTAACTGTTTCATGTGTTCTTTTTCTGCTCATGGGGCCCATCGTGTATGTGTGTGTGTGTATGTGTGTATATATATATATATATATATAAAACGGCATTCCTTTCATTCATAGAATGAATTTTATGAATACTTGTTAACACACAGGTGTTTTAGCCACATCCTATGAATGTATGTAAATAAAACCTGTATGATTTTAAGGGTGGGGAGACTGAGAGGCAAGTTAAACAAAGGGAAAATGTTGTTTGTGGTTAAGATTTTTAGTCGAATCCTTAATGTGTACATAAGTGTTTCCATATATATATATATATTCCCCCTTGTACATTGAATTCATTTACAAATAAAACTGTTAAATGTAGATAAATGTTCTGTGGTTGTGTCTACAAAAATTCACTATTAAAAATTTAGGATCGATGTCCAGGTAGCTAGATATGCATTTCCTCAAAAATGACCAAAGGTAACTACATTGGCCACTACACTGCAATGTTTATGATATTTCTAGCTCTGCTTTTCAAAATGTTGATAATTACTCAACTATCTTTTAACTCTGAAGATCTTGAGAAGGTAAAACAGCAGTGCAATGATAAGGCATCATGATACTAGTGCTGCACATTTGCTTTTAGAAAATGACAGCAATACAGTCGGTTCAATATGCAATTTTCCCCCCAATATGCAACAGCTTTCATAAGCATTGAATAAACACCAATACAGAGCTCGACATAAATTAAATAGAAACTGTACATTCAGCATAAAGAGATGATCATCATCTTGCTTCAGTAAATATAAACAACTTCACGTCATGCTAGCCACAGGGATAAAATCCTGGAGACTTTTGTATATGTTAGAAGAAAATTACTGTTCATCAGTAGTGTATACAACCTTTCTCAGGACATTTGTTACCTTGTATTTGCTCTTCCTTTCCCATGTCTCATGCAGTGCTTCCAATGTGTGTAAAAATGCTTAGTCACTGGCCATAAGGAGCGAGTCAAAGTCATATGTGAACTAGGAAAGGCTGGTTTACAGCTTATCCTCAACACAAGGCATGATTACAGAGAACTGTTTCATGTTGTGTGGGTAGGAGTAGGGAGATGTTTATATAGGAGCTGGGAAGACATAGACCTGTGTATGCTGCTGAGTTGCTTTAGTAAGTAAAAAGTAAAGGAAAAAAGGAAAAAAATAGTCAGCCTTGACCATTTGTGAAGGGGGCTAGTGTGGGGTTTTACCTATAGGGACAACAAATCTTTCACTCCACAGGAGGAAAAGTTCTGGGTATTTCTTTGTCCAGAATGATTACAGTGGACCCTCACCTCATGAACATAATCCGTTCCGAGACTCTGTTCGTGACCCGATTTGTTCGCGACCCGAATCAATTTTTCTCATTGAAATGAATGTAAATACAATTAATGTGTTTCAGCCCTCAAAAACATGTTTTTTAAAGTGTATTATGGGTTTGTGTGTGGCCATAAAACATAGAATAAAATTAAAATAACCTTAATTATAGAAAGATAAAAATAAATTATATAAACAGATGATTTTTACGCAAGTTACCTTTGCGGTGGATACGTAGTTGCTGGCGTAGGTGGACGGTGGCAGAGGGATATGGTGGCGGTTCTCATGTTTTGTGATTCTTTCTTTCTTTATTTCAACTGTTATATACTTAGGCTTCTTACTCTCACTACCATTTCCACTTTTCACTTTCTTGGGACCCTTAATGAAGGCTTACAGTAAAAATGCAGAGAAACACAACGAAAAATACGTTTAACAAGTTCACTGCCCGAGTGTTTGAACAGAACTGAATATTTGTGCTGCGAAGCCTGGGTTGGCTGTATGTGTACGTCAGTACGTCACTCGAGGCTTTGTTCGTCGGTTGGTACAAAATCTGTTCGGGAATTTAGTTCGTACATCGATTTGTTCGCCATCCAATCTGTTCCCGAGCCGAGGGTCCACTGTACTTAGAATGTTTGGGCTCGTTTGATCCAGTGAAGGGAAATTGTAATGCTGCAGCATACAAAGACATCCTGTACAATTGTGGACTTGTAACATTGTGGCAATAGATTGGGGAGTGAGTAAGAAGTGAGGTTTGGCTGGACACAAGTGCAGGTAGGAGTCAGCCATAAAATCCCAAACAGGTTTATTAACAGACAAGCAGTGGAACAAATATGACAGGCAACTTCAAAATCCCAAATAACAGGCAGAGGTCTATCGAGGCACAGACAGGATATCAAAGGCAGGGAGGAAAATCAGAAACCAGGAAAACAGAAATGTCAGGCTACTATAGAAATTAAACATGGGAATAAAGGCTTGAGTGAACAAACAGTCAGCTAATGCTTCATGCCAAGAGTATGTATGAGAACGTCCATTTATATCTTTAACAAGTAGCCTAAACGTGGAACACTGGTGTCTGGTCAAGCATCTGTGCATATGAAGCGAAGTCCAGTCAAACCCGGAAGCCTTCTCCACCATGCTGAATACGGCGGAAATCCCTGGGCACGTGTCTTTTGCAACAGTGCTGGGAAGAGTGCGCCGTGCACACGCTGCATGGGATGAATCCATGAAAGGAAACATCAACACATGGGTGTGATATTCAGGTGTTCACAGACTTGTGGCCATATAGTGTAAATGCATCGTTGTCGAAGTAGCATACAGATATTCTTGAGGTACTTTTTCACATTGCATGACCATATATTATTCATCGAGATATGTTAGGAGTTTCCTAATATACAATACTGCACTCCACTATCATTCACAGTGCCAAGACTTGTGACAAAACACTGAACTCTGAAATATTTACCCCAAAAGTGCTGATCTTGGCTCTTTGCTTTCTGACATGCCAGATGGACTGTTATGACATAAACACGCAACTTGTACAACTTTCATCAAAACCATCCTGGGGCCATCATTAGAAATCTGCTTAGGTTTATTAGAACAAGATGGCTGAAATTGCATAAGGCTGTCCAGAGTTTGAAATAATTGACCATAGAGACTATTTCAGCATCCACAAACCCACAGGAGATGCATTAGTATCACAATCAGTTGTGCAAATGTTTTACATTTTACTCATGTTTCTCTGATTCAGATTTGTGAAAACTGTGCATATGCATGATGTTTGTGCAGGCGTGGGTGTGCGTGCATGTGCATGTTTGTGTGAGTGTGTCATTCATGCTTTATATCTTGCAGAGTGACTGTTAAATTGACATTCAGATGTTGAAAATTTATTTCAGTTGAGCTATCCTGTAGGATATCAGATAGTTCTGTACAGGTGTGCATGTGCGTGTGTATTTTCATTCTGAATTTATCTCTGTGAATTATTGTGCTGGTGCATTTGCTGGAACATAATGATGGACAGGTGCATACAAAAGAAAAAAGATTTGAAGATGCATCCTAGGATGCACTGGGACATTGGGACAGCTGGGACAGTGGTGCTTCCAGAGCCATACAGGGTTACTGAGTGGCTGAAGCTGTAACAAGCCACAATGGCAATGTTAAGGCATGCTCAGTGCTATTGGTTCCATATGGATTTGCCACATCACTTATCCGGAGATATATCTTCAGATGTGCTGGGACACATCATCAGTGATGTTTCCTGAGGACATCGGGTGTTCTGGCTTGCGTCCCAGCAGCACTGGCTCATGGATCACTCCCACTGATCAAAAGCTTTCTGGAGGCTCTGTCTGCAACCTGCATGCTAAACTTGACAGCTTTCCTAAAACCATGCTTTTCTCTTTAAATTACTATACTGGTGTATTTGCATATTGCTGCGCAGGAACATATGACTTTGAATATATAAAAAAAAAAGAATAACTCGACAAAAACAAATTCAGTGAAATGGATTTTCTGGCACTGATGAACATGTCAGTTATCTCACGAGGATACATTTGAATGCATTTCTAAGCTGTACATGATTTAGAAGCGTATATAGAGTCAGCGTGTAATGATATCAGAATGAAACATTAACCCCAAGATAATATCTGCAGTACAGGATATTATAAATAATTTTCACTGAGACCTATGTCCACCTGATAATCTCCATTTTTTTAAATCTCTTGCTGTAATCATCAATGTTACTCATTCCTACTATTGTTTTTTTTTTTTTTTTTTTTAACAAACCAAATAATTATAAAAGTTTTTCTTGGCAGGTAGTTTAATTGTCATTCCATATAATAAAATAGACTTGTGGTAGCAGTACAGTTGCTGAATGAAAGGACAGTAGTCAATGTCTAATTTCTGGCTAACCTTTGAATTTATCTCTATAAGTAATCATCTTTAGTTTTTCATCAAAGTGCCAGTTAAGCAACTATAGCTATATGGTGTGTTGTAAAACAACTTTTGGATTAGAGTCCACTGTAATAAGTTACAGAAGCCTTTTAGTCCAGTTTGCCCAATCATCATTGCATTACAGAGAGAGACGTATGAGTATTTTTTGCTAGATAAAGCCTAAGCTATCTAGGAAGAAGAGGATTTATGTAATTTAGAACTGGGGAAATGTTTAAACCACTATGATCTTAGGCCTAATTAATTCATTTATATAGCTGAAGGCATTTGGCTGAGCACTATCAGCACCATCATTTGGCTGGACAGATGGACAGATGGAGGTTCCACAACAGATGCCTTATGCCAGACAGGGTCTTTCCAAAATGAGGTTTCTGCAAAATGTTATAATATCCTTCCTGGTCACTGCCAAGAAATCCTATCTTGAAAGGATTTTGTGCTGTCAAGTTCTCCAGTTAGAGAAGACATAAGAGATGGAAATGATGTGCCTTCATGACTATGCTGAAACCAACAGTATTAGGCAGTACTGAATAAAATGCAGCTGAATTCAGCACTCTGTTAAGTAATAGGAAAGTGTTGCTCAAGTGACAGTTGTTACTTAATAAAACATTGTCTATATTTATATGTTGGTGTGTGTGTTACACAGACTGTATTACGTTAAGAATCATTTTGTGGTCAGTATATTTGAGTGTGTGTATGTGTGGGTATTCTGTGCATACAGCATTGCGTGAGACAAATTCCCACTGGAGCCTGCAATCATTTAAATGCAAAAGAGCAAGTTAAAACTTTTATGCAGAAAATGTATAGAAAGAATCGCATGTGTTTTTGATAGACAGTCCTAAGGCTCAAAATATGGCATGTCTTATTTTGGCCTGTGTTTTTTATTATGCACTGAAGAACTAGCACATGCCAAAACATTAAAAAAAGATCGAAAAGCACTCCATGTGTGAATGAATATGCATTGTGGGCTCAGTATGTTGCCAGTAAGAGGTTTTTAAGACATACCGGGGGGTGGGGGGTGTCTAGAGAAGTAACCTATACATCTCAGCTGTAAAGATAATGTACCGTTGTCTGTCGACTAGTGACAGGCCTGACAGTGGGGCTTTATAAAGTCACTGTGTGACAAGTAATAAAAACGATGGACTCATGGGAAAAGGTTGGTTAAAAAAAAAGGCCTATCCTAAGGATATGAAAATGCATCAGGTTTATCAACCAGTTGTTTCAAATGGTTTACATTAAGTATTTCTTGTAGGACATTCACAAGTGCTATGCATTCTTTTTATGTGCTCCTCAAGGATACTTTTTTTTTTCTGGAAATTCTGGATAATTGTAAGAGAAATATCAAAGTGTGCCATTCAGGCTATTTTTTTTAGTCTGCGAGACATACATGGTGCAATCTTTGTCTCTTTGCCATAAAAAAAGTCCTGCTTTTTCTCAGTGAACCACATGCTACTGACCCAGACCTTATCACTGACAGCTAAGTGTCTGTAAATGTTTGTAGTTGAAAGCAGCAACCAGTACTGGCCATGAACTCCATGTTCTGTCTGTTTGTAAAGACACTAACATGAATCAAGTGACTAGGAAGCAGCAGAACAATTACACTAGCAATAAGTACCTTAAATTTCAGACGTTTATGCTGAAAATGAACTTGCTCTGAACCATTTTGCTACTTGAGTGCTCATTAGTTCACTTTTAAAGCCATAGGCCTTAGGTCATAACTAAACGATCTCATAACTCAGTCTCTTTAAAGGATCTTTTCTTGCAAGTTCTTTTAATCTAAAATACTGATAGGCACCTTTGGTACCATCTGTGAATTTCACATGAGAAGAAAGACTCACACAAGCTTCATTTGGTCTTTTTAGGGCTTTAAGGGGCAGTAGAACAGAATTTTTTTATTAATTCCAAATCATGTAATATGTATTCATAATTGCTTTCTAATTCTTCATTATCAAAAGTTGCTTTTTGGCAGATGTAACATTATAATCTTGTGCCGTTTGTTTGTTTGGAAATGTTATGGCCAAGTGTTCGTACTCTATACATATCCTGTATGCTTCAATTAATATAATTAGAGGTCTTGTTTGGCTCCAAATACATGTCTGGGAACATTGCCAGTGTGGTATCAGAGTGGACATCTTCTGTAAAAGAGACTTTGGACAGGAAGACAACAGGTTGCTTATTAGCCAGTTACTATTAGCTTCTTTATTCTCATCTAAAAATGACATGTTTACACGTGAACGAAAAAGTCTTGCATAAATCTAACAGTTTTAACAAAGCCCAAAGGGCTGTAGGAGAAACGGAAACACTTCTACATTTTTAGTTAAAGTTGCCATAAAGCAGTTTTACAGAAACCTTGGTTACATGCTGAATGAGCAAGCTACAAGCCCATTGTTAATAGGAATCTTAATATTAACATGTGGATGCAAATCATGTGTACATGGCTCCAAGATGGTGAGGCAGGAGGAACAGAAGCCGAAGGAGAGCATCAGGAGGGTGAGAGGAAGCATTGCATGAGAAGGTTCTTTCACCAGCATCAACAGGAGGGTACCTTTAAAATGGTGTATAAAGTGATCACAGTGCAGGCAGGAATGGAGGCAGGCTTAGAGCTGACAGAAAGCATCCTGTCACTCAACTGTCAACAAACTTCATGTGAGAGAACGTGGGCGAAAGCACCAACATCCCTTGTTGACAGTTCCATGTTTATGAATCCTCAGTTTTACATGGTTGTCTGAGGAGCGTAAAAGAATGCCTCATTAAGCAAGTTGTCTTTCAGCTGAAATATTGAGACTTTGCCTGAGACTTGAATACTAACATGAAGGTTATTACCATACTTTGGAGGCTTTATAGGAACAAGTTCATTTGTCAGTTATAGTCTTCATTATTCTAGGCACTGATAAATACGCTGGACCTTCTGGTCTCAGCAAGGTAATACCAAACTATTATTTAAAAAAAGAAATTTATAATTTGTGCATTGTTTCTAAAATAGAGGAAATATAGTTATAGCTTTTGTTTTTATTCACAGGTATGCCGTGTAAATTTTATGTCCTTTACAGTATATTAAATGTTAGTACTGATGATTTAGGAGAAATGCGGCTTGTATGGCATCCTAAGGGATTGTTCTCAAAACATTCATAAAAATCACAATGAATTCAATTAATTCTAAACAATAGTTCATTTCTTGCCACCATTGCTATGGATAAGTGAAAATGAGCTTTAAACATCCAGGATGTCCATACACTGATCCATGACAAAGTATAAATATGCTCCTCTAGGCTACCTGCATGTGTGAGGACACGTGGTGTGTGTTTGTATGTATTCTTGCATTCCTGTAACTCTTTCCATCATAACTGTTGATGAGGCTTAAGGGCATTTGCTTAAAATCCTGCCTGGCTCAAAACACATACGCTGCATAGTGGTGGAAAACATTTCTGTGGAAAATTAACCACCAACAACCTTGTGGATCAGTGTCACAGTGTTAGGAGTGAATGTTACTATACCGCATACTACCATATGTCTCGCTTCTAAAGCCATTAATGCATTCATTTAGATATCAACATTACAGCTTGGATTAATTTGTAGACTTCATACATTTAAATGACCTTAATTTGGATGGCCATGTGATTTCCAACAGAAATATTCTTGCCAATCTTGAGACCTCAGAAACAGGGAGATTGTCCAAGCCCAAGCAGTAATGGGTAATGGACATTTAGGTGAAATTTTATATACATTCCTGCATTCTATGTGCATTTTAATGAACTTATTTGTTACTAAAAACCCTCTCAAAAAGGATTTTTTGGGCTGTTCTTGGGGGCATTACATCGCTCTAAGTGACAAACAAACAAACAAACAAATAAATAAATAAACAAAACAGTCTAGTGGCAGGACATTAAATGTATTGTGATTTTCCATTTATTGATTTCTAATTTTCTGAAGAGACAATTCATCATAAAACAGGGAAAATTTAGGAGAATAAAGAATCACTTAGGAAAGAGTGGAAAATCAAGACTCTACCAGAACGATCTAGAGGCCTGGACACCGGGATCTGAAGTTACCTTTTTCCTATATATGAACATGAAAGAATCTTGGGGAAAAAATTAGCGCAATCTTTTCTCCCAACCTTAACAACACACATACAGGGCTGACAATGGAATATGGTACCAGACTCACCAACAAACCCCCTATTCCAGAGCTCTACACTATGACCTATTTTCCTGCTAACCCTGTTAATGCTTGTGGGCAAACAGGCAGACAGTATGCAACTATGAGAGAGAGTGAGAGAGAGAGAGAGAGAGAGAGAGAGAGAGAGAGAGAGAGAGAGAGAGAGAGAGAGAGAGAGAGAG
>JAQMCW010000035.1:13443640-13458318 GCA_030068335.1 Chrysichthys cranchii | reverse complement strand
CGTAGAATTAAGGCAGTTCTGAAGGCGAAAGGGGGTCAAACACCATATTAGTATGGTGTTCCTAATAATCCTTTAGGCGAGTATATATATATATATATATATACTTCTGGGATATTGTGTATAACTTGTGAGGTCAGGGAGCTGCTATCAATATGTGGGAGACTCCTAGAACTTCTGGGAGAGGGAGACATGGGGTGCCTGGGTTGTTGACAGTGTCCACGGCATTGATGTGCATGATGCAAGACTTAGAAACCTATGATAATATTAAACACGGTTGATTTTATCACAATGTCCAGACTCTAAACAGCCTTAGGACAGCTGTCTGACCACAGTTTAACCTTGCTATGACCGTGACCCTGTTTGAATCATGAACAACACAAAAACAATAACGCCTTCACCACCTAGCGGCAGAGGCAGGAAAAGAGAAGGGGAAACCAGTAACATCTGAACCCACATACTGTACTGTACTGCTCCTCAGGGAGGCGTGCTTCATACACATCTTCAGCCCAGCACACTTAGTGTGGAGGCTTTTAGGGCGTGGCTCGTGGCTCCGCCTCCCATTGGCCGGTGGGGGATTTTACACTGATCTGATTGTTAGACCAGGCTGTCTGACCAGCCGCAGAAATACATTTCAGCCACTCCCATTGGACCGCTGTCTCACACGCGAGGAGGGTCTTCAAGACTTGCAAAGGTATTCACTTTTCTTATCTAAAGCGAAGTTGTTGTTTTGAAAGAAACCGTGTTAGATTAATGTACCATATGCAGCCCAGGGCATGTTGTGCTAAATGCATTGTGGGTAAGGAACAGATTCGGGGTTTGCAGGACTCTTTGTGGGAAGTCAGCGTGGAGCACACAGGAGCTTTGACAGGTCTGCAGGCCAAACAGCCGAGCTAACCGTCTTATGATAGATAATACAAGACCAGACCAGACAAGACAAGGACAGGAAATGAGAGGAGTCGTTTCTTTGTTGACAAAAAAAAAGTCCAAAATGGATGAAGTAGCTGCATGCTCTCAGGGTAACATGCAGAGCAGTTACAGGGTTACTGCTCTCCCAAAATAACCCACTAACTGATGTGACAGTCGTAGAGACAGAGACAGGGGCTAGTGACAGCTTTCCAGTTTATTCCTCAGAAGGTTTTACTCCGACATTCAGGGAAACAATACAAAGATACAAAGTGCTGTAAAGAAGTCCCTGTGAATAAGCAGGCAGTCAGGGAGTGATGTTTACACTGGAACACTCCGGAGCACAGCTGGCTTCAGCCTTTATCCGGGGAAAAACATCGACTTTTTTTAATAAATAAATAACATGTACATTCTAGAAATAAATAGATAGGTAACCTTCTATATTTATGGAAGTGATTTCTCGGGGTTCCCAGTGGTTTTCATTACTCACAACATTTGCAGATGTGTAACAGTGATCTGATCTTACACATGTCCACAGGCGGTTTTGCGTCGTGAAGACATTTCAAAATAAAAGTCACGTACGTTGAGGCCACCCGTGAGTACACCTGTGTTTCAGGCCACTGTTGAACATACACAAGAGGGAAAAAATAACTAATGTGTAACTGACAGTGAAGTACGATGGAGTATTAGGGCCAGACATGAAGAAGAAATTTTATTTTGCCATGACGAGATTAAAGTTGACATGAATAAAGTCGAAATTAGATGTCGACTTTAATCTCGACATGCCAAAAATATTTTTTCTTCTTCACGTCTGGCCCTAATACTCCGTCGTAGTCGTACCTAATACTCCATCGAAGTGGAGGAATTGTAACGGAGTATATTTACTCACATCCTGTCCTTAAGTACGAGTGTGGAGTTTACTTGAGTATTTGTGTTTTAGGCCACTCTCTGCTACAGTACAGAGGCTCGTGGTGTCCTTTTTACTCCACTCCACTTCAGGCAGCTTTAGCTCCTAGTTACTTCTCAGGTTTGGTTTTCCAGTGAGCACTGCAGAACTCCCATGGTGATCCTGAATGTTTATGACAAACTGAAGGATTAAGTGTTCCTTTATGGGCTGAGAAAGTGGTCCCACTCCTTCAGCAACATAAACTATTTCCTAACCCTCTTGGATTAGGTGGAAAGCACTTTGTTTTTCTGAACTCACGAAAAGCTGCCTTTTTAGATGTGGGTGCTTCCCACAAGACAGCACATGTTGTGTAACGATAACATCTGGTTAAGAAATTCGGACAGGAAACATAAAGTGGTGTTGAGTTTTACAGCTTTTGAAAAGCTAACGTTTTGAGTGTTGCACGTTTCCCATGTTCAAGGCAGTGTGGAAACTGGGCACATCTTCGATTCGTCATCTGTCACCACAAACATTACTCATGGAACCCGAATCTATACCATAGGTGGAAATAAGGGGTCTCGGTCTTCTTTTCCTTCTTCCCTCATGCTCGACCCATCTGCCCTAGGTCAATAATACAAAATAAAAGAACTCTAACGTTCACTCCATCTTCACAAATTTGTTCAAGGTCGCACATGTTCAATTACATGTGTATTATTATATTATATTTCTCCGTATGTGTTCCTAAAAGGAGAACGGGTCAGTCTTGTGTTTCTAAAGCCTTGTCCATCCTTAACAGGCCAGTAATGCAAATTGGATCCATTAGTCTGTGTAGTATGGCACTGACATATGTGACCTTTGTTTAGAAATGTGTTTACAGTGCAGAAAGGCTTGCAGACTTGTAAAGATATATTCTCTGTACGCATCTTCTAAAGTTATCAGTGATTAAAAACCATTGTCTTGGAATTACTTCACAAATGTAGATGTTTGGGATTTGCTTTCAAGAATGTACATTATAATCACGCTGTTTTTTTTTTGTAATGGCTGCATGTCTGGCAAATATCAAATGCTGAGCAGTTTATACAATGTAGAAAAATGTATTGATTTATATGTATTGGTATGCTTGTAAGGATGAAATAAAATTGCAGAACAAGTCTTTTAGTTAATGATGGACAGAGACCGAGACAGGGCATATTATTGAAAAATGGGTGGTATTGATGTTGGGGAGGGTCAGACATGGTTCCTGTATCGTCCACAAGTAACTCTCTAAGAGGTTACAACCTTACATTTGGGTGAGGATTTTTATTTTGATTCCCACTATCTGATGTGACCTAGAAAAAAAATGTCTCCGTTTTGTGTCTGGTCGCTGTCAGGGAGACTGCAATGCATCAAAGAACATAAATATTTTTTTCATGTAATTAGACTGTATAGCGATGTAAATTTGGCTCTTAATATATATTTTTATTTATTTATTTATTTTTTAGCTCAGTGTTGCAATAACTATAACTGTAGTTCATTTTGGGTGAGCTAACAGATTGAATAAGAAGTATACGTGTTTTTTAGACTAAAGAAGAAGTACTTGACCCAAATGGCTCCAATCTGGGCCCCTAGTGGTACTAAAGTGCAAAAAAGGGTGTGTTTCAGAGCAGCTGTAAATATTTCAATACGTGTTCACTGTTTTTTGCTCAGTGTCTGTGCTTGTGGTGTATAATCTTTGGTGTGTAAATGTCTTGTTCGGTTTGATCCTGCATCCTTGCTTAGGCTGCACTTTGGGTTCAGGATGAAGATCGCTATAATTGGCCAGAGCCTTTTTGGACAAGAAGTGTACAAAGAGCTGAGGAAGGAGGGCCACACTGTTGTTGGAGTGTTTACTATACCTGACAAAGATGGCAAGGCTGACCCACTAGGTGAGACTTTAATTCCTCTTTATTCTTCTTCTCGTGGTGTGAGCAGGAGTGTAAGAGCTGTGCATTTGGACCCCCTGGCCGGCACGCAGTCGTTCTAACCAGGCAGTCAATTCGAAAGCCTTTCAGGAGCTGGCTCAGGTGTTTTTGGACTAGGTATAGTTTCAAAATGCAGTACTAATTGGGCTCCAGGAGCAGAACTGAGAACTGCAGAATTGCGTAATATAATTCAGTGGTTTGGTTGACTTTACTTAACATGCAGCTCTACTGATAAGCTGAAGATCCACAGATGCTTTGGATATAATTCACGATGTGATCTCCCAGCACACCTGATTCTCAGGGAAACAAGAAAACACTATCTTTACTGGTGTTGCACATGTTTTGGAACGTATCCTGAATTTTCAGTCACACGACTAACAGGGAGGCCACCAAATTTGGGACTGAGTTTCTGGCTTCCTCATACAATACTCAAAGATGTAACACTGCCATGCCAACAGTAGGACTTGAGTATTTTTTCCGTTGTAGTCATTTTGCTGATCTTTTTTGACTGTTATTCGTGGGAAGCAGTTAAGAAGTTCTTTAGGCTGATTTGTCTTCAAACGTGTTCATGCACCTCTGCAGTGAAAGACTTCTCAAGCTCATATATGTACTTATATGGATTAATTGTGGAATGCCTCAGGTGCTGAAGCAGAGAAGGATGGTGTGGCGGTGTTTAAGTTTCCTCGCTGGCGGGTAAAGGGGAAAGCCATTGACGAGGTGGTGGCACAGTATAAGGCCGTGGGAGCTGAACTCAACGTACTGCCCTTCTGCTCTCAATTTATCCCGATGGAGGTGATAGACCACCCAAAGCACGGCTCCATCATCTACCACCCCTCGCTGCTGCCCCGCCACAGAGGAGCCTCCGCCATTAACTGGTCAGTCCATGTATGTGTGTGATTAGTAAACATGCTAAGTGGCAAACAGCTCTGTAAACATTATGCTTTCTGCTTATTGCACATGTATAGGCCATTTTGTCAAAATCCAAACATAATTGTTGCATTATTCGTAGGACTCTCATCCATGGTGACAAAAAGGGTGGGTTTACAGTGTTTTGGGCTGATGACGGACTGGACACTGGGCCAATCCTGTTGCAGAAAGAGTGCGCTGTAGAGCCTGATGACACAGTGAATACCATCTATAAGCGCTTCTTATTTCCAGAGGGAGTCAAAGGGATGGTGAGAATTCATGCTGGAAGTTACTGACTACTTACTCTATATCCTGATATTAATTAACATTCTTTATTGTGCTTAGCCCTACCACTCACTCTTGATATAGCTTAATAGAGTTATTATTAAGATTATTATTAATTATTAGACAGCCCTTAAATGCTGTCTGTCCCAGCTGCAGCCATTGAATTGACAAATTCTTGCTCTTGCAGATCTCTGTGTATGTGCTGATGACCCCCTTTTTGTGACTTTGAGATTCCGTGTGTATGTTTAAGGTGGAGGCAGTGAAGTTAATTGCAGAAGGTAAAGCTCCTAAAATTAAGCAGCCAGAGGAAGGAGCCACGTATGAGTGCATTCAGAAAAAGGATAATGCAAAGGTGGACGATCATGTTTATTTTACATGACGCAGAAAATACTTAATACCAACAACTCAACACTTGAGCTGATTTAGTGGAGTGCTTATGTCGAACAAAGGTGCGTTGTGTGTATGTGTGTGTGTGTGTGTGTGTTTGTATGTGTTTGTGTATAGATTGATTGGAACCAGCCTGCAGAAGCCATTCATAACTGGATCAGAGGAAATGATAAAGTCCCTGGAGCCTGGGCAGAGGTTGATGGAAAGGTTTGTCATGACACGCACACATTTTATGCTTTTATTGAGCCACACTACAGTAGTAATATACCAGAAAATTCATCATGGCTTCATCCACCATGTGTTAAACCAAAAAAAAAAAAAATGCAGCACGGTGGGCAGTCCTGTTCAATAAACGCATCACCCACAAACTCACCAAACGTCAAATATTTGCATTCTGCTAAAATATGCTGAGTAATGGTTAGCTAGCAGGATTGTCTCTATCCTCTTCCCCCTTACAGAATGTGACGTTCTATGGATCAACATTAGTGGATAATCCCTCCACAGCTAAAGGGCAACCTTTGGAGATCCCTGAAGCAAGTCAACCAGGTCTGGTCAGCAAGAACGGCTTGATTCTGTATGGCAACGATGGCAAGGCGGTGAGAACACGCCGAGTAATGCTAGTAGCATTTAAATCAGTATAGTCTGCTCTTAATGATTAAAAGAGACCTCTTCACACTTTCAGTGCATTCATATATGAAGACTGTTTGGATAATCAAAAACGAGTATGTGCAAGTCACATAAATGGCTGTGCCTCAGTCAGAAAAACAGAACGTGCTTATACAACCCATACGCAATTATCTCAGCTCATCAGTCTGTAATAAAGCCACACTCAGCTCATCTTGACCGTAATGGCTTACTTGCAGTGAGTCCCTACATGAGCTGGACTTTATTCCTGCTTTGGCTGAATAAGCTCTTTGTTTTTTACTTACAGAATCACCCTGTGAGGGGGAAGGGGGTGGGAATGAATAGTGGATGTATTTGGAAACCAGGAGGCAAGTATAAAGGAGAGAGAGAGAGAAAAAGAAGAAACTGAGTAAAAGAGTGTGAGGCAGTACGGAAGATGGAGTTAAAGCACATGCATTATGCAGTACACACTGAGTGATACCCAGATTTGAGTTTTGTGTAGTTGAGCACACAGTATAGATGTGGTTCTGTGTTTTTGTGTGCTATTATAGCTTCTGGTGAAGAACCTGCAGTTTGATGACGGAAAGATGATTGCAGCTGCTCAGTATTTCAAGGCTGCATCAAGCGCTGCGGTGGAGCTCACGGAGGAGGAGAAGAGCTTTGCTGAGCAGATGAAGGTGAGACACTGAAACTCAGAACTTCACTCTGCAGCTACTGAACTAGAAGTCCCAGATTCCACCTGTGCAAAAAAAAGATGACTGGCGGTTTATTCTGAAGAGCTGATTAAGTGGATTTTGCTGTTGTATATAATAAGATCAGTTCATTGTATTCATGCACTGTCAGGTTCCACTTTTAATTTTAACATGACCTTTAATCAGTAATCTGTGTTATCTGTCTCTGCTATCAGAATGGAAATATAATAGACGTATGATACCTCGCTGCCAGATGCATAAAATATGATATCATTATACAACGTACAGTTTGTAGAGAAATACGGATGCGATGATGTAAGGAAGTAGAGCAAAGTGTTTCTTGGCTAAGTGTGTGTGTGTGCATGTTTATGTGGGTATGTATGTATGTGTGTGTTCATCCAGGTGGTCTGGAAGAGCATTTTGACTAATGTTGAGATGATTGATGACTCTACTGACTTCTTTAAGTCTGGTGCTGCCTCTATGGATGTTGTAAGGTAAACACATTTTAGGGTTCGTTTAAGTGGAGCACACAAACTCTGACCCAAATTATTATTATTGTTGTTGTCAAATGCCTATTTGTGCATTTTTCCCATCTGTATACACTCGTTTACAGCCTTTTTTCTGCTGTAGACTGGTGGAAGAGGTGAAGTTGAGGGCCAGTCAGCTGCAGCTGCAGAACGAGGACGTCTACATGGCCGCCACCTTTCAGGAGTTCATCCAGATGTGTGTGCGGAAGCTGAGAGGAGAGGATGCTGAGGAGGAGCTTGATGTAGACTATGTGAGGGTTTAACATTCCTGTAGAGTTTAGCCTTTTTTTTTTCCCCATTTTCTGCAAAATGTTCATGAAAGCCACGCTCTATTAATTTCCATTTAAACCATGATGTTACAGGTGGAGATGAATATCAACAACATGACTATCCGAATGCCTCACCAACTCTTTATAAATGGAGAGTTTGTGGATGCTGAAGGAGGGAAAACCTATAAGACCATTAATCCTACAACTGCACAGGTGGTGTATGAAGCTGTTCTGTGTTTTATTAAAGAGCTATAGCAGAACAGATGACCGGGCTGCTATGTATTCTGTGCACAGAGGCTGCAGCTCTATTCCCAGTGAATAGGAGCTCCATAAATGCTCTATTGTGATTATAGATAATGCTCAATGCCCAAGTCTTGCTTTTTTTGTAATAAGTGGCTTTTCAGTTGCCATTTAGGTGTTTTTTGTCTGTTTGTTTTTTTTTCATTGATATGATTTGGATGGAAATGAAACTTGTCATTCCTCTATACTCCCATTTCGCACATCCTTCATCCTTTATTTGAATTTTCCATGCTCGCCACCTGTGCGTTTTCCCACACATTGCCACCGCATATATTTAATAATTCTCTCTCTTTTATTGACTCACTCTCTCCTGCTTTATTCTCTGTAGCCAATCTGCGATGTATCACTAGCTCAGATCCCAGATGTGGAGAAAGCTGTGGCAGCCGCTAAAGAGGCATTTGAGAATGGTGAATGGGGCAAAATGAACCCCAGAGACAGGGGCAGACTCCTCTACAAGTAAGAGAATAAACATTTAAGATGAGGCTTCTTAGTTAAATAAAAAAAATCCACAAATGCTTTCTATTCCCCATGATAACTGCAAGCGATATGTTAATGTGAACAAATATTTAAACAGTGGAACAGCTTTTAATGATATTTATGATACAAACTGTGTGTTTGTGTGTGTTATTTTACTCCAGATTAGCAGATCTGATGGAACAGCATCAGGAGGAGCTGGCCACAATCGAGGCCATAGACTCAGGAGCTGTTTACACACTGGCCCTCAAAACCCACGTCGGAATGTCCATTCAGACATTCAGATACTTTGCTGGCTGGTGTGACAAGATCCAGGTGTGTATGTGAGCGTGAGTGATATTTTTGTAGGGGCCACTCATAAAATAAATATTTCTTCATTTGGCAGCAACCTGAATATCAGACCGGATGCAAGCAGCATACAACTGAGTGGTAGATGTTTAAGTTTGTTTCTTTCTGATAAAGGATGAAGGATAATGTGTTTTGTGGTTTCTAGATTAGACGACAACCTGCAGTTTTTCTGTTTCATTAACCGTAAGAGAAAGTGAAGCAATTATTTATGGCTGTTCTAACATCATGTAACTATAAGCTAATAAATATGATATGCCATCATTTTCTATGTATATAAAATTCTTTTTGCGTTTGAAACGGAAATGACGTCTGACCACAGAACATATACGTGCGTATGACCGGAAACCGTGTAACCAGCGCTTACGTTTTAACTAATCACTTTGTTTGGACGTCATTTTTATATCGTCTTTACGGATTGTTATTATTTGTGTGAGAGTTATTTTATTGATATTGAAAAGAAGTAAACACCTATTTGATACGTCACTATTGAAGAAAACTTTGATCTAAATATAAAAAATTATTTTCGCGTTTGAAACGGAAATGACGTACTGTTTGTTGAAAAATAAAATTGGTAATTAACAAACTTATTTTATAAATACTGCATTTTATTTTTTCCCTTGCACTCTGAGCGAAGCCACCGGGGAATCAGCTAGTTCTTTTAATAAATAAAAAATTGTAATCGTTGGCAAGTTGCTGTGGTATAAGACAGGGGGGAAATGGTTGTTATGGTGATGACCATTCCACCATCACACAGCACAACCCATTGTGTTTTATTCCTCACTTAAACAATCAGCTGTTTACATGCAGTGTTTTCTCATTTATGCTGTTAGCATGGAGTTGTCCTTGCTGCCAGCGGATTGGTGCCTTTGTGTTAAAGTTCTGTTTCTTTTGTCTACCTGCCATTATTTTCTTATTAGCAAAGTCGACCGCTCTGTTAAACAATGTTTTGTTTAACATTAATGTGTGGAACCGTCTTGCTTATTCCTCTGCAGGGTTGCACTATTCCGATCAATCAAGCTCGGCCCAATCGCAACCTCACCTTTACTAAGAAAGAGCCAGTTGGGTAAAGCCTCAAACTCACTATTCCACATATGTGCTAATTTTGTTGCATTGAATTTAAAATATTACATTAAGGGCTGTATATGAACCCATACATTTTAAGGGCTTTTGCAATTAGATATCTAAAGTCTGTCTGTCTGTCTGTCTGTGTGTTTAGAGTGTGTGGCATTGTAATTCCATGGAACTATCCTCTGATGATGCTGGCCTGGAAGACCGCAGCTTGTCTAGCAGCTGGAAACACTGTGGTACTGAAACCTGCACAGGTGAGGAGCTCGTGACGGCCTGTAGAGTGTAACCTCTGCGAAGTCACTGTGTTTGATTTTTCATAACAACTGACATATAAGAAAACTGGTTAAAGCTCTGTCTAGTTTCCTGTGTCTTCTATATCTTGTTTCATCTGTGTGTACGTCTGTGTGTTGAACTCTAGGTGACCCCATTGACTGCTGTGAAGTTTGCAGAATTGTCTGCAAGGGCAGGCTTCCCTAAAGGAGTTATCAACATCCTGCCGGGATCAGGTACGATTTATGGTGGTATCCTAGTCAGGATCATTTGACCTGCTCATATAAGGAAACGCAGCCAAGGTCAAATAAATCGGCACTCTAGGAAAACTCTGAAATCAACTGAAACTAATGAGCTGTTTTTCGCTGGTTTTATGACCATTAGATAAAAAGACACGCCTCATTATTGGCTTCTATAAAACTAAAGCAACCTCAGTGCTGCTTTTTTGTCCTCAGGAATTTACAGACAAAATTCAAAGACACCTGAGTCAACTAAAGGACTTTATGTCCTTTATGCATGTGTGAATCATGATAAGCTGTTATATAACATGACTATTATCCCGATCATATCCACAATTCATAATTATATCCACAGACTCCAACTCCTTGACCCCAGATCTAATTTCAGGCCAGTTATACTGACTTGAAGGATATCATGCATTTTTTTTATTTTTATTTTTTTCCCCCGGCCACACTTTGGACAGCACCTGGTGATGTATGCTGGTCGAAAATATTTTATATATTTATATATGCATATGCATGTACACAATATGGTGGACAAACATTCAGGGCAGCAGAGTAACTCCTGAATGGCTGAATGGATGACCTATTAACTGAATTACGGCAGGAGTTTGAGTGCCTGCACCGTGTACGTCTATGCAACAGCCCTCCCCACCCATATCCTCGCCCACATGATTTGATCATTTCTGGGGGTTTTTTGTGTCAACATGCACTGGGTTGCATACAGCTGCTAGCTATATTTGTTTTTGCTATCATAAGCTGTGCTAATCCTTTTCCTGAGTATAATGTGTTCAGTTTCGCAACGAGTGTGCTTAAGTTGGGTAATTTATGACGCTTAGTTATTGCAGTTAGAACAAAATGCAAGGTGCATAGTCTTTTCAGAATTTTTTTGAATTGTGTACAAGACTTTACCAAACCTTTGTAAGAATATAATTGACAGCCTCGATTGTATTGTATATTGTAGGTCTTAATGTCTTTATCATATTGCTGAATGCAAAGTACAGTACATGTCCTGAAGAACGTGATTATGCTTCTCAACATGTACATGCACCTTTCAGGCTCTCTGGTTGGTCAACGTTTGTCAGACCACCCTGACGTGCGCAAACTGGGCTTCACTGGTTCCACTGAGATTGGCAAACAGATCATGAAGAGGTCAGTGAACTCTGACCCTCAGCTACGGACATGGTTTACAATGCTGAGTTTATCATTTGGCAGTTACTAAGCGTGTGTGTGTGTGTGTGTGTGTGTGTGTGTGTGTGTGGGTCTTGCAGCTGTGCGATCAGTAACGTGAAGAAGGTTTCTCTGGAGCTGGGTGGTAAATCCCCTCTGATTATTTTCAGTGATTGTGACCTGGACAAAGCAGTCAGAATGGTCAGAGCGCCTCTCCGCTCCCTTCACCTGTGTATTTCTGCTTTATGAACGTGGTTATAATGAATTTTGTGGTGAAGTCCTGTTCAGAATGCACTTTCAGACCAAAAGTCTGAACACAGTCACTGTCTCCTGGCCTGTACAGGGGATGAGTTCAGTCTTCTTCAACAAGGGGGAGAACTGCATTGCTGCTGGCAGACTGTTTGTAGAAGACACTCTGCATGATACATTTGTCCAAAGAGTGGTAAGACAGAAGGGATCCTTTTTTCTTTTTCTTTTTTTCTTTTTTATTTAGCAACTTGTATTGTACCATCAGCTCAAGATTTATTGGCACCCTTGGTAAAAAAAAAGAAAAAAGAAAAAAAAAAGGCTATAACAAAGTGCTAATCTAACCTTTTGTTTTAGTGACCAATAAAGTACTGTCAGTACCAACTCTTTTTACCCTCAACAGTGAGAAGAGAAAACACTGCCTTTAAACATTTCATTAAGGAGCCTCAGACCTTTCGACACCCAGGATCTGATTACGAACCGGCCTATGTGTCAGAATATACTCTAGGCAAAAAAAAAAAATGCTATTTTGGCCAACACCTTTTATTTTTTTTTTTTGGCTAGATGCTGGACATACCATATTCCTGCATATGTTTTAAAGTATGTTCTACACATTTCAGTCATGCTCTAAAGCGATCAAATTTCCTTTAGGGATTTGCTTTCATTAGCTTAAACAGTATAAATGTACAGCAGTGCAGAAATGAACACCGCTCAGTCTTGTGTTTTAGATCAGTGACAGCTTGTGGTAGTTCTTACTGCAGCTTGATTCTGTATGTGACTAGATTGAAGAGGTGAAGAAGATGAGGATTGGTGACCCTCTGGACCGTTCCACTGATCACGGTCCCCAGAACCACAAAGCTCACTTGGACAAACTGGTGGAATACTGTGAGAGGGGAGTCAAAGAAGGAGCCACACTTGTGTATGGGGGCAAGCAAGTCAACCGACCAGGTGAAGAGCGTGCGTGCGTGTGTATATGTCTCGTACCAATCATGGCAAAGTCCAAAATGTATGGAAATTGTCCATTTACCCCAAATGTAGTGGAGCTATAAAATCTTCAGTGTCTTACATGGGCATCTACATTTGAGCTTTTGGAGATGGGGGACATCTTTGTTTAAATTATATTAACTGAAATTAAAATTCAAATAATTTAAATAATTTTTAAAATAATAGTTCAGAAAGCACAGCAGACCCAGATTAAGAACATGTGAGATTTTTTTATTTGGCCTAATGTCATTGGCTCTGTTATTCACTAACATGAATTTTTTTTGTTTGTTTGTTTTTGAAAACGAATATATTTGCTGATTAAAATATCCTGTCAACTCCCAGAAGTGTCTTGCCTCCTTTTTAGTCTCGAGACACGGAATACGCAATCCGTCTTCTCGAAAGTGGAAGCCCTAATCTCATACCTTCACTCATCCAATTGTACACTTGCATGTTTGCTTTACTTTCAGCTAAATGGCATATACAAAGCGGGTCCATAGAATGTTTCATTAGTTATTGAAACATAGCTGGCACTCCAAACAAAGGAGTCTGCCAGTAATTGTTAGTGAAATTCGTGAATTTTATACATATATTTTTGTCATTTTATGTCCAAGGCTACCAGAGGTCACACTGGTCTTTAGATCGGAAATCCTTTGTGCTTGGCAGTTGACATTTTTCATTATGGGCGACACTGATGGTTAGCACAGTCGCCTCTCACAGCAAGAAGATCCTGGGTTCAGTCCCCAGAGTTGGCCTTTCTTTCACCTGCCCAGGGTGTACCCCGCCTCTCACCCGAAGTTATCTGGGATTGGCTCCAGCTTCCCACCATGAGCCTGAATAGGAGTAAGTGGCAGATGATGAGCGAGTGAATGAGTGATTTCTCTTTATTTCTCAGGTTTTTTCTTTGAGCCCACTGTGTTCACTGATGTGCAGGACAACATGTACATCGCTATTGAGGAGTCGTTTGGCCCTGTCATGATCATCTCCAGATTTCAGGATGGGTGAGTACTAATCATAAGCTTCCATCTAAGCTGCCGTTTTCATGCTGCTGACTGAATGCCTGCTAAATCATATTCTCTCTCTCTCTCTCTCAGTGATGTAGATGGGGTGCTGCAGAGGGCCAATGCTACAGAGTACGGCTTGGCATCGGGAGTGTTCACGAAGGACATCAGTAAGGCTCTGTATGTAAGCGAGAAGCTTCAAGCTGGAACTGTGTTTGTCAACACCTACAACAAGACCGATGTGGCAGCTCCCTTCGGTGGTTTCAAGCAGTCCGGTTTCGGCAAAGATCTGGGTGAGGCTTTAATATGTGTGGGTGTGTGCATTTGTGAGGATAAATGAATAAGTATGTACCTGACCTTGTAACATCTGATAAAATGACATTTTCGCTGTTTTTTTCCCCAACAGGTCAAGAGGCACTCAATGAGTATTTGAAGACGAAAGCTGTGACAATTGAATACTAATTTGTCTAGGTGAAACATCAGTAAATTGTAGCAGTGAACATAAATATTTCTGACAAAAAGGGGAATTTTAAACTGAACAAACAGTGTTGCAAGACTTAAGATGAAATACATGCAATTTTAAGGAATATTACATGTTTATAATAACTAAGCATTTTAGATTTCCCTTTATTCACTCATTTTCATACTGATACAGAGACAATTTAATTTTTTAAAGCAGATTCGGAAAAAAAAAACTGAGAACACCAGAAAAGAACATTGCCACATTTATAATGCAAACATTGATGTTAAAGTTCAGCAGACTTTAAAGAAGACTTTTTTGTAAATGGATAAATGTATTTCAGTTAAAGGCCACACAGAAATAAATTGTATCTAATATTTTCTCACTGGATTGTTTGTGTGGTGATTTTAAGGTATTGTTGTAATTGTTAGTACTGTATTTCTAATTCAAAGAGCAATTTTCTTTATCATTTACTTAAATAGCTACTTGGACTGGATTCTGCCTCACTCGTGAGCCTGTCAAAGGAATAAAAGTACAGTGGAACCTCTGGTCACGAGACCCTGTTCATGACTAATTTTTACCATTGAAATTCATTTAAAGACAATTCATTTAAAAAACAAGGTTTTTTTTAAGTGTATTATGGGTTTATGTGTGGCAATAAAACAGAATAAAATTAAAATAACCTTAATTATAGAAAAATAA
>JAQMCW010000035.1:13403527-13420756 GCA_030068335.1 Chrysichthys cranchii | reverse complement strand
TGCAAACTCCACACAGAAAGGCGCCCAGGTCGACCCCAGGGATCGAACCCAGGACCTTCTTGCTGTGAGGCGACAGTTCTAACCACCACACCACCGTGCCACCCATCTGTAATATCTGTATTTATAGAACAAATTGCACACATACACATTAAACATTTACTTTATTAGTAACACCTGCACATACATGCAGTTATGTAATCAGCGTATCATGTGGCAGCAGGATAACCCATGCAGATACTGGTCAAGAGCTTCAGTTAATGTTCACAACAAACATCAGACCGGAGGGAAAGTGTGAACTCTGTGACTTTACCCACGGCATGGATGTTAGTACCCGAAGCATGTTAGATTTTTAGCAGATTAACATTTGTTTTTTTTCCCCCCAATTTAACTCATGTCTTTTATGAAGTCAAATGAGGCACATTGTTTTATATAAGCAATGCTTAGTCCAGCATAATGAAATATTTTAGTGTAATGGGGACTTAAAGAGTCTAATTGATGTAACGAGTAAAAATCTTAACATTTTTTTCCTTGGAAATGTGAGTAAACATACAAGAATATAACACTCAAGTAAAGTATAAACATGCAAAAATAATACTTCACCCCATTTTAATTTAACAATACTTCTAAATGACTTTATAGTAAGAAAGAACAATTACTGAAGCATTTCCGAGTCCTGATTTTGTTTTAAATTATACTGGCATTGTGAATATAATTGTGTGTACACATATACTGTTATGCTACAGCTGAAACACACAATCGTAGATACATGAAAAGCTTTCTCCGTTTTCCTCTGTTTCGGGAGTACAGTGTTGGGAGAAGGGGCTGCTGGTATAACTGGGCCAGCAGGATAAGGCTCTTTCAAAGATGAAATGACTCATTCAGCCTATAATTGACAGTTATGCCTGGTGTTTACACAGAGTGAAAAGCTGCCTAGATGGCATGTGCAGTTGGGCTTTTCCAGTCTGCTTCATTGTCACATCCAGAGTGTGTCATTAACAGTGATTGAAAAGGTGCAGGTGAAACACAGTCACAGGTGTACTGAAACGTGAATGAAGTGGAATCGTAAAATCTTTTGGAAGATAAATTAAAATAAGATTTTAGCCCAAGTCCTAACAATACTCCCACTATCATTGGTTGGCAAGGATAAAACTGAGACCAGTAAAACATCCTCACAAAGTCAATGTTCCTCAGTTTACCTGTCCATGTGAGAATATTTAATGACCTCACAGATGGAATAAACAGAGAACACAAACACAGCCACACAAAAGCTTCACACCAGTCAAGACCCGTCTGATCTTCAAGCCTGTAAGTACCGTCACAATTAACCCCCTGAATAAGGGCAGATTAAAAGGAGGTGATATATGATTAGACCCCCAGGTCTTCTCTGATGTTTATCAATGAACACAGAGCTACTTCACAGGGACAGGTGTGGGCCGCTTTGTCACTGTCCTGGAATTGAAGTGTTTTGGATCTGTTAGGATAATTGGAGGTGGATTAATATTCAAACGCCGTCACAAAAGGCTGCATTTATGACAAGCACGCTTTCGTTAACAAATTCTCAGGGGTATTCAACTCAAATTTGTGAAGTTCCAGATACATAAAATTCCTTGCCTACAACAGATCCAGGTGGTGACAATGATAACAGGTACATGTTAATAGAAAACTATTAATAACTAGAAATCAGACAAGTTTGAGGGGATCATGTTTTGTTTCACAGCTGAGCTTCATGTTACCTCATCTGACAAGCACTATGGACAGAGAGGAGACATTTGTTTTGAACTTGAACTGGAGAATACACACATGCATCCAGGGTTCAATTCAATTCTTCTTTGTCACTTTTGCTACCATGTGAAGATGCATCACAACAGCAACCCCATTCCAACAACAATGGCCAGATTTTCCAGCTGTTAGTCATTTTTCCCCACTGAAATACTTTGCTGGATTTTTGCACTTTCCACCAGTTGACAGTCCCTGTTGTTACATGCTATAGAATCGATACCCATGTTCTCAAACAAAATACTGTTTGTGTATTTGAATATTTATAAATCACTCCCAAAGAAGTGAAAATGACCACACTTTGCCCCAAGTAGGTCCAGGTTTAGTCAAGACAGGAAGAATTCAGCTCCCTTATAAGAAACTTACCTCAGAAGCAAGAACATTTCATAATTTTAACAGTTCACCTGCTTCCTCTTTGTTGTGTTGAAACCTAAATTTCCCAAGCCTCTTTGCCTTCTGTTTTTCTCCCAACAGTAACACTTTAGTAATTTCTGCTATTAATACTTCAGTACAAGGCTATTTTTTTTTTTTTAATGAGACACTCAAACCTGATAAGTGTATTTGGTCAGCGTTGGGTCTCTACATTGCAAGGATGCTTTAAAAATACAGTCAACGCAATCAAAAGACAAGGTTCAGTGTACACAGCTTTATTAAAAGTTATTACTCTGAAAACAAAGATACCATGGAAACCCTGGTTTGTACATTTACCAGGCTTTGTTGCTAAGTAACACCACATCAGTAGGGCTTTACATTTAATAATGTCCAAAGTAACCAGGCGGTCTAGATATTTTAAAACCAATGGTGAATTCAAACTGATAGAAAAATAAAGGCATTTGGTTATGATTTGAATAACTTAAGTAAAACGCATTACATTCTGAAATGTATGTTCATTTAAATCAAAACCACAGATGACAATTACATGGAAATATTTGTGTACATTAAATTATGTTTATTGGACACCTAATATTTTTCCAAACTATATGCCAGTTTTGTTTTTGTACTTCAGTACTTCCACAATTTAGACTCTTGAGACTGGCTCTTTACTCCCAAGCTAAAAACAAAAAAAAAACCAAGCAAAAAAAAACAAAAAACAACAAACAAAACAGGGGTGTGGTCTATGGACGGAATGTTGATAATGATGCAAGAACTAGATAATGACCAAAAAACAAACAAACAAACAAAGAAACCAACAATGCAGACTACACACCAATAACTTTAAAGTTAACAAAATAATAATCTGGCCTGAGTTCCCAAAAATGTTGTAATGTTTAACAAACATGTTTAGCATTCATGCATATTAATGTCCTAGGCTATGTTGAATTAAACTATCAGAGTAATCCTATCTGGCTTGCACACGTATTCATCACATGTACACAAAGATCCAGGTCTAACAGTCATGATTGTGCAGCACTGCAGTATTTTTGGGAAATCAAACGAGGTTCCTGGACTAGAGTGTGTGTGGGTGTGTTTGTACAAGAAAGTGTGTTTACCTCTTACGTCTAAGCACAGATCCTCATCAGTCTTAGCCCACCTCAGAATTCAGGTTAAGGGCTAAAACGTCACAGCACTTGTGAGCGTGAGCACAAAAGCATGTACCTTCCCACAGTGCATTCTGACTTAGACTTGGAGGATTTGGAGCAGCAGAGTAACCCCGCTGTTTAACAGGCTGTCCTAAAGGATTTTAGTCTCTCCAGCTTCTCTTCCTATGCAGCAGGTTAAGCTCTGTCCTGAAGGACTACAGTCTGAGAACTTCCTTAAACGCAACCGCTAAAAACACTCACTCCTAAGGAGGAACCCTAGAAGCTCCAAGTGATATCCAGCAGTTAAATTTAAAGAGCATCGTCAAACTTGGAGCCCCCAGGCCACAGCTAACCCATGATTCTTTACTTTTAAACTCTGAGTGCACTCTAAGCTAGCTTGCACCTTTGTCCAGTTCCATCTTTTATTGCTCTGTGGTTGACTGTCTCTTTGGAAACTTGGTTTTGCCTTGAGTGGCGCTCAAAAGCTAGGAATCTGTTGGAAAAGCTTATTTTGAATGGAGAGAAGAAAAGCTGAGAAACTGCTTAAAAGGATGGAGGAGGCCAGTATAAACCAGTGCGAACCAGTTCATATGGTTTTTAGGACAGCCTATTAAACAAGCAGGGTTTAACCTCAGCAACCAGCCTGTTTGATGTCACCACCTGACCTCTTGGTCACTTCCATAGTGGTGAAGATCTGGGAAGGGAGATGAGACAGTCATTAAAACATTGTTTAATCTGAAAGGCCATATCGCTCAGAGACAAAATAAACCAATAATATAGTTGAGCTGTATCAGACACACGCGCACGCACCTCAGCACAGGTAGGGTGGATCCCAATGGTGCCGTCTAACTGCTCCTTTGTGACTCCACATTTCATAGCAGCACCAAAGCCCTGAGTCACCTCTCCAGCATTAGGGCCCAGGTAGTGAAAACCAATGACACGGTCCTAGACATATGCATACATACAAAAATCAGCACTTCTGCTAGTGCTTTACAGGCTCAAACCTAAACCAGAGATGGTGTGATAAGATAGTTTTAATCAACGTGACCCGATTAGTACTTAAATTTCCGAGGAAATGTTTGCGTGTTTAATGTAGGAAGTGAGTGATCAAGGCAACTGATGACACCGTGCACCTCAGAAAGCAAGATACAGGCTTGTACAAAGCCTAACTTTTGATCCTTTAATTCCCTGAATTGGCCTGAGCTTCAAAGAGATGCAGTTTTTATATTAAAAAGGAAAAAAACAACTCAGAAATAAGCAAAATCTTCAGGAACTCATTTTCAAAACCAGATATAGTTGAAGCTTTCAGCTTAATCATGACATGACATTTCTAGAAGCAGGCTCTTGATCAACCACATGTCACGTTCACTTTGGTGGCGCTGACAATGGTGTCACCCCCCACCCCCATCCACCCTGAAAACTACTACTGCATGCAAAAATACACAAATACCCAATAACCTTACCAAAATAGCCACTCAGAATAAAAATGCCTAGGTGGAAAAACAGATGTTACTACTCACATTGTCCAACTTGTTGCAAATGATCTTGGCATAGCACCTGTTGTTATCCCTGTTGGGTATGGTGTACTCCAGAGGCCAAAACAGACTGTGAAAAATCTGCACACCACACAACACACTCTTAGTCTCTTATATATTACATACAGTGAACGGTTTCCTGAAAGAGAGACAGAAATTTAACACACCTCTAGGTTTTCCTCTCCATGAAGCTCTGTAGCCTTTTCCTCAGAAAGACCACAACTGCCATACTCCAGAGGTGTGAACACAGTGGTAGGAACATTCACATAGTCACACTGCAAATATAAACACACATTAGCAAAAGACTCAACCTATTGGATCATTTGTTATTGAAAGTAATATATAGAGAAAACATTTAATACAAATAGATTTGGATAGTTGAGCATATTTTAAAACAGTCACAATTTGTGGTTTTCATATTTAACTGAACATGATCAACTAAGACGGATGTAAACGTAGCTAAAGTTAGCTACAGTGGACTATCAACTAAACGCACTTGGTTCGTTCCGAGCCTCTGTCCGCGTCCCGAATCAGTTTTTCCCCATTGAAACTAATGTAAATACAATTAATGTGTTTCAGCCCTCAAAAACATGTTTTTTTAAAAAAGTATATTATGGTTTGTGTGTGGCAATAAAACAGATTAAAGTTAAAATAACCTTAATTAGAGAAAAATAAAACTAAATTAAAATACACGCTGCCTTTGCGGTGGATACGGTGGTGGTTGTCATGTTTTGTGATTATTTCTCTTTATTTCAACTGTTATAGGCTTAGGCTTCTTACTCTCACTACCATTTCCACTTTTCACTTTCTTGGGACCCATAATGAAGACTTAGTGCAAAAATGCAGAGAAACAACGAAAAAACGCGTTGAACACGTTCACACCATGAGTGCTCGACCGGAACTGAATGTTTGTGGTGCAAAGCGTTGGCTGGCTGCCTGTGTACATCAGTCAAGCCTTTGTTCATCAGTTGGTAAAAATTTCTTTTCAGGAATTTAAAGTTTATACATCGATTTCTTTGCCATCCAATGCGTTCGAGAGCCGAGGGTCCACTTTATTTGTCAAAGGCTGCTTTTTAACTGCTGCACTACATCACAAGAATAATGTGTATCAGGTTATATGCTTATTTAGCATCTAATTGTATTTGTATCAAGTATGGAACAGTCTTGATTTCATTCAAGATTTCCATGCAAACAAATCCAGGCTTATATGCATAAAATAAAATACCTTTTATTTAAAAAAAAAAAAAAAAAAACATTTACAAATACATGGAATTAAATGGAAGTAATTTGTTCCTAAACTGACTAAATACTTTTAATACAGGAGCAATATAAATGTGATTGACAATAAGGCATGCACAATATTAATTGCAAACATCTTAAAGCTCTCTTCAGTCACTTATGTGTAAGTACCTTCACAGAGGAACCTGCAAACAGCCTGCGAGCCAGCAGTTTTCCAGCCTGAATGGCCACAGGAGTCAGCTCCCACTTGCCCTCCAGGATGTCTCCGATAGCGTAGATGTGTGGAACGTTGGTCTGCTCGCCATCATTTGCTGGGATCTTCCCATTCCTGAAGAGATCACAGTTCAATGAGGTTCAACAATAAAGACACCACAGAGCAGTGTCTGAACGGGAAATATTCACCAATCACAAAAACATTGCTACACTGCTAATACTGAACAAGATTAGAGAAAGAAAAATGACCAATCTTCAAACCACTAGTGCAGCATGTGTGGGGTGATTACTGCATCATGACCGTGTATGCATTAGGTAGTCTTACATTATAAAGAGTCACAAGACAATCATATGGTCTCATGTGCTACTCTAATCCCCATGCTTCAGAGCCACAGCGGGATCCTTGTTAACAAGACCGTTTGTGTAGGAGTCAAACACCTTCGGCATCATAACTAGGCCATCATAGTGAATCCCATAACTTGTACAACAGTGTGTACAGATGAGTAATGTTTCAGGAAAGAGGCTTCCTGTTTATCCCTGCTCAGTTTAAACAAGCCCATTTAGGACGGAACTTTTGTTCAGAAGCCTGGCAGGCTTTGCTCGCTCACATGCACACCTCCAGTAGTAATACTGCTGAATCATACTGACTGCGCTGCCACAGTCAAGTGCCCCACTTCCAAAAGTCTCCGCCCAACCCACAAAACAAGCAAGAAAAAAAAATTCCTGAATGAAACAACGGATTAGTAGGGCTCCCTGAGCATGTATGAGAAGCGGGGGGGAAGGAAAAAAAAAAAAAAAAAAAAACAGATAAGGGAGTGACATACTTTGTGTTGACGATCACCCCAGCCTTGTCTAGACCTATATTTCCTGTACAAGCATCACGACCCACAGCTATCAGGACCTAAACGATAAGACAAGATTTGTAAATAATTATACATTTTCCTGAACAGCAAAAAAGCAATAAAGCAAGTCACAGGATTCACACTCACAGTGTTGTACTCTCCTTCAATGATCTCATCAGTCTCTGTAGACTTGGCAGTGACTTTCAATCTGCCTGGAGAGCCAGCCTCAAGCTGCTCTACCTGACGCACACAAACACACAACTTATTTAAAACAGAAAAGGGCGGAAATCTTCACTCTCATTTATTATCCAGCTTATAGGTGCAGGGTTAGGGTTATTACAAAACATTTGCCTTGGTTCTTTACATAACCAAGCAAAAAGGTTCTCTTTACATACAACATACCTTAATAGGCACAAACTTCCTGAGGAATTTAACCCCGTGGGTCTCCATGTGGTCCCCTGCACGGTTGGCCATGTCCTGGTCAAAGCCTCTCAGCAGAATGGAGCGTACCATTATGGTGACGTCAAGCCCCAGACCCGCCAGGAATCCTCCGCACTCCAGAGCCACATACGACGCTCCGATCACAAGCGTCTTACCAGGACAGTAGGGCAAGTAGAACAGATCATCACTGCAAGAGGGGTTGGGTTGGGTTAGGGCACAAGCATAAGTGAGTGAGCAAAAAGGCACCCTCAGCACACACACGGCACAGAAACCAGCAGTCGGTCATTCGTTATTAATAGGTCATTAAAAAGTTAATGATCCTCAGCAAGTTTCCTTCTTTGAAAATAGAATACTATCAGCGAAACTGGAGCTCATGTGACATGAGCACACATTCATTTTTATAAAATACCAAGCATGTCAAAGACAAGTTGCTACTCTCTTAATACAAGCCAGAGTGATGTACATATAGTTAGGTTTTTAGCACATCATATATGAACTTAACAGCTGTAGAGTGTGGTAGGGTTTTTTTAAAGACCCCACGCAGTACTACAGACAATTCAGAGTGAAAAGTCCAAACATAAATTTGTGTACATGAGTTAAGCCCTTGTTCCCTGACCACCTGCAGGGACTAAAGCTCCCATATCCATTCCCCCCCAAGGCCAGTACAGTTTAACTAAGCTGAGATGTCCTGTGTTAAGCTAGGCTCTCATGAGACACAACAGCTTATCTCAGCGTGAGAGCCTTCCGGTGCATTTCTGCTCTTTAATAACACACTCACCTGGTGATGCAGAATTCTTTGTCTCCAGGGATGCCCAGGTAGCGCGGTCGCTCTCCAGTTGCCAGCACAAACTTGGCTCCGGTGTAGAATGTCTCTTTGCCTCGCTTGTTTGTGACCTGAAGGGAAAGGACAGAGCAAGACTTTCTTAGTAAATGAAAATCAGAACCACTGAATTGATCGAGTCAGAGCATCAGTGACATGTCAAAATACAGAAGTTCAGAAAACAAGAACTTCTGACATTATGAAAACCTCCTGTTTGTAAAAACAAGAACTTAAGCTCTTAAAAAGCCTACAGTACAGGCCCACTAGCCGATTTATGAAATACAGAAGCAGGACAGGTTTAGTCTGATTTAAGCATGTTCGCACACCATCATCAGCCATGTCAGGAACGCATCCAAGGATTTAGTTAACAAGACACTGACCTTGATCTTGTGTGGATCCACAAACTCCGCATACGCATTCACATAGTTGACATTCTTGTCACGTAAAGACACTCTGTAACCCCAGTTCAAAGAGCCGATGTAGTCATTTACGGCAGTCTTCATGGTTTCCCAGTTATGACTTACTGCATGAAAGAAAGGGTCAGATTTATTGATTGCTAAATTAACTCATTAAATCTAACACAAGGCATTAAAACATGTCAGAGGTGCTTGAGACAGAATCAAAGCCCAAGCGTGACTCAACAGTATACAGACACCATTACAACAAAAACCACACATCTATCTCAGTTCCTATTTTAGAGGACATTTTATTAGACTTGACAAATAAGCCAAGAGAACATTTTTCATCAATTTTAACAGAATACTGTAGTAAATACACACGATGCATTAATGATTATTTTAAACAATTTAAGAAGTTCATCTAAATGTAACCCATGGTTTAATACTAGGATTGTAGTTTGTTCATCCCTAAGGCTTCCCCACATTTGCTCTTGTTCACCCTTCTCACACACCCTTTATAAACACTGATAAGTTATGGCCTGGATTTAAAAAAAATAAATAAGTAAAATAAAAATCTATTCAACCTTCCTCCCCTCTGAGAAAACTGAAGCTAAGCCATGGGACACACAGAACCACAATGAAGGCCGACAGCGGTTCTCACCTTCCTCACTGAACTTCCAGCCAAATTTGCGGGCATCCTCCAGAGCAGTGTGCAACAGGGCAGTCTGATGCATCAGCTTCTTAGGAATACAGCCCACGTTCACACATGTGCCACCCAGACCTAGAGACGTTAATCAGACACTGTTATGCTGAACACAGCTATTGTTGTCCTACATTATGTTTCGAATTTTGTCCATCACAATGTACAACAGCACATACTTACCCCAAGATGTGCCCAAAGGTGTGGGGACAACATAATCCAGAACCATGACATTCTTCCCCAAGGCAGCTGCTTCCTATAGAACGCAAAGCACAAGGAGTACAATATAACTCATACCATTTAGCCAACAAAAAAAAATAAAAATAAAAATCAGGCTTCAACTTACAATGGGAAATTCGTACATAAAAATATAATGTTATTGTACATCAGTAGCGTATACATTATGATACAATGCACTGGGAGCAGTCACCTTTGAGCAGGCCAGACCTCCAGAGCCACCTCCTATCACAATGAGGTCATAGTCGTACCCAGTTATCTCCACACCCAGCAGCTGCTGTAGGTGGCCATCTTTATATGCCTGTTACCATGATAACAAGAAATAATTATCATAGGCACAAAAAAAAAAAAAAAAAAAAAAAAACCCCAGTAATAAGAGGCAATCATAATAAGGGTGCTCATGTATCATTCATTTCAATTACAAAGGTTTTTTGTTCCCCATTACTTTAAAGCATCATTTTTGAAAGGACGCATATCAGCACTGCTGGCTGATTAAGCAGTTGGACCCAAGACAGATAAAAGCAGCAGAGGAAAAAAATTAATAAATAAAAAACACCCAACCCTCATCAGATTTGCAGATATTTATGCGCTGACTACATAGAAAATAACTGACTGCTACTGCCTACTGCCTGCCCAAGTCCAAATAAATGCTCTGAGGCCATTTTACAATCTAATCTTTTTACCTGGAGTCCACTTAAAACCAAGTTAATAAACCTTCAACCTTACAACTTGTCTAACAGTCACAGTTTATGAACAAGAAAGTCAAGGTTTGGCTCTCTGTTGGGAAGCAGTCAGTTAATTTTACTGCAGAACTTCAGTTCATTTGGGACTTTGGAACGCTTCAAAACTATTGTCAAAGCTTCAAAGAGATTAACGCCTTTTGGACCCAATAAATCATTTCAGCAGATCAAACCTGACACCGACACGGTAGCACGGACAATTAATGTATTAATGTAGTTCAGGGACTCCAAGTTTTGTTTTAATATGATCCATCGTGGCTTCTGTTACAGATACTACTCTGTGGCTTCTGGCACATACATTAATCACATTAATCACTCGGCAATATAAACTAGTTACCAAACGGCAGTTTGAGAGAAAGGAAAGAGTTTTCTGAGTGAGAATTATTATATTTTTTAATCTACATTTTTATTTACCCTCTCTGTTCACATTAGGGAAGCACTGAAATGGCTTGGTTGGGGGGCAACAAAAACTGAATGCTTAAAATATTTTGAGTTAAAATGAAGGTCTCATCTGTTCAGAGTCAGAGGTACAAATCAAAAGTGGCAGTGTGAAGCAGCACTGCAAAACCACTTTAAACTCTAAATTATAGCATGAAGTCATCACTATGTTAGGCGTTGAAAAGTTCAGTGTTGTCACCATTCTGCCATGTTAGTTGCTTATCTAGCTTGCATGGTCAGGAAACAAAATTTTGGTTGAATTTCCTTAAGTGCAGATGCAATGAAACTACCCCTCACTTCTAACAAAATGCAGAAAAAACATACATCCTCCTTCTCTGCTGTGCTTTACATCCTACAGAACCTGCAAAACACAACCATAGCAACCATCCAGGCTTAGTGCTCATATTTGTAAGGCGTAATTACCTGCATGGTCTTGTCAGAGCCTCCTAGGTTTGTCTTGTTGACGAAGACGTTGGGGACGGTTTTCTGTCCAGTCATCTCCATTAGCACATCCTGGTAGATGGAGCCATTCTCTGGAAAACATGCCAGACATGCAGTGTGATACGGCTGCTCACGTTTCGTGTGGAAAATCGCTGCTGTAGCATGCCAACTGTGGGTTGGACTTCCAGTCACCTCCTGTTCCATCTTCCCTTTGTCTTTTCTTGTCTGATTAAAAAAATCTGCCGCATATATTAGATCTTTTATTTGCACCCTTCCTTGGGGGGGCACGACACTGCTGAACAATAAGTCCAGGGCAATGCACTGCAACCAGAGAGCCTTGGGTGTATTGTATTACAAGCTTAGCATGTTAGTGACCTGTTACTAGTTTAACTTTGACTTTATATATTTAAAAAAAAAAAAAAAACATTAAATTTGAGAGGCCAGAACAATCACACTGAAAGTCATCCATTGTTTAAGCTTCTAAATTATACCCAATTAAATAGAAAATATCTCGTGCATGAGGCAAACCTCTTAAACACTAACTTGTACCAGTGATATTTAAAGCACAGCATATGTTTTATGCTGAAATATTAAGGAAAAGCAAAAATGAATTGAAAGGGAAAACAGGACACGGGCACAGGGAGTACTCCGATGTGGAAAAAGAGTAATAAATGATTCGAGAGTTTAAAGGCTCAGGGAGAGACAGGAACAGATAAGCCGGGCCACGCAGAGCAGTGCTGAATGACTCAGCAAGTTTTGCAAGTTGGTGGTAGTAGCTGTACTCAGTTCTGACACTCCTTTATACACTGTTAATCATTGCAACACTGGCATTAGAAAGAAAAATTTCCCGAGTACATTTATAAAAACTGTCAGGTTTGTGGGCTACTGTGCACCAACTACACAACTGTACTAAAGGCCTCCTGCATTACTCTTTCATGCAAAACCCAATGTGGACATGTGCCGTTTCATAAGAGAAACATCCCTGTGTTGCAGTGCAAGTGTTTCCAAATAACATGTACAAAATACCACCAGCCTGCACTTGAGCCAGAAGAGGAACAAAAAAAAAAAAAAGGAAAAAGAAAAAAAAAGCCAGAACTCAATTAGAAAATGCTGCCTGGACACAATAATGACATCAATTACCAAAATGGAAGTAGAAAACTCACTAAATCACATTAGCCCAACTAAACAACGTTAGGAAAAGTAAACAGCACAAAGCTGCTTCCTGTGATGGCCTCATACAATGAAATAAGACCACCATATTTAGCAAGCTTATTTACTACACAGCAGAGCCTACAGGAGGCAATCCACCAAAAATCAGTGACCAGGCAGGAAAGACCTCAGTCCCTGAACCAAGCAAGAAGCCAGGGGCAACACTGAAAGAGGTTGAGATATCCACTTATAATAAGGGAAAAGCTGTTCAGACAACAACCACAGCCTAGACACGCCACTAAGATGGGCTTTGTGGAAGAGTACAGAGAAGAAAGCCCTTACTGAAAAAAGCCACATGTCTGAAGTTCTCTGGTTTGATTTGGCCAAAACTAAACTGTTCCCAAAATGCATGGTAGCAGTGGTGGAGACAGATAGATAGACATATAGATAGATAAAATCACATAACGGAGATGCTTTGCTTTAGGAGGGACTTAGAAACAGGTCAGGGTTGAGGGCCTGTTGTATGTAGGTGAACAAAATACAAGGCAGTCTTAGAAGAAAACCTCTCACTTGAGCACTGGGGTGGAGATTCATGTACCAACAGAATAATGCCTCTAAAAATCACCTTACCAAAGCTACACAGGAGTGGTCTGAAACCTCAGTGAACATCAGAATGGCCCTGTCCAAGCCCAGACCTCAACCTGGCTTAGACTTTAAAATTGCTGTTCATCCAAATCAGCCTTTTAACCTGACAACTTCAATAATTTGGCCATGAAGAATGGAGTTTTCAGCATCCAGGTGTGTAAAGCTGACAGGCAAAAATCCCAGAAGACTTGTAGCTACAATGAAACTCAAAGTAAGTTCAGCAAGCATCAACTCAGTGGTGGTGAATTCTTATGCAACCAGCAAATGTCTAATATTTGTTTAATTAAAATTTGTGTAAAAATAACCGTATTGCACTAAAAAGCAGGAATCTTACCTCCTGCATTATGGTTCATATGCTGTTCTTACTCACTAGTGTTGTATCTCCACCAACTGTATGATGTGCTTAACGCATGCAGGCTTTGGTAACGACCAACAGTAGCAGACAGACATGACAATTCTACAAAATCCATTTCTAAAGGCTGAGGCTGAAGTACTACTGTGCTACAGAATAAGAAACTAGCAATGTCTTATGTGTAAGTCCAGAAATCTCTTCAACATTCAGCAATATGGTGCAGTCACTATGAAAGCTGTAATTTTCTTAAAATGTAATACTGTCTAGTCATGATGCCTTCGAGGAATTTAACAGATGGAGCAGCAGAAGATTCACCATGAGTGGTACAAAACCACTTCATGGAAGCAGGTCTGTCTAGTTCTGACTATTGAACAAAACTGAGTTCTGTTTGACAATACAATAGAAGAAACGGTCACGTCAGTCAATTGTTGATTAATAGACCAAGAGCCACCTCAACACAAAGTTGTTTTTAAAAAAAAGAAAAGAAAAGAAAAAAAAAGCTTGACATAAGTCAGACAAAGGCCATCCATCCCACCCTACAAAGGAGTTTGGCATTCAGCCCACACACTACACTAGTGTCTATGTCTCAATATGTTTAACTGCTATGTGAACCTGTCAGAAGTAGGAGAGTTGCAGATTATTTTTGTGATGGACTTTATTTTGCTTGGATTTGTCAGTTTTCACATTTCTGCATCTATCTGATTCAGGAAAGCTAACCGGTCATCCACACTGATTAATCTGCCCAGAAAAATGAGATCATGCCTGTGGTGCACCAGGTGTCTGGCATCGGAAATGTTGCTATAGGTACGGCACCGAGGTGTGTCCACCACCATGCAAAAAATTACCAAATGAACATTTGTTTTGAAAAGAATCAATATAGCATCAAGGTCCCCACCCCCTTCTTTTCATAGTTGGAAAATATACTTCCTAGTTCTTGAATGTCCAGCAACTATGACTAAAAGAAAACAGCCCAAGCACCAGATTGCCTTATTCTGGAAACCCAGGCTACTGCTTTGGTTTGAAAGAAATTACAAGGGAGACCACAGTAAGTACATGGTAAGCTCTGTGTAAGCCAAGCTCTTACATAAATACCCAACATGCAAGTCTCATCTTTATCGAGTCCCTTTATTTGCTGATTTATTAAAAGCAATTAGTTTGCAAGCGTTCATATGCCAATAAATGTTGCAACACACACGTGCAAGTCAGAGGATGTAAAGTCATGCTTACCAATCAGATCCAGTTCCAAGACCTCGTACGTCACTTTCAACTCCGTAAAGAGCCCCTTCACCTGAAAAACCACAAAGAGACCGTTAACCCCCATCAGCATCAGAGGTTTACACACGTCATTTACTTATCTCTGGTTCGGCTGTAATCACTCAAATAAACAGACCAGTGCCAGTGCCAAAACAACTTCTATTAGATGATGCAGTCTGTGCTGGGATACAGTACATCATGATCTTGTGGAGCTGTGTGAATAAATAAATAAATCCCCACCATCCCTGAGCCCTACTCTGGATTTGGGAGCAGGCTACCAAGACTGGATGAATACATACAGGGGGGGTTTATCTGGCAAAACAATACGCTGACCTCAAACAATGGCATGCTAATTATCCTGTCATGTAACATTAATACTGGCACTCAGGTAAGGACAGTTTTCTAGATTAAACTAGTCTCGTTTCTGTCAGCACCGGCCTCACAGCAAGCCTACAGAGCTGCCGTCTCACGAGCACAACAGCATTTAGGAATTAAACCAAACCAAACGTGTTCAGACACGAACATAAACCGAGGACAGCCCCTGGGGTGGACTGGGGGGGTTTACAGAGGAACAGGGCGACTAGCACAAGCTCACCACTCCACACGGACCGCCTGGGGGGTTTATTACTGCAGGAAGACTCCAACCCCGGCTTTCACAGGCAGCCATGTCAGTGCAGTACCAGCCCCAGGTACAGCACCGCACAGCACTCAAGTTCAGCTCGCGGAGAAAGGCCATTTCCGGGTGCAGGGTCACTTTACACCATGTACAAACTCCGAGCTGCTCGTGCCGGTCGCCCACACACTCCGGTACGTTTGTGCTCCGTTAACGTGTTCGTAAAGAAGTACAGAACGGGTAACCTAGCGACATAACTAGCCATCTAGCTAGCGAACACGTCTTAGAGTCGAAGTCTAACTTTGTGTATCGTCCACACACCGCTCGAGCTGACTTACACGGCGCCATTTCTTTGCAGGCTAATTATAGTGAGTTAGCCTGGCCAGGCTAACGGCAGCCAGGAGCACGCGCTCGGGCACTTACCTTCTTACAGTAGGGGCAGTAGCTTTTACTGAAAACCACTACAAGATTGGTGTCGATGAGCTCCTGTATCCGAGCTCTAATCTGACCGTGCTCGGGCTCCACCGGCGGCATGATGAGACTGGGAGAAGGCGCGCGCGCGCGGGTCCGGACTTGATGAACTACTGACTGGGATTCGGGTGACGAGCAAAGTTGTAGCCGAACTCTCCCGAGTCCGAGTGGGGCAACACGGCGTCCTGACACCGCGCTAAAACGAGCTCAAATCAACAAAAGACAACTAAGGAAAACCTAAACGACTGCTGTGGCCGCGTTATTCCCCTCATATGTCCTCACAAGCCATACTCCTGCCTCTGTCCGCCCCGAGCTCGCCGGTATATATATACACACACACACCAAGCGCGCGAGCTGCGCCAAAACTTCACTGCCCAATCAAACGGGAAGATGACGTCACCGCGACTGCCTGATCATATTTGAAACCCGACTCACATGTTTCTAAACTAATATTAGAGAATTATCGACCGGTGTTCATATAGAACGATTCCTGAGACCAAGCAAAATTAAACTGAATAAAAAAAAAAACACCACCACCCGACGCTGAATTAAAAAGGCCCAACAGGCAATGTCTGAGGACAACTAAATATTTTTTGTGGCGCAACGCTGCCACCTTGTGGTGGAAAAATGCGTGCGCAAAACGAGCAGTGAACTGCAAGGCTTGGAGTGAGGGCTGTACACTCACTGAGCACTTTATTAGGAACATAAAGTTTAATTGTATTCATAAAGTGAGTATGAAGGCAAACAAAATCAGGGCTGGAATTACTTGAGTAATTGTATTTCATTATGATAAAATAATATACAGTCAGTCTATCTATCTATCTATCTATCTATCTATCTATCTATCTATCTATCTATGTATCATTTAGATATCTATCATCTATGATTTAATGTAGCTGACAAACACTTTTTGTGGTATGTTTCATTCAATATTTATTCTTCATCACCTAAAACAAGCGCACTTTGGTTAAAAATAGAGTGGAACATTAATCACTGTGGTTATTTTGGAAGCGGACCCCCTTGGCTATGATATGAAATAAAGCATCGGTGGGTGGATGGGAAGTGCTCTAATTAAACGGCATGAAGGTGCAGTCAGTGAGGGGTGCTTGTTTGTAAACTCCCCTCTGCTGACTGTTAGCTCTGCTGGGTGGAACTGTGGATGCCCATTTGTGCTCCCACAGTAATGATGGCACTGTACGCTTTATTAGATAGCACAATCTACTGCCCTTTACTGAGTAATAGGCAAACAAATGCACCAAGGTACATCCAGGGATGCCAGGTTCGTAGGCCAAAATGAGCCCAGCTGACATTCCAAATTATCCCCAAAACAATCTCATAGTAATTAAAACGCTTCCATTTCCCGACTCCGACTGGCGGGGGGGGGGGGGGGGGGGGGGGGGGGGGG
>JAQMCW010000035.1:13373229-13384769 GCA_030068335.1 Chrysichthys cranchii | reverse complement strand
GAACATTTGTTATGTTATCTATGTTCTGTTGTGAATAAAATATTGGCTCATGTGATTTCAAAGTCTTTTAGTTTTCAATTTATTCAACTTTAAAGAACGTCCCAACTTTTCTGGAATTTGGCTTGTAATTCAAATCACAGGTTTATATTAATGCAGTTCTCCTAATATGTCTGTAGTAACAGCCAATTCATAGGAACTTATGGTGGACACCCCTATAATCGCACAAAGACGAATAGTAAGTGCGTTGAAAACTGCACGCTGTTATTTACCAAAGATAAAATGCAAAATTGTTGAAATGGTGAAGCTTTCTATAAGGAGACTTTCAACACTTATGGAAGGTGTCTTTTGTGTCACTGCTTTGTTATATTCAGGATATTTTGTGCCATGTCTTCAGGACAGAGAACTTAGTGTTTTCTGTTTTCTCAGCAACATGACAAGCTGCTTTTTTGTCATATTAACTTCAAGAGAGAGGAGAAAAGAGATGCTGGCAAAGGAATGGCTGAGGAACAAACATGTTTTGTGGATGTTCTATAGTGATAAATGACTACAAATGGATAAAAAAACCTATGATGTGTCATTCAGTAATCAATTAAAAATTGCAATATTTGGCCTAGCACTAACGGAAGAATTTATTTGTGATGTGTCGTTATCGTTCTAGGAAAATACTTTGGTAATATTAATGCTGCTTTGCATCAGGCTGTCTAACATCACCATGTCATTGATTACATTTCTGTCCTGTCATGTTTTATTCCCTCTTAAGGTAATCAAAAGCTGATTAGGTTTTTATGCTGTAATAAGGAGGCTGGGATTTAATGCTGTTGTTGTTGTTTTTTTGTTTTTTTTACTCAGCAGTCTACAGTTATTTATTGGAACCAAGAGCATTGTGAAATAGGTAAAGCTTTCAGTCAGTATTTGTTGAAATGGATATATCGCACAACCCATCTTTATTAAGAAGATGGCAGGGAACACTTTAATTCAATATTTGTGTGCAGTTTTGAGTGCAATTTTTTTAATAGTCAAATTAGTCTGGTCTCGTATTGTTTTATGGATGAATATTTTTCCTTCATTTCAATTCATTTTCATTTTTCCTCCTTAAAGCAAAGTTGTTAAAGCGAAGCACAAAACGCTCTGACACCATTTTTCATAAACTGGTTGATGAAATTGTATTTAAAGGAGAAGGGAGGCCATAAAGAAAAGGACTGAAACAATGCTGCAGCTGTCTTGTCTCAAAGCAAGAAAGTCTTCAATATTAAAAGAGAGGAGTTTTTATGTTTTGCCACAAAAGAAGACTTGAGAGGAAATATGCTTTATACGCTGCTCCAACTAATTAAACACTTTCAATTAACAGTGCTTGAAAGCTTGCAGCAGAAAAATACAACTTGAAAACTGACAAACAGCTGTTCGCATACACAAACAGGAAAGAGAAAAGATCCTAATAACTTAAGTTCAATGGCATGCATCAAAATCTAGATCTGCAGTAAGTCATTTGCAATTCCAGCACGTTGAATTTGATTTTACTGCATGAGGTTTATCACATGGTCAATCGTGTGTACACTGAGATGTCAATCACTCAGCTTATTAAATGAAATTCTTTATGACCATTCTTCATAGGCTACTAAGGCAGAAATGACTATCCCATCACCATAGGGCTCCTCAACACCCTGAATAACATTTGTCTTTTTCCACTGGCTTGTGTGTATCCAGTTAATCTCACCCTGCACCTTTACCGCTGCGTTGATGACTAACTCGTCCTGATGGGGGCCATCACACCTCTCCATGTGGGATTTTAATCACGACCTCACTTGAAATGGAAATGTGTTCTCATTCAACAGGATTTGCACAAAACCTGTCAAGTGTTGAGAAGAAGTGAACTGAGGCACGTTTGATGCAGTAAAATGCATGCTTCTTTTCAAAGCACACATTTGTTCGTTGTTGGGGTTTTTTTTTTTCAGAAGCAACTTAGCGAGGCTTTTGCTGACACATTACTCGGGTTTCTAATTAACGCCTGACATTTCATAGTTTAAAATAGACAAACTGACAGTTCCATGTTCGTGTAAGACTGAAAGTTGATAACAAGGGTGTAACTTTTGCCCTAAAGGTGCTTTGTGTGTGTATTCCTTTGTAGCTATGAGAGGGAAATTTAATTATAGGGCTTAAACTATCAGCTACTCCTACTTCAATCAGCTACCGTCATAGCTACAATCACACTAATATTACAAAAGAAAATAGCTAGCGTGTTACTTCATGGGAAACATAATTATCAGATAGCAACTGGTTTAATGGAATGTTTAATGGAGCTATCTCATTTCAGTTGATCTCAATGAAACAGGTGAAATAGAACAAGTGGGCAAATTACTAGCTTTATTATTACTCGGAACCTCTCTATTGGGGATATTAACTTGCGAAGAGAAGATAAAAATACCAAATGGGGCACTTTTTTTTTAAGAACATTGGTCAACACTTCAACACGTACGGTGTCACGGACTTATGACACCGTTTTGATGTTTAGGCACTGTGGTCCAGACTGAGCATGATACGGTGATACAGTGATGGAAACCTACAAAGCTTTAATAGAAATATATGCTCATGTTTGGTAAACCATGGTTCCATAGGAACTACAGGTTTTTATATCAGTGTTGAGAACTGTACAACAAACTCTGAGTAAACTTAAGTAAAAGTACAACAAATTGTTTCAGTTTATTCACTTGATTAAAAGTAAAAGGAGTCATTAAAGGTCCACTATGCAGGATTCATCTGATTGCGTAGCTGAGAACGTACGCTGGCCATCAGGTGCCCATAGCATACTTTCAGTACTTACATTCACACCCCCATGCTTTTTCTTGCAATAAATAATAAGAGTGATCCTTCATTTTTTATGATCCTACAAATGTGCATTCTCAAACTTGTAAAAACATGAAATGCAGAAAGTGTTCGCTACAGTTTTGGCTGTTCTACTAAGGGCTACTGTAGTGGCACAACATGACAAAAAAATCTGAAGATTTGAAAAATCGTAGATATAGGTAATTATACCCTAATTAAAACATATGAATACAGGTAGTCCTCAAGTTACGATGGAGATGTGTTCTTCCACACTCATCGTAAGTCGAAAATATCGTAAGTTGAAAATCGATAGTCGAACCACTGTGTTGAACCACTTAGCCTAGCTGAGGTATCTCAGCCTAGCTTAGCCTAGCTTAGCCAAGCTTAGCCTAGCCTAGTCTTTTCCTGTAGAAGACCACACACACACTCACTGAGGACTTCATTTAAATCACATTCCTCTCAAAAGAGAGAGTTTGTCAGAGAGGTCCGCACCTGGTGGAGACAGCAGCACTGTGTCTCTGAGCTTCGTCCAGCCGTGACACCCAGCTATGCAAATACTGAGCTCTGGCTACAGACAGCCATCACTGAAGCTGTTCAGTTAATAATCACAAAAAAAAAAATCGGTGTACACCGATACACAAGTTAACTCCATGGGTTGTGGGAAAGAGTGAGGCATCACGTGAGGCAAGAGATCCGGGCATCGTCCGCGTACTTCCGGGTGTCTGCTGTGTACTTCCGGGTGTCTGCTGTGTACTTCCGGGTGTCGTCCGCATACTTCCAGGCATCGTCTGAACGTCTGCGTACGTCGTATGTTGTTATGCTGGCTTGCCTGTGATGCCTGCCTGCGAATTTGAAATATTTTCTAAATATTTTACAGTTTTTAGCGCATCACAATCGTCATCGTAACTTCAAAAAATCGTAAGTCGGGCCATTGTAACTCAGGGAGCACCTGTACTTACACTTATCCATTTCCGCTAATAAAGCCCCTAAATCCAACACAGTGGGCCTTTAAGAAAATTACTCGTCTAAGAGTAAATAAGTTGCCAAGTGAAAAACTATCTGAGTAATTACAAATGACTTTTTTTTAATGTTCTCAACTGACACATCAAATCCCAAACTGTCCTATACATGAATATATAGGAATGCATTTTTGCCTACTTATATTAACCAAGTGCTTGCTAACTTGCAATCCAAATGCAGATCTAATACCAGTGGCTTGCTAGATATTGTACTTGCTTCCAGCTACATCATTAGCTATCAAGCAAAGCACGGGCCTCTTACCAGGAGTGTAGAAAATAGTGGGAATGGGGGGACTTGTCCCCGCTATTTTCGGTAGATCCCCACTCTCCTTCCCAACGAAAACCCCAAATAAAGATCACTGATCACTGTAAGATTGTTTTAAATAATTTAACACTGAATTTTTAAAATGAAACCTGATACATTAGACCAGGAATGCTCGTGTAGCTCAGACTGTCTCAGACATTTTCAGCATTTGATGCACAAAGTGTAGACTTTCATCAGGAAACTCTTCAAGTGGAATTATTTAATATTTGCCAGTACTGTCTCTTAGCTCACTTACCGTCTTCTAAGGTCAAATGTATTACAGTATTTTTATGCTGTAAGTGTTGAAAAATGTAATCTTTTTTTTATCTTCAAACTTCAAATAATTCATTTAAAAAATGGATTATTTATACACAAAAGGTACCATTACAGTGACTCATGTACATAAATAATGTAAAAAGAGTACCTAAAGCTCATTACTTTCCAGCCCTGGTTATTATACACTTAGATTATACTTCAGTATCATAGATACAAAAGTAAGTGTGTGCTTCTCAGTTATTTCTTGGTTAGTTACACATCATTAGCATATGATTAGCACATTAATAATCTAATAAAGCTTTTTCTAGGTTTGCTTTTGCCATCTGTGGGTTGTTGCTGCTGCCTCTATGTGCGCACTGAAGAAATGTCAATGCCAGATTAGATATGTCCATGTCAACTGTTTGGCATGACACACAGTTAAGAGGCAAAAATACACTGGCGTTCTTACAACACAAGATCAAAGCAGGAAAAGCAAAAAATAAATAAATAAATAAATAAATAAGGAAAGCTATTAATACCTGTAATAAGCAATGCCTTCTTAATCTAAGCTTTAATCTTAAAATGATCCTAGTCCTACAACAGCAATGTAATTGTATAAGCCTGTTAAAAATATCATGCACTGTGCACTCTATGGGCCATATTCAGAGTTGGCAACTTAATTTGGTGACTTAAGTTACGTTAAAAGTTGGGTCAGTATTTACAGAGGGGAAGCTGTGCGTGTTCAGAGACGGGTTACGCAGCTACTTACGTCAGTTCTGAATTATGCTCATCACCCGTGTGTTATCACCAGATTTTTCTGGATTACATGCTTCCAAGATTGGGTTTTCCAATACTGTCTAGATAACCACCTTTAAACACAAGCAATTTCCTTTAAACCCTTAAAAATGAGGGAATGCAGACTAAACCAGGAAGTAGCAGTGTTTGCTATCAAAGATCTCAAATTGTCAAGTTAATAAAACAATGCTAACGTTTTTGTTAATTCCATTCATTCTTCTGTTCAGAAAACATGCCAGTGGCTTGAAAGATAAGCTGAATGAGCACTCATCTGCTACTCTTTTGCTTATGCTTATGGAGTGTAGTTCATAATTTTATCCATGGAAATTGGTCCTTGAGATAAACAATGTCTCTGATTAAGATCACCTGCGCAAAAGGAACCCTTTTTTGTGACAATGCTGTTCATGTGTTTTCTTTATGCATTTAATATCAGCCTCAAATGGCACTGCATAATTATTTTGGAGCAAATTTACAGGCCAAACCATACATTTCAGCATTACATATTATGGAACCGCCAGCCAGCGGTGCTGGAATTAATATTGCTCCTCGCTTGACCGTCTATCATGCAAAGTAATGGGTTTAAGTACAAGGTCAGAATTGTGCATAACTAAGACTCACCGTTGTTATAAGCAAACTCCAGGTCTGAATACCAAAATGCACATATTTTTGTAATAATCCTCACTTTTCATTATTGCTATACTTAGAATTACATCTTTGCTGTAAGTTAAAAGATTTGACAGCAAAAAAATGAGCACATCAAATATACACAAAGGCATTTCAAAAGTATAAATAAACACCAGCATTTTTTGAAAAATCTATTTCGAGAAACGTCCTTCTAGCTGCTCTGCCATAGTAGCCACGTTGTTGGAGATACCACTCAGCGCCTTACAACGGAGAGTTTTTTCAACAATCTAGTTGACAGTCTGAAGACACCTGTCAGAAGGCCCGGGTCGACCTGAGCAAGATGCTGTTGATTCCTTTCCTTTCCTTCTGAATTGTACAATCACTCTGTTGACTGTGGCAAGAGGAATCCCGAGGTTTTGTGCAATCATACGCTGGCTAAGCCCGCCCTCAGACTGACCCACAATACGCCCTCTCTGAAATTCACACAACTCTTTTGCTTCTGGTGTTCGCCGCATGGCTAGTTGCTCTGAACAATTAATGTACTGTAATCTGAAATAAAAATAATAATACATTAACAAGTCTGCAGCACCAAGTGGTGTCTGCATAGATAAAACGTAACGAGGGGCGTCTATTTACTTTTGAGGTGTCTGTGTAGATGCATTCATATAAGAAGCTTGCCTTTTTCACACAAAATGAAAAACACATGAAGCAGAGCACAGGTTGGAGGGGAATTGTGCAATTAGCCTGTCACATATCATCATACTCCTGATGCACTGTGTGACACATAATGAGAAAACTAAAGCAAATGGGAATTCCATCCTCAAGATCGTTGATATTTAACCAAATCATTTGGATGACAATTGTATTTAGAAGAAGTACATCATATCCTTGCCTTGACTCAGCCGTACTCCCTGCAGATTAGTTTTAAGTGGCAGGAAGCTCTCTGTAATGGTATTTAGAGCTATAACAAGGACAAACAGTGTCAAAACACACAGTCTCTTAAAGGGTGCCAAATTCTCTATTGGATTGAGCTTCAGCGATACCAAAACGCCTATACGATTGATCTATAGCAAGCAAATTATAAGTTAATGACACAGCTAATGGTGAGATAAATACTGCTAACGGTCCGTATATGCTGCCATTATCTAAATGTCATCCAAGCCCTAATATATCCATGCATCCAAATGGCTTCCTCACACACCTGCTTCAAATGTGAAGTCAGGAAGACAAAAAGCCTCCTCTTGCATGGTCTGTTTTATGGACAGATGAAATTAAGACGAATTTGTATTGGAGTGGTGGATAGAGGAACGTGGGGAGCAAAAACAGAGCTGCTCATGATTCAAAGCCTCCCATATGAGTGGATTGACTCACTCACCTACACCAATAATGTGAATGCCGATGGCAGCAGCTTGGTGATTTCTGAAGCATCTTAGTAGCTCAGTTCAAAGAAAAATCTCCTTGAATCTTTCTGCAGGAAAATAACCCAAAACATGGAATCGAATGCACTCACTGGTCAAGTAAAACAACCTCGCTGAATATCTGTGTACTTTGGCTGAAAACAAGACAGAAGGCAAAAAAAAAAAATGGCTTCATCACAGATTATTATCAGAGGAAAAAACAGCTCTTATTGTTTATGCTGAACACAGATTAGTCAGTCATCGGCTCCAAACGAATTTGTAACTGAATACAAAAATGGTCATTTTTATCTTATTTTTTGTTCAATTGAGCCTCACAAATGGACCTTACATCTTCATATATAAAAGGCTTGCATTATCGATAAAATCTCCCCATTATAAATCATAGATACCCTTAAAACTGTTAATGTCCATTTCCTGATCTTGAGTGTTTAAATTCAAAAATGAAAATCAGGATCACAGGGCGGCATGGGGACTTAGTGGTTAGCACTGTCACCTCACAGCAAGCAGGTCCTGGGTTCGATCTCAGCGTCGACCTGGGCGCCTTTCTGTGTGGAGTTTGCATGTTCTCTCCAATGTCCGCGTGGGTTTCCTCTGAGTACCTGACATGCACATTAGGTGGAGTGGCTACTCTAAATTGCCCGTAGGTGTGAATGCGAGTGTGAATGGTTGTCGGTCTCTGTGTGTTGGCCCTGCAGTGGATTGGTGACCTGCCCAGGGTGTGTATCCCGCCTCTCAGCTGGGATTGGCTTCAGCTTCCCCCCACGACCCTGAACAGCATTAAGTGGCTTGGAGGTGGATGTCATCATGATGGAATCATGATGACATTCCTCTTGCAGGGCATTTTCTTCCAAGAATGTTGTTATTTCATCCTACTTAAACCAATAATAAACTTTTCAATTTTGACAACAAAGACAAAGCACTCTGATTAAGATTATATGCAAATGAAGCCTAATTATCATTTGGTGCTTAAAATATTTTCTCATTACTTTTAATTCTTCGCAACACCTGCTTTTTTATTAATATGGAATTTTCCACACCAGGTGTCTCTGTCAATCATTTAAATCAGTTTCTCCGTGTGCATGTTCACCCTGCACAACTGCCTATTTCTCAGAATAGAAACCATATGCTAAGGTAATTTATCATTCTGTCTAAACAAACAGATACGCAATAACAAAGACGAGGAGTGAGTTGGAGAGCAGAGTTCAAATAGAAAATTGAAGGGGGGGAGCAGAGCATCATTACTGTTGGATTGTACGGTCTTGAGAAAAAGACACGTTTGCTTTGTGGTGTCTGATGGGGCATAAAGGTAGATTATGTGGAAAATGAGAAAGGGAGTACACAGATATACGTACAGTAGGCTCCGATTGTCTGATACCACTAGTGCAGATGCTTCTGTTTTGTGTTTTTTTTTTCTAATTTAATACATTTTGTATTTAAAATTATATTAATGAACAGCAGCTTGAGGGAATCTTTGAAATATTTACTTGAATTTTAGAGTTTCTTGGTATTTAGCATGCACCCTTTTTTATTTAATGACAGTGTGCACTCCAGCTGGCACTGACTCCACAAATTTGTGCAAAACCTTATGATCCATTTTAGATCAAATCCATCAGAGTGTCATCTGAACACATACTTCAGTAGAAGAGACTGGGCATGGAGAAAATCTGGGCTTTTGTACAAAGCACATAACATGGACAATATCACAGATTTGCTTATACTTGAATAAGGACCTAGAGGTAGTACAGAATCCTGAATGTTAAATATTCAAGATAGTGAACATAGTATTTTCTTTGTTTTCATCTTTGTTTCGGAATTCTAAAACATTCTGCTTCTCGATGTGGTCTTAAACTTTTGGACCCCACTGTATATGCAGAAAAAAGAGGGAGCAGCTAATTGTTGGTTTTAAATCCAAAGCTGGAGGAAGCTCAGTGTGGTGAATGTGATGAGACAGCCACATTTTCACTGAATTAGCTCATGCTTCTCATTTCATTAGAATGTCATGGAGATGAGGTTATAAATGGGAATGAAGTGCCATTTTATTTAAAACATGCATGCACACACCATCGCGTCCTCTCTCTCTCTCTCTCTCTCTCTCTCTCTCTCTCTCTCTCTCAAAAGAATACTGCATACACTTATGCATGAACAAGTGTGTGTAAATATGTGCATAGAGTGTGTTGTATAAGACATACTTTAATTATTCTAATCCTGTCCTCTTTGTGCTCCCTGCTGATTTAAACACGTTTTCAATCCTTTAAACGGGCAACACAAAAGCTAAAGTCTTATCCTACTGCGCACAAAGCGTTCCTCTTAATAAATCAAGCACCAAGCTGCACAGACATGGAAAATATGACTAACAAGATTTCCTCGTCCTATACATAACCGCAGAAATTCACACAGAAATTCACGGAGCGGTTGATTGATATTTAGACCCCAAACCCAAAGCTAATGGCTTGTTAGGCGTAAACTTAATGTTAGCTCAACATTAATTAAATGTCTTCATTTCCCTAAGAGCCCTGAGTGAAGTATACTGAATCTATCACTCATCCGAGTTACTCTACCACTCCCTGCACTCAGCCACTAATCTGCTCTATCCAGCCATGCATCTCTCTGTCTCCCTGTCTTTCTCTCTCTCTCTCTCTCTCTCTGTGAGAGTGGTGATTTACAAGGCTTTAAAGCCTTGTTAGCGTGGGCTGGGTTTAATTGGTTTAACCTTGCTGCTGTTACAGTAGCTATTATGCTGGAGTTGGCTGCAGAGAGCACAGGCAGTGGAAATGATGACGCCTGTCACTACTGTTTAGCTTTATGTGCATTGTCTTGGTCCTATTTTAGCCTGTTAACATTCTTCAAATTTCTTGTTTAAGACTAAACGTGCTGGATTGCTGTCATTAGAGGTTTACATTGACAGGATGAGCGCCATGCCCTCAAACTATGGTACTGTCCGTGGTGCTGATCATAGCATGACATGGTCATTATAAAGTTATAAATGCTTAATTTTTCAAGTATGCTTTAGATTTCAGTGTGTGCTAGTAGTGGTTAGGTTACTAGGAAACCACAGATAATCACTAATGTAGCACTATGCATTTTTTCACTCGATGCATTTGCTACAGAAGAATATACTGGTATTGACAAGCACACAGCTAAGGTATAAATGTATATATTGCCCAGCAGCTGATTTTTTTTTTTAAATTGAAAACCTTTTAAGTCAAGAAGCTTGTAAGAAAATAAATTATTGTATCAGTGTAGAGGAGTTATTTTGATAAATGTTACATTGTTTCATTCTCATAACATATGCTACAAATATTTTTAATCAATCAACTTGTGAATTTGTTGTTGGCTGCTTGGAAGCAGAATTGATTTAAGGTTCCTGTTTGCTCATGTATCCACAATCTCAGATACTGACCTAAGAAAACCAGAAACCCTGCACTGAGTTTCATTCCATCAAGCAAATTCCATTCATTCATTCATTCACATATCTTCAGGAACTCCTACCTTGGTCAGGTAGAGTCTTTCCAGGAAACTGGGAATACACTCTGTAATCAAATGCAATTGCAGTGGAAAAAATTGGTAAACTATAAGACATATATAAACAAGACATGTCTAAATATTTATGTATAAAAAAATATATTTTGTCCTATTATGGGCAAACACTATCCTGTAAGTCCTTTACATTATGCCAGTCTGATCTTACATGAAGTTTAAGTTTTATCTGACTCCCTACAACAATAGGCCTACAGGTTGAAATGAGGCCTATGTGCTACTTAGATGAGCATACACTCCAATCTGCAGTGATTGTAGCTAAATACCCTGCCTGTGCCATACACAGGAAGCAACAGAAATAAAAATCTAGAATATAAAAATATACTCTGGTTGCATGTCTTTCATCCAGCACATGTCGGTTACAAAAGTCCATATAAAAGCAATGGTCACACCAGACAAATTCAATCTGTCTGGGGGAAAAGTCTGCTGTTCTGAATGGAAGAGGTCATGTTAGACAAAAAAGAAATTTGTTTCTGCCTTTTGCATCAACCTCCTTTGATTTCTCCTAGTTGAAATGTGACACCTGAAGTATGTTTCAATAGAAAATAAGCATGGATTCAGGTTACACATTTCTGAGAGACTTAACTATAGGGCAGTAATTGAAATACTTGGAAATTGTCACGATGGCGGGTTGTGGCGGACACAAGCGCAGAAGCCATGAAATAAATACGAAGATATTTATTTACAAAAGGAACCAGCAAACAAATCCAAATCGACAGGCAAAGAATAATCGGGGAAACGGGCAGAAGGTCAGAGATCGCGCAAACA
>JAQMCW010000035.1:13332830-13350251 GCA_030068335.1 Chrysichthys cranchii | reverse complement strand
CTGAGAATCTATACAGCTGATGTAAAACACACACACACACACACACACACACACACACCACTCTCATATCACTGAGGCTCTGTACAGCTGGTAGTCACACACACACACACACACACCACGCTCATGTCACTGAGGCTCTATACAGCTGATGTAAAAACACACACACACACACACACACACACACACACACACACACACACACACACACACAGAAGCAGCAATGTTCCATACCTAAAGTGTATTTTATGTATTGACAGGAAGTGACATCACTGCACTCATAAACAAAAAGTACAGTTATGCATCAAAGATAAATATTTTATCCTCATAAATTAATTCATTTTCCAGAAAAAAAAATGAAATTGATGTTTACATTAACTTCCTGTTCCAACCGGAAATGACCTCTACAGTCCGACTGTAATCATAAATCTGAGTGATGTGTTCTGATTGGTCAAAATAAAACCTTGATTTCTTGATTTCAAGCACTTTACTTCAGTTCATTCATCTGTATCTCACGCGAACTCATTCAAGTGTTAACACTTCTTTCCTTTTGAAGTAGCCTCCATGGCCTCAAGTTTAGCGTGGTGCTAATAAACTCTCACAGGCAACTATTCCATCATCATCATCATCATCATCATTATCATCATCATCACCACCACCTCATCTCTGATTTTGCTGTAGAGACAAAATATCTGGAAAAAAGGGGACGATTTTCTTCCAGCATGATTGTGTAAAAAAAACTACACCAAAAAAAAATATTTTAACGCAAAGGAAAATCTGAATACAGCTGTACCTCAGTACTGTAGTATGACTCAAGGTAGTAGTGCTGTGTCTGGGTTTATGAAAAAGGTGTCATTGGGGTTTTTTTTAACTGTACCCTGTCAGAGCGATGAGGTGAGGTGACACACTCCCAGCTGGAGTCAGACGTAAAATCCATTTCTGGCTTTATTTAGACTCCAGGCAGAAGGACAAACTCGTAGCCGAAGAACAGGCGGGGTAACAGAACTGCGTACAACACCACGAAGGAACGGACTATAATCATAAACTGAATAACAAGCGAGAAGGTCAGAACCAGAAGAGAATACGGACGCCCGCACCTGGAGCGAATCCTCGCGTATGCGCCCGCAGCGCCGCTGCTGGGAGTAATCAAAGTGGGGGTGTGCGCGCCGCATGGGCGACTCCATGACATATACATTGTTTGGATACATTTATTTTCTTACTTTACAAATGACTGTTATGATAAATGTGCTTAGCTGTGTTTAGTGTGTGCTCTTCTTGTTTTATCCTGTTCATTTTGTGTTTAAATGCTAAAAAAAAACAATATTTCAGTGTAATTTTTTGGGGCCGGGAACGAATTCTTTGGTTTTCCATTATTACCTATGGGGAAAATCCGATCAGAACTTGAATTTTTTAGGATTCAAACCCACGCTCGGAACAGATTAAGTTCGAGTACTGAGGTAACACTGTATTTTTGCGATGCATAATAATAATAATAATAATAATAATAATAATAATAATAATAATAATAATAATAATAATGTCCTGAAAAAACCTCCAACGTGTGAGACAAGAAGTGTAAAGAGATGAAGTTATATAAGGACTCGACTGGTGACTCACACACACACACACACACACACACACACACACACACACACACACTGTACTGTCTCACTCCTACTGACATGTTGTTGTTGCTGACCTGCTTTTTCCTCCTACACACACTCACACACACACACACACACACACACACACACACACAAACCATATTTATCTTTAAAAGAAATTTTAGCTGATATCAAATGAGGAACATGTGCTGAAGTGCAAGATCAGAATCGAGCGTAACTGGGACACGCCCCTAAACTCCACCCCGTGAGTCCACTTTTGACACCACTCTTGTGTCAGCTCTTGTGACACTTTAAACTGGAGCTGTGGAGCACAACGCTGGCGTGAGGTTTGACGTGATGTGACGTGCTTATAGCTTGTAATAAACACACACTCAGGCTGAACACATCACTGCTCCATGTCGCTATCAGTCAGGACGCTAACACTAGCACTTGCCTTAACACAAACACCTTTCCTGTGTGTGAATGTTATAAACCTTGTGTTTTATTTAGGAAGTGTGTGTGTGTGTGTGTGTGTGTGTGTGTGTGTGTGTGTGTGTGTGTGTGTGTGTGTGTGTGGGGCGTCGTGACAGCGACAGTGCTGGAGGAAGTGAGCGTTTTATAACCCTGTAATCAGGAGCTGCTGTCAGGAGAAAAACACACTGTGACTCATCTTTCTTTGCACCGTCCGGTTCCTCCACCAGCACAGAGAACCTGCGAGTGTGGAGGCGAGCTTCTAATCGAGGTGATGCGTTACACACACACACACACACACACACACACACACACACACACACACACTCGCTGTCTCCTTTACACCGACATTCTGTAGCTCGAACACTTCATTGTTCGAGAACCTGTTCATAATGCACTGCGAGTGGAGTGGTGGAAAAGGTCCTGGCATTTTTTCCAAAGGTTCACTATTGGGTTCTTCAGTTGGTCCTTCAGTGGGTTCTTTAATGGTTCCTTTGTTGGGTTCTTCAATGGACGTATGGGTCTTCACTGGAATCTTCAATAGGTTGATCATTGAGTTCTCCCTCAATTGTTTCTCCATTGGGTTCTTTAATTTGTTCATTAATGGTTCCTTTATTCACTGGGTTCTCCTGTAAGATTATAGATCCTTCAGTGGATCACTGGTTCTTGAATGAGTTCTTTACGGAATCATTCTTCTCGTCCTAGCGTTAGTCCCACGTCATCCAACGGCATTGTATCATCTGATGTGACCATGGAACACCCCAACCGACGTGTCGCTCCGTCTGTCGTTGGCACACTCACACCTATGGGCAATTTAGGGTAGCCAATCCACCTAATGTGCATGTCTGTTGGAGGAAACTGGAGTACCTGGAGGAAACCCACATGGACATGGGGAGAACATGCAAACTCCACACAGAAAGGCGCCGGGGCTCGAACCCAGGACCTTCTCGCTGTGAGGTGACAGTGCTAACCACTTAGCCACCGTTTAGCGCACCACTAGTTTGGATCTGTCCGGTGAAGAACCCCTCTGTTGTAGGGCTCCATATAGAAGAACCCTCACAGGTTTCACCTGAGGGACAGCCCAAGAACCATTCATTGGATTTTTGATAAAAACAGGAACAGTAACTTTACCTTTAGCACACCCTTATACGCTTTACACGGCCCGGTTTTTCCACGCGAAAGGCGGAGCTTAGCTGAAATCACAAACCTGTTCATGTGACAAGCACATCTTTAGTTTAGCCAGTTCGCCAGATTGCTAGCTGTGTATCTGTTAGAGATGCAACATTGTTGTTGGGGTTAGATTCTAGGTTAATGCTAGCTAACATTAGTGCATTGTTGTATGGACGTAGCTTGCTGAAGTTGCTAATGTGACTGTTATTGTGAAAATAAAAAGACTAGTGGTCATGTCACTGGTTAAAATTTATGATTGGCTGATTAAATTGATCTTAAGCTCCGCCTTTTTTCAGCCTGTCACTCAGCATTGTTGGCTTTAGAATGTGCTTCATAGCAGACTGTGTGTGTGTGTGTGTGTGTGTGTGTGTGTGTGTGTGTGTGTGTGTGTGTGTGTTATATAGAATAATTAATTCATTCTTTAATGTCACAAGTCATTAGAAAAGAATTTAAATCAGTGCATTCGTTAATTAAACTGTAATTAAGCAGTAATTAAACAGTGATTTGTGTCTGTGACGGATCAGAGTGTTTATGGGTTATTATAATTATCTTTAATTTACATCACAACAGTAAACTATAAATACATTTATAAATGTGTTTTGTATTCAAGTGAACGGGAGTGAATAAAAAGGAGTAAAGAAAATAAATATAAACCCTATTTTTAACCTGCAGATTAAATGTGAGTGAAAAAGGAAACGCTGTCTTGTGTGTTCTGCGTCTCGGAATAAAACCGATTAAAATCTGAGCCTCAGATGTGGAGGAAGATCTCCTCCTCCTCTTCGTCCTCCTCCTCCTCTTGAGTTTCAGAGTATTGATTTTAGAAAAGCACTTTAGCAGTGAGATCTGATTTCACTCTCTGGGAAAAAAAACCCATTATTACCCATAATTCCAGAGTAAGCGGAATGTATTGATCTCTTTGTCCACATTATCTCATTAGGATGATGTTTATTACACTCCTGTTATGCACAATAATCGTTTTAAAGCCCAGTTTCGTCTCTGAGGCGCAACGAGGAGAGCAAAATGGATGCAGCGGGGCGGTTTAATCCGTGATGATGGATGATGACATCATCGTGTTTTTAGGGTGTAGTTCGACACGAGGCCGGGATTCCTGACTGTAAAACTAAAGAAGTTTATATTAATGTATGTTTTAACATGTACAAAGTTATGCGCTAATGAAAAAAAAAAACACTGGAATGAAAGCAGTCACTATAATTAAAATAGAAATGCAAAATCTTAATCGTCATAAATAAGTGATTATGATTTTATTAATTCATCAAAAATGTTAATGTAACTTTAGATTTTAATGAATATTATTCAGAAATTAAAATTGTCATGATTTTTAGGTTAGTCTTCTAAATCATGGCAATAATTAGTGTGTGTGTGTGTGTATATATATATATATATATAAAAACAAAATATATCAAGTCATGCTACAATAAAAAAAATCACTGCAATTAAAAGCAATCACTGTCATAAAAATAGAAATTACATTTTAAATGTTTAATAAAGTTTTAAGAAATGTTTAATAAAATTAAATATTATGATATTTCATTAATGAATTCCTGTGATTCTGTGATTTAGGCATTATTTATTTATTATTTTAGATTATTTGTAAGATAGATAGATAGACAGATAGAGAGAGATAGGTAGATAACTTTATATTTTATGTTAAGTAGCTGTATTAAAAACAATAAGGGAACTATAATGGGATTTTCTTCTTCTTATTTTGTTTTCAAATGCATCTCTAAAATAATTTTAAAATTCCTTTTTTTTACACACCTATAATCCCATGTTGTTAATGGCACATCTCTGGTGAATTTAATCGGTATCGATCGTGGTGACCTCACTATTTTCTGGCCTGAGTTGATGAGGTTTGCTTTGTGACAGTGAGATGTTGCTCTCTGCTGCTCTGCCCTCACTCAGAGACTTTTTAGTGGTAATTGATCACGATGACATCATCGCTTTAATGGTGTCATTTAACCTGATGTTAGAAACCAGACGAACACACACACACACACACACACACACACACACACACACACACACACACACACACTAAAAAGACAAAACCTTTTACTATGATTTCTGGTAATTTAATTATTCCAATGCAAAAAACTACCAGTTTAAAATTAAGCTCATGATAAGATGCCAGTCACTCTATAAACATGTTATTGTATTTGCTGAAGCTGAATGTTTTTCACTTCATGTTTCACTTTATTGAGAAATCTCCATGTTTGTTGTGTTCAATGTTCTAAAATAATTTAAACGCAGGCGAAAACGTGCATGAAACGGACATGTCGTATTGGTACGGTGCTGGGGGTCATCCAGGGCTGGTGCTAGGCATAGGCGACGTACGCGATCACATCTTCTTCTTCTTCTTCTTCTTTGTCATATTCTTCAAATACTGAAGGTCGTGTCTGATTTGAAAAGCCTTGGTGGATGACTCAACTAGATTCCTCCATTGCTCTCTGTCTTCAGCTTGCTGGAGAGCAGTTGTTATGGAGAGATCCAGAATCATTTTGATCTGATCAGACCAGCGGTGAGGCGCTCTTCCACGTGATCTTTTACCCTCTACTCTGCCCAAGAGAACCAGCTTTTAGAGGTTTTCTGGATCCCTTCTAGCTATGTGCCCAAAATAACTCAAGATCCGCTGGTAACAGGTTGTTGATAGTCTGTTTGTGATGCGATCACTTAGGACACCAATTTGAAGGGGGTGCCGGCATAGGAGGGTCTTCGTATCCCCCTGAGACCTGAAGTTTACTGGTGTGTGCCTTGTCCTTTCTCCTCACTGTTTCTCTTTTTTCGTATATTTCGTATATATAACTATTCAACTTGATCATTGTCTCCAAACAGGAAGAAGTTTGGCAAAAGAGTAATACCTAATGGTCCTCATATGAGGATCCTACAAGGAAATACACATAATGTAGTTTGGGGGAAAATGTAATGTCTTCTCAGGAGGACACTGGGGTCTCAGGAGGATCTATAGAGAGGTAGTTGATGTTAACAAGACATGAATGAACCAGAACAATGTACCTATGTACACCAATTTTCAGTGAGCAAATAGTAAGATGCCAGGCATAAAATCCAGCACCCCAGCACAAACAAATAATCAAACAAAAAGTCAAACATTACAACTCCCTTAGTTGGTGGAATTGAAAATTTGTGACATAATACTGCCACCTTTCTGTTTAATTTGCATCATTTATAATGAGACTATTCAGATGTACAAATATTTCTCAATCACTGTTTATTTCAATCAGATCACATTACTGAAATGCTAATCAGATCCTTTCTTTTAGAAGAAGCACAAGATGGTTCATTTACATAACTTGTGTTCTTTTTTAAACAAAAAAAATCTGTTCAATACAGTAGTGTGGTTCCCCAACATTATCACAGTGTGCAAGATGAAAACAGAAGAGTTAATATGATTAACTTTACTGTCAGCTGCACCCTTCACAAAATGCTCATACAGCAAGCATGGGGCAGTGTGATTCCTGCCCCAGTGGGCCTCTGGACTACTCATTGAAGTACCCATTTTTGACCACTAGGTGGAATTAAAAACTGTACAATCCTATATGGATCACCAACCCTGTTCCTGGAGCTCTACCTTCCTGATGATTTTAGTTTTAATAATCATGCTCACCTGACCTTCTATTCATTGCCTTAAGATGTTCCTGATCATCTTTAAAAAAAAAAAAAAAGGTGTGTTATATTTTGGTTGGAGATGAAACCTGCAGGAGGAAGATATTCAGGAACAGGGCTGGTGACCACTGAGTTACAACAATCCTGCGCTTCAGTTACACACTGCCAAAAATGGTGACCACATCAATGAAACATCAGCTTATATCTGTCAAATAGAAAACATATCTAATCATTACATACTCAAAAGAAATAAGTAGTAATTTAACACTATTTGCAGAAGGTGAATGATGATGTTAGGACAATTAGCATTTTTTCAGTAGCCAATATACTGTATGCATGGTCTCTGCAACGCCTCACCTTACAAATGAGCCACCACTGATATTAATCTCAATGTACTAAACATTCAGCAATTAACGGACATGTTTGCCTATGACTTTGTCTGCCTCCTAAAACAGGTTTAAATTAACACCATGTGTGTTCCTCTGAGCCTTAATAGTCCTGGGAATCTGATATCATGGTACAGTCTCTTATTGTTGATTCACCATTTTGGCATGGTTTGTCAGATATCTAGTCAGATAGCCAACCTAGCCTACAAACTGAGTGTTTTGAGTGTTTGAGTCATAATGGTGGGATGCTATTGCTGTGTTATATATACCACAGCTGTGCTGCTGTTGACAAAAAAGGGGGGAGAAAACTACAGTGGAGCTTATACCCTAGGGGAAAAATTCAAGTAAAATTTCAGATGTAACATCGGAGAATGTGTATTCTATACACTGCATTCTCATTTTCCATCTTCCAGTAGATATTATGGGAATAATTCAATTTCATACAGGCTGTAATGACTGAGCTGTGTATAATCCACCTAAACAGAAAAAAAAAAAATTGAATTTATAGAATTTTCACTAGTACTTTTAAAAGGATCCCCGGCTACTCTGACATGCTGGCCTTATATGATTAACGCTGGCGTCAGTTATAAATACGTAATACCAAAAAAACTCAAATGTGTTCGTTTGTAGTAATTTTTATTAAAAAAAAAGGAGAAAATCCGCTCACTGATAGTTCGCCATTTTTGTTTACGTCGCAAAGCATTCTGGGTCGATCCCTTTAAAGAAAATGAAAAAATATGTCTCCTGTCTCATCAGTACATTGCATCAGTACTCCATACAGTGCATTTCTTTCAGCAACTGTAAAACAAGTAAAATGACATATTAATATTTGTTTGATATCTAATATTAATACTCTGTTGGGTTTGCTATGTAAAGGTTCTGTTTAAAACATTTTCTCACATATGAAGATATGGCACAAGTGATCTTATCATGCTTGTGTGAATGCTTATTAACTGAGGCAAAAATATTTTTCCCGTGGGATCGGTGGCTCTAACACATTTCTCAAGTCATATATTAAAGCTTGAAAGGGTTTAGGGTAAATCGCAGAAGGTTTGGGCTCATTAATAGTTTTGATGGAGAAGAAATTAATAACAATACCAACAAGTTATATTCATCCCATGTCTAGCATATAGAATTTATTATTTTACTGTTTTATTAGTAGGAAAAGGTCGAGTGTACAGAGAACCAAAGTATACAGAATACTGCACTCTTATATATATATATATATATATATATATATGCATATTTAAAGCTTAAATACAGTGAATGCTTATATGCTTAAATATGTCTCTGCTTATTTTAACTGTCAGTAAACATTAGGGCTGTGATGAACAGTGAGGGCACTGTAAATGTAAACTTAGCATCGCACATTAGTCTGAACACTGTGTTATGACATTTTGGCTTGTAGATCTGCATGCACAAGCGAACGGGTTCAGGACCTGCAGAGCGAACTAATGTATGCTGCTGAAGCTACATTTACAGTGCCCTCACTGTTCATCACAGCCCTAGTGTTTTCATTCGCTTACATATGTACTCTGTTACATTTGTCTGCTGTAAACATCTGCTCTTCTTCCTTTTGTTCTGGACTGTCAGGGCTGGTGGAGCAACAGTGGAGCAATATATTAACATTGTCACAATGACTTATAGCACGTCCTGACGGTGCACCTCACCAAGCAATATCACACAGCATTTGTAAATAGTGCAAATACAATAATTTATTGGGACTGAGAATCACTCAGTGTGGTAAAATTACTTCCCCATTGGCAAGTTACAGTTTAAAAGTTTCAAGTTAAATAGTTGAAAAGTTTTAACTAGTTTATGCTCTCCAAGTGAGCACATAAGCACAGAAAGAGACTCTTTTGGTTGACATTATTTAAAAAAAAAAACTCTTTACAGTGCAAGAAAAGGCAGTAATGTCTATTGTTTCTACCCCATCCTGAGAAAACCTTACTGCATGCCTGTATACAGCTGGTGCGCAAATGGAGCATGACCACTAACAAGAGTGTCTTTGACCCCTTATGAACCTGCCAGTATGCTGAGGTTATTCCCAATGCCATAATTTCACATCTGGGACAGTAGATCAGGTTTGATTTGGAGTGAGTGAGGGGGCCCAGCAGTAACATTATTAAAATCCATGGTCAGTTCATCAACAATGAAGCTATCAACAATACTGTTTGCTTGGTATGAATGTGCTGCAGTGTCACCTGTACCAGTAATAGTGGTGGGAAGGTATACATCTGTTTATTTCGCCAATAGTTCACCAACACTTTCAGGTTTAAACCCTTTGTCTCCACCTTGTTCTTGAATATTTCCAGGCAGTGAATTTGTGCGTGTTTCAAAACGTTCAACCTCGGCTTTGCTGTACGTGTTCCAAATGAACTGAATCAACTTCTTGTGGATTTCCAACATCCTGGTATAGGCTTGCTGCGTACACTGTCTGATGGCATTGACCCAGTAGGTCCACTGCTTTCTGAGACATGAGGTGTGTATCGGCTTACTTGATCTGAATCTTATTTGCCCAACTCTACATTGCTTGAGATACTGTCCCTCAGGAGTTGATACAAAATACTATTGTAGTGTTGCACTCCACACTAGTACATGTGATCTTTTAGGGTTTCCTGAAAATATTGCAGTGCTTGCCACACCTTCTCACCTTCAGGTTTTACCCTCCTCACTGGGAAACAGCGATAGATACTGCTTCCTTCTTTGCATGGAGAACACCTACGGACATACTTTGAAGGAGAATACATACTCTGGTTGAATGCCACAGGGTGTGTGCACATGCTCTTATCCCCAGTACTAACACAAGCTTTTGCAATATGGCTGACATTCCTTGAGGATTTAGTCAACTGTTCTGAAACAGTTGTTCTGAGGTGCAACATTCCCAGGTTTACCACTGAGGTTGCTTCTTTCAGGTGCAACCAGATGTAGAAAGTCAATGTATGGACAGTAAGTGGCTACTTGTAATTTTCTGATTGGCATTAAGATCAAGAGCGCTCATCAGAAAGGCTTGAATACACTGCTAGTTGAGCTTGATGCATATGAGCTGCGAGCTTTTACGTGAAAGCTCATGTACCCTGTTTGGCTCATCGATTTCTGTTGGGACTGTCCGTACAGCAGCCAATCATCCAGACAGTGGACTACCCAATAAAAGACCCAATCAGACAGAATTGACATGTCAGTGGTCACCTGTGGCATGCCTCAACACACTCGCCCTGATGATTAAAACAATAAAAAAATTTTAAAAGGATTAGAGGACGATCACTTTTTCAACTCTTTAAGAAGAAGAGAATGGAAAAGAAGGCATAATAGGCATTTTATAGGCTCCACACATAAAGATTGCTTTATTCTGCAAGGTACCAGGATATTGTCTGATTATTGTAAATAATCATTTTTTTTGCATTTTTTAAATAAACAGTACCAAGAATTCTTGAGTTGTCTGTGCTAAAGGATTTTTACCCTACTATACTATTGATGCTATTGTAGTACTGATAAACCGTAATAGACCGAATAATGTTAGGGTTTTCTTTCTATATACTATAGCACATGGTTTAAAAAAAAAAGTGCTAATTTCCAGCTGTGACTTGGGGATATGTATTCCATTGTGAAAAATGTTGAGACATTTTATCCATAGCCCTTAGAGGTTAGGGGATCAAAAGTAATTGCATCAGCTGGCTCTCTATGTCTGAAGTCATAGGGAATAGTTACTATTCTCTCATAGGATGTGTAATAAAATCACAAAGCCAGGAAACTGTCACGATGGCAGACCAACAGAATATGTCATACATCAATCAGAAATATTGACAAAACGTGTAAGCATCTAATCAACTGTTTGGTATACCGAATCAAGAATAGTCAGCATGTTAGTGACAGATCAGATGCACTTAGTGGCACATATGGCTGGATCTTGTGATATGAGCGCAGCAACAGAATTAATTTTGTAGTTTATAAAAGCATAATAAACTGTCAAACTAAGTGCTTTAAAACTCAATAAACGGAGCTTCATCTTGCAGCAGGACAATGAATTGAATCATAGGGTTCAAGTATCTATGTAGTTTTCCAAAGCCAAAAAGTAGAATCTTCTTGACTTTCATTTTCATCAGTTATACTGCTAGACAGACTAAGTGTTATGCCGTTATAATGCATGCTGTTATGCAGTGTAATTGGATTTTAGTGTGTGCTTGTGAATGCTTTTGGCTATGAGAATAGCTGGAGAAAAAAGTGGATATAATTCCTTCTGAGTAGATCCCCAGTGGCCAGACACTCTATGCTTTGAACACTAATTCAGTGTGTGCCTTATTTCTACATCCATTCTTTTTATTATAGCCCTTCACTTTCTCTGTCCATCCCCCCCCCTTCCCCTCCCCCCGACGCTATTGATTTTCAGGATCTTTGAACTTCAAACTCGGCAGCACTCCTCCATATCCCCTGCTATGCTCACAAGCATTTCTCTCCCTCTTTCTGTCTCTCTTTCCTCTCATATCTCTGATGACGATGCATACAGAGAGCATGGCTCGGTATGAAATACACCATGTGAAGAACAAAGGAGTAGAAGGAGGCCAATAGGCTTGGAGTAATAAATATAGGCTTGACTAAAAGCCATATGTCACCTTGAATTCAGTCATGCTTATTATGCATGCATGGTTCACAAGTAGCACATTCCCTTATTGTTACAGTGATGAGAATAATACAGGGAAAATGAGGCTTTCAGCAATATTTAAAGACGACTGTGAAATTATTTTGGTCTTTGCTTGAACACATAATGTAATTTTAAGGTCTTTCTCCTTAAGACCATTTCATGACTTGCTTTTACACACTTCAAGGACTTCAAAGAATGTCTTTTTCCCCAGCATGTTTATAAGAGCTGATACTACTGTTTGCAACAGCACAACAATATTTTGAATTATACAGTAAGAAGGCCAGGACATACACTATATAGCCAAAAGTTTTTGGACACCTAACCATCACACACATTCCAGGTAATAACCGTTACTCTTCTGGGACGGCTTTCCACCAGATGTTGAAGTGTGGCTGTGGGGATTTGTGTTCATTTAGGCACAAGGCCATTAGTGAGGTCAGGCACTGATGTCTGGTGAGGAGGTCTGAAGCATGGTTAGGATTCCAATTCATCCAAAAAGTGTTCAGTGGGGTTGAGCAGGCTACTTGAGATCTTCCACGCCAACCTTGGCAAACATATTTGGGCCCCTTAGTTCCATTAGAGTGAAATTTGAATGCTACAGCATACAAGGACATCCTGTAAAGTCTTGTGCTTCTAACTTTGTGTGTATGATGGTCAGGTGTCTACAAAACTTTGGCTAGATAGTACAGTATACTTCTTTAGGTATTGGGTCATGCATTTAGTGTTTTGCGGCTAAATAATTCCAAAAGCTTCACTGCAAAATAAGTGTCGGGCTCACTTTTTACACTAGAGGTGATGTAAGAACTTCTTTACGGGATTTTAGTGTTTTAGCTTTACTCATGAGAAATGTTAACAGATACTGATACAGGTAAGAAATACCAGCCTAAATGTCAGGACCGAAGCTTAGCAAGCTTTATTTCCCTTGGGCCATAATCCAGGCCAGTTTTCACTTTACTACAGTGGGTGTACTCAGCCCACACATGTCCAATATGTTTTGACACCACTGGTAACACTCAGAAGTTTTCAGACCCAAAACTTAAAAGTCATATACAGTACCTTACAGTGCCAACATAATCATGCCATTTAAACAGTAACATTGAACTAAAAAGGCCAATCACTTCAACTATCTTTTCAGGGGAATTACTTTGATGACGAGACAAAAACTGCAGGTAATCAGAGAAAAAAATTATTTGATGGATAACAGATTCCTGAAATAAATCAAACGTGCAGTCATACGGCTTAGAAATCCAAGCCAATCAAACCTCACTTTGGAAACACAGAAGTAAAAAAATTGTTCTTGAATGAACCAAAAAGCCAAACGTGTTCATGGGCACATTGTTGAATTTCACACGAGTTCCCAGTAAGAACCAGTGGATTCTCCAGTTAATGGAACCTTTCTGTTTCTCAGGTGTTCAGCAGCCATGTTGGTAGTTACTCCATGGATATCAATGATAGTTTTACATAAGATCTTGTCTTTCAGTAACACCTCACACTGATCAACACTAAGAACCGCTCTTAACCTTACCTGTTAGACCTGAATTTGTTTCATAGCAAAGTGCACTCTATACATGGTTTGATTTACAGCAAGGCACCATTTGCCCTTTTCTTCAGCGGGAGCGACCAACTCACCAGACAAAGACTAGACCAAATAATCTGCAAGCCTAGTGCAAACCTCACTTATTATTCCTCTTTCCCACAATCACACACCAACCATCACTCCAGCAAACATGCACAAATGTGCACATTGCTTTATTCAAATATTGGTTATTTTAAATAACAATCCATATCATTATTAAAGTTAAATATGCTATATGGAATGAACTATTAAGACAGATTTGTTGGTTGCATGTACAGTACAATTATCTATCATTCTAAAGCCAGTACAATACAAAAGCTACAGTGACAAAGGAAAGGAAAAACTCACGACTCTCTTATGCTATTTCAAAAAAAGAAACAAGTCTAAATCATTACATTTCACAGAACATACATGAATCGCTTGTCACAGGATCTTGAGATGCAGCAAATCAGCATCTTAAAAATCACTAAAGCCTAAGACTAATATGTCATCGTTTTCTCAGTCCTCGATTCTGAGAGAACGCAAACGAGGACCAAACAGACAGTTGATTCAGTTAAGATGCCTACTATCATCCCCGTGTGTGTCTCCAACCACTCTGGCTTCACCTAAAAAGAGGCGCAGTAGGCTATTATCTCGCTAATGCATGACTTTGTGGTTGCCATAGTGCCACCACTTCTCACGTCCCTGCAAAGTGCTTTCATGGACCTAATTGGAGAAGCATTCCAATTTACGCTCAGCAGCCCAGCAAGGCAATGGGGAAGATTAAAAATATATCTCTAGTGACGATTATTTTTGTCCCCAGAGTGTCCAAGGGAAAAATGGGAGAGAGAAAAGAAGACTTTTATTAGTCGGGACTGAGAGTGACAATAAGTGCTCTCTGCATCAGCAGCTCTGGTTTCTGATGGCATCAGCGCAGCTGCGACAATATTACTTACAAGGACCCATTTCTAGTCATGGTCCACAAATATCAATAGAAGATGAAGTGATGATGTGTCACTCACACACACACACACACACACACACACACACACACACACAAACACACACACACACACACACACACACAAATAAGCAATGAATAAACTGAAATTTCACCATAGGCTCACAATTTTAAATCAGAACTGGAATGCGGCAACTAAAACGAAATGTACGGAATGGTTCAGAAATTAGTTAAAGGCTAGTTTTGCAGGGGAAGTTTTGTTATACTTTTATTCATAAGACATAATGCGAATATAATGTTTGGGGGGAAAAACCTACATACTACATAAAAATATAATTATTTTATTAGATATCATTATTATATAGAATAAGAATAAAAGCCAGAAGTAACACAGGGTGGGCCATTTATATGGATACACCTTAACAAAGATTATATATAATAATAATATTAATAAAGGTTTTATTAAGGTGATATTTTATTAAGTGATTAGGTGATTATTTTATTAAGGTTTTATTAAGGTGATATTTTATTAAGGTGTATCCATATAAATGGCCCACCCTGTAGAATAAGGGAACTCTTAGTTGTTCTTCATTGGACAAACATAAATAACCTAATAGCATAATATAGCATATTAAATATAGCAGCACCTCACAGTTGCATGGTCTCCAGTTTTATCATGAGCTTGGCTTACTGTCTCTGGGGAATTTTGCATTCCTCCCCTTGTCCGTGTAGGTTTGAGTGCGAATGTGTGGGTGAATGTGTGAATGAATGCCTGGTGCCCTGCAATGGACTGCTGTTCCATCCAGTGTATGTTCCTGCGTCATTCCCTGTGCTCCATTGATTACTGAAGATGAATGATGAATGAATGAATGAAAGAATGAATGAAGATTATGATGTTAGAGAATTCACACAGAGTAGTCCTATATGCATTTTTACACCAGAGCCTCTTACCGAGTTACCTACTTGGAGTCATATAAAAACAAGTAAATTGCTTCAAATGTAAAACGATGAGCATTACAGTATTATGTGCGTCTATATTATGCACCATGACGCAGTCCTCAGATAAACATTATATGCAGTAAATGTAAAATGTAACCTGACAATTTATGATGAAAAATTATGTGTGTTGTTGCTGCTGGTTCAGAAGGTTCAGGGAATCAGTAATAGATGTTTTTCTACACTTTGCTCATCTTGGCTGTGGTGCGTGTCTGGCTGGGAGACATGCAGAGAGCTCATTATTCACAGGCCTGTTTGAACAGCTGGCCCTGCACACACTACAATCACACACACCCATATTCATGTGTATTATGTCAGCCTGTTGCGGCTTTGCGTCCTTCTGGCACCTACACATGGAGACACAAGGGGGGAAAAATGATTATATACATTATGTACATGCACGTGCACATGGAACCACAAACTCTCACAGACACACACGCAAGGGGGTCTAATTACCTGAAATTAACTCAATTACCTCACCTCTTACCAGCCCAGGCTCTCCTTTGCCAGGTATTAAACACAGGTGCATTACTCACAAGCCTGTGGGACCCTTTGCTTATCCGGCTGCCGTGGGAACAGATTGGTGGTCCAATGGGGAAACAGCTTGAAAATGTTGTGGCCAAATGCATTGTGGGGCATTGCTTTGGCAAGGCTGGGCAGGAGGAATCTCCACACGGGAATGATTGTAGCCCAGTGTGTTAAATAAGGAAATGGACTTTAAACACTTCTGAACCCAAAGGTTCATTCTTCACAAATCTGACTAACATCTTTTCCTGAGACATCCCACTATGTAATTTTACCCACAGGATAAAAACACTACAATTAATAGTTATGCCTTATGGTTAGATTAGTCCTATCAGTATTGCTATTATGTTCAAACCAGTTTATTTCAAGAAACATTCTATGTATTTGAACTGAAATCAATGCAATTTGTACACAGTGATGTTTTTCTTCAGGCTCTTAAGATCATCCCACTGTCATAAATGTTCACATTCTGAATGCAATTTCATTCAACAGCTGATGAATTCTATTCAACTTCATACTTGCACTTGTAACCTTGTGCAAATTGTTACAGATTTGAAATTGGGAGAGCTTGTCCATCATGATTAATCCACACCATAGCCCAAAAAACCCACTAAAACAGACATTACGTATGCTGAAGCTGGGTGTAATGGACATAATGGCTGACTATAACAAAAACAGTAACAACAACCACAGAGACAAAAAAACCCTAATGAAGATCCATTCTACAGTAGATCGCATTGCACCAGAGAGCGGAAAAAATAAGCTTCTGTCCATAGCATGTCTGTCCAAGTCTTGGAATAAACAAGATTTACAAATGATGAAAAGAGTAAGGCATAAAGCTGGACAGGCAAAGAGTAATACTCACTTAAAGGTCAAGCATGAAATTCTTAAAATGCTTAGGCATTTATCACAAAAGAGTTTATGCCTACAGTTTTTTGTTGTTTCTTTTTTTTTTTCTTTTTTTTTCTTTAAATGTAATTGCATTTTAAATGTAATTTCTTTCTGACAAATCTGTTTGGGTTTTTTTATTTCAGTAAAACATTTTAATTTCTTTTTTAAAATATGACAGAGCTAATGGAGTAAATGAGTTGTTTCAAAGAAGCCCACAAAACCTTTCAATTTACTAAGCGACCCCAGTAAACAGGATAAAACAAAGAATGTTAGTAACTAAACTAAAAGAATATTTTAGATAAATATCTTTTTGCTTACTTTGCAAAGCTGACTTGTCTAAAGAAACAAGACTGGAAATCACATAATTTATTGAATACGTCCACCATCATAACAAAATATTCAAGCTCTAATGCAAAACATGTAATAGCTTAATAGTTAGTGATCACCAGTAGCACCTACAGACGAGATGAGGATTAAATCAATTCAATTGAAATTCTCAATACACACACATTGTGTGTGTGTGTGTGTGTGTGTGTGTGTGTGTGTGTGTGTGTGTGTGTGTGTGTGTGTGTGTGTGTGTGTGT